>VWZV01007416.1:0-55725 GCA_013397155.1 Irena cyanogastra | reverse complement strand
ATTTATACTTAACAATTTATATGTAATAATTTAGTGATATGTTTACTAAATATCATAAATATTTACTAAAATAATTATTAAGGAAGGAAACTTAAATATAATAAATACTTACTAAATAGAATTTAGTAATATATTTAATAACTTGTTATTAAATAAAACATTAAATACATTACTANTACTAAATAGAATTCAGTACTATAATTAATAATAATAATTTGTTATTAAATAAAACATTAAATATATTACTACATATTATTACTACCTATTATTACTAATTAATATAGTAATATATGTATTAATTTATATTTCATAATTTATATTTAATAATTTAGTGACCTATTTAATAATTTAGTAATATATTTACTAAATTTAATAAATATTTACTAAATAGAATTTAGTAATATATTTAATAATTTGTTATTAAAATAAAACATTAAATATATTAAAATAAATTAAAATATTAAAATTATGTTATTAAAACTAATGTTATTAAAATAAAACATTAAATATTATTACTATTATTACTAGTTAATATTTAGTAAATTATTTAATAATTTATATTTAGTGATTTATTTTAATAATTTAGTGATTTATTTAATAATTTAATAATATATTTACTAAAATAATTGTTAAGGAAGGAAATTTGAAAAAGGAAATTGCACATCCATTGCATTTCCCTAATCCCACGTTTCCCTAGCAGGAAACCTTGGAGTTTTCCAGCCTCACTGGGCACTGCAGTCTTTTCCAACATTGTTTTCATTTATTTTCATTGTTTTCGTTTATTTTCATTGTTTTCTTTTATTTCCATTCCTGAGAAAAATCAGGAATTGAGGCTTGAGCACTTTTTTGGCTCAGTTTTTTTAAGAGCAGAGCACCCCCAGCTCTCTGCATTCCCTGGATTTGGAGCTGTCCAAGGGAACACCAAAACCCGAGGGCTCTAATTAATGATAAATTAATGATAAATTGATTTAATTAATGATAAATTGCTCTAATTAATGATAAATTCATGGATTACCCTCTCAATCCCTGCGGATTTACCAGCCCAGGACAACCAACAACGAGAAAGATGTGAAAATACAGTGAAAATAAAACTGCAAGACAAGAGGAACTACACTCCTTTTTTCCTAGGTATTTTGGGAATTTTTGGACTCCACTGACTCTAATCCCTGTTTTTCCAAGGAGCTGTAGGTTGGGATCTGCTGGTTTATTAAGCTGGGTTTTGTTGCACCCAGCCTAGGGGTTAAGGGACCCTATTAATGTCTGGGTTTGGGGCTGCAGCCCTGCTCTGCTCCTTGCAGCATTCCAGGAGGAAAAGCTGCCCTTTCCAACATGATTTATTTTTATTTTCATAGGAGACATTCCTAACAAAAAGCAGAAATTGGCAATGGAGCACTTTTTTTGCTCAATTTTTAGGAGATCCTTCACCTTTGTTCGCCCCACAGCACAAAAGGATCAGGTTTGGAGCAGCCTGGGACATGGGACAGTCCCTGCCCGTGGAAGGGGTGGGATGGGATGGATTTAGGGTCTCCAAACCCCAAACCAGTCTGGGATTCTGGGAAGGTGGGATGGCAGAAGAGCCTTGAGGAATATGGGATTTATTGCACTTAATCCCACAAGTTCTGCCTCCAAGCCTGGGCTGTGGCGGGGTTTGGGACATCAGGAAAATCCTTTAGGCTCACCCAGGCTTCTCCTCCTTCATGATCCACCAGGATCTGCATTCCCTTTGGGAATACTCAGCAAAGTTTCTGCTTCACAGCCCCAAATTTTCTGCAGAATCACTGAGGATCCCCCAGGGAAGGCAGAAAATCCTGGACAGCCCCAGCTCAGCTGCTCTGGGACATTTCCCAGGGCAGGTGCTGCTTTTCCCAGGTGGCTGCTGCAGGAATGGCTCATTTCCCTCAGCCTCAGGGACAAACCCCGGTGTTTGCTCCCATGAAAAACACCCAACCCACCAGTGGGATGGGGCTGGGGGATCCCATCCATCACTCAGGAGCAAAACCCATCCAGGCCTGGAATCTGCTGCTCCCATCTCCAAGGGGAAACTTGCTTGGCTTTGCAAAAGAGCGGGAAGTGGCCAAAAAGTGAAATATTTGTGCAGCCTTGTTCCCATCTCCTCTGCTGACAGCAGCCCGGGCCTGAAGGGAATTTCTTGGCAGGATTTATTGGCTCGGGGTGAAGAAATTCTGGGATATCAGTGCCTGCACAGGATCTGCAAACAAAGATTGGATTGTCCCTGTTTATCTGGGGTGATTTATAAAGCAGCTCTTCGCTGGGAGCCGCAGGAAGAAAAACATTTGGGTTTTTGATCTGGGATCTTCCCTCTCTTTTTTGTGAGGGGAAAAAAAGTCACAGGGCTGGATCTGGTTGGGAAAGGCAGGATCTGAGCTCCTTCCAGGGATACAGGTGGGAGAGCCCCTAACCTGCTGTGATTAGTGAGGAGGTTTTAGGGGAAATCCTTCCCTGTGAAGGTGGGGAGGAATGGGATGGAATTCCCAGAGAAGCCGTGGCTGTCCCATCCCTGGAAGTGTCCAAGGCCAGCCTGGATGGGGTTTGGAGCAGCCTAGAATAGTGAAAAGTGTCCCTGCCCGTGGCAGGAGGTGGGATGGGATAATCCTGAGTGTCCTTCCCAACCCAAACCGTTTGGGACTCTGGAATTCTGTGAGATTTCCCAGGGACCTCATCCCTGGTGCAAGCAGCAGGTGCAGGTGGGCAGGAGGATGGGATTGTGCACAGGGATCGTGGGTGTGCTTGGCAAAATGGGAACGTTCTCCTTCTCCTCCCAGGAATGAGAGCTGGATGTCACTGCCAGGGGTGGCTCCGGAGTCTCAGCCCTGGCAGCTGCTCCACAACACTCTCGGGCACAGGGATTGATTTTTTGGGATGTCCTGGATGATCCTCGTGGATCCCTTCCAACTCCCAGTATCCCATGATCCCAGTGTGGATTTGGGACTCTCTGCACACCCGGCTGCCTCTGGCAAACAACAGAAGGTGGCCCAAAAGCTGGGAAACCTCACAGGAAAGGAAATGACAGCATTCCCACCACGGAGGGTGGAAATAACTGCTGCCAGGAAACTTCCTGCACCTGGAAGAACATTGTCCTGGGGGAACTGTTCCCACCTGGAAGAACATTGTCCTGGGGGAACTGTTCCCACCTGGAAGAACATTGTTCTGGGGGGACTGTTCCCACCTGGAAGAACATTGTCCTGGGGGAACTGTTCCCACATTGGATGAATGGAGCTGGTGCCTGGAATGGGATCTCCTGGCTCAGGGGTGAAGAAAAAAGAAATCCCTGGGGGATTGGCAAGAGCTGGAGGTCAATTATGAACACACAGCCCATAATATTCCCTCCCAGCTGGCAGGAATTGTTTGTTTTCCCTGAGTGCAGGCTGGGGGAATACTTATTGATTTATTTTATTTTATTTTATTTATTTATTGGTGTTTTTATTACTGGCACACATATCCTGGTCCTGGAGGGATCTGGGGGCCCCACAACTCTTCCTATTCCCATTCCCATTCCTATTCCTGTTCCTATTCCCATTCCTGCCCCATTCCCACTCACCAGTTTACACCTGGAAAAGCAGAGGGCAGAGGTTAATCAGGGAATTAATTAGGTGATTTATTATTAGTGGTGAGGAGCTGGTGAGGAATAGGGTGGAAGCACTTCCAGCAATCCCAGGGCTTTGCATCCAGCCAGGAATTGAGGGGACACCTGGAGATTTGCCCATGGAAAGGTGGTGGCACCTCCAGTGATGCTTCCAGGCAGTCCCTGCTGCTCTCCCTCCCTCTCTCCCTTCCTTGGGATTTATTCCCACCTGGAGAAACCTTTCCCATCCTTCTGTGTCTGTGTGCTAGTGGGAATTAATCTAAAGCAGTCTTCAATTAATTAGCTGAGCTCCTTAATCCTGCTGGAATTCCAGGGATGAGCCTCTGGCTGCAGCATAGGTGAAATCTGGGGAGTGATAGATGAAGGAACAGCTCCTGTGCTTCCCAAGTTCCCATAAAACAGGATTCCTAAATCCCTGTGCCAGCCCTCATGCCTGGCTCCTTTGGAATTCCAGGGATGTCCCTGTCCCTGGCTGCAGCACAGGTGAAATCCAGGAAGAGCTGCAGGAACTGTGCCCTTGGGATCTGTGCTGGTGGGAGCCTCTGCTTCCCAAATTCCCATAAAACAGGTTCTAAATCCCCGTGCCAGCCTGCAGAGCCCACCTGGCTGGGTTTTTCCAAGGTTTTAGCTGATCCTAGGATTGAGGAGGATGAGGATGATGATAAATGATGAGGATTCTGCTCCTCCACCAGCGTGGTCGCTTTATTTAAGGTGAGCTCTGACTGCAGGTAACAGAAAAAACACATGGAAAACTCCCTTTTCCCAGGACTTCTGCTTTACACCTCCTGGTTTATAGAGCTGTATTTTAACTCCACTTTACCCTTCCTTTTATTTGCCCAGCTATTGTGTTGGTTTATTGTGGGATTATTTTCCATGTGAATTCAATTCTGCCCCAGGCTTTTCCTCGCCCAGGCATTCCTGTGGCTCTGCCCTGAGGGGAAATTCCCTGCACAAACAAGGATTGATTTATTTAACAATATTTACCAGGTTTGCTGCGCTGCAGATGTGGGGCTTAAAGATCCTGCAGCTGCCCAGTGCTCCTGATGAGGGAAAATCCTGGAATTTCTGCATGGCATCCCAAGGTGAGGCGAGCCAGGACCTGATGGGAATGGGGTGCTCAAATAGGACAAGGGGGAAAATATGAGGAGAACCCAGAGGATGGGGATGGATGGGATATTGGGAAGGAATTCCTGGCTGGGCTGGAATTTCCAGGCTGCCCCTGGATCCCTGGAAATATCCCAGGCCAGGTTGGAGCAGCCTGGGATAGGGGAAGGTGTCCCATGGGTGGGGTGGGGTGGGATTTAAGGTCCAGGGGATGACTGGGAACTCAATTCTTACAGAACCCAAATCCTTATTGCGAGAACTCCTGGAAACTGCTCAGCATCTCTCAGCCATGTTTTACTGAGCTCTGTCCTTACTGAGCCACGCTTAAACCTGGCTTAACCAGGGATGAAACCCCAATGTTTGCAGTGCATCAATGATGTCACCGAGCCTCTAAACTGAGGCTAAGGGGGATGGAATGAGATTTTTATTTTTCCCATTTTTTTATCCAGTATTTGCTTAGCTGGGAAGCCAAGCCCTGACCCTCTGGGGTGGGTAAAACGTCACTCAAAAGTGCAGAGATTCCACTTTTATTTATGGCCAACCCCATCCTCACGAGCTCCTTGTGTCCCTATCCCAGAACCACAGACCCAAATTAAAGCTGAGCGTGCTGCCCAGCTCCTCCTGCCTCCCTCAGCACCTGCAGAAATCTCCACAGGTGGCTGAAATCCTGGGCTTTCTGCCCACATGTTGGGTTTTAAAAAATTTATTTACTATTGCACTTGGGAACTCCAGCACGGGAATTGCCTCTGCTCCAGGGAATCTCTGCTCCCACCTGTACCTGCCACAGCTTTTCCCCTAAAAACGCCTTCCCACAAAAGGCTCAGCTGTTGAAAACCCAATGAATTCCCAGATCTTTCCCATGTGCTCAGGGCTGTTGGTATCACGAGTCTCATTTCATCTCCAGCGTGGATTTATTAACTCTCCTGTTTAATTACTCCTTGGTGAGGGTGGTTTTCTGAGCTCTCCAGGGGCAAGCAAACATCAGGAGTGGCCAGCAGCTCTTCCCAGCTGTGCTCCCTGCCTGCTTCCAGATGTGCAAATAAAAGAAATGCTGATGGCAAGGTGCTGTCCTAGCTCAGAGGAAATGAAATAAAAGGAAATGAAATGAAATTAAAAGCACGTCCTGTTTCCCAAACCTCGCCCAGGCCCTTCCATCAGCCAGCACCAAAATCGATACTGGCATTTTAAACCCGGCTTAATTGGAAAGATTCCGGGCTGGATAAAAGATGGGCAAAATTTGTGGTGCCATTTGAAGGTGATTTATTTTAATGAGATGCCTGGGAGTGCTCCTGGTGTCTCCTGAGGACAGCCAAGTGTCAGGACAAAGCTGCTGAGAGCACACGGAGAGAATTCCTCAGGTTTAACCCCCACAAGGGGGTGAAATTCCCTGGGGAAGTGTGGGAAGAGGAGAAACCCCAGGAATTTATAGAGCAGGTGAAACCCACGCTGCACCCGTTCCCAAATCCCACTGCTGACCCAGGAACACCAACCCAAAAAAAACAAATGAAAACCAAAATAAAACATCAGAGCTGCTGGGATTGTCAGCAAAGTCCAGAGGGGGAGGTGGAGGCAGGGAATGGGGCAGGAAGCAGCCCCAGGGGGGCACAGGAAAATGAGGATTTGCCTCCCAGAGCAGCCCAAACCAGTGCCTGGAGCAGCTTCAGGGACTGCCAACAAAACCTATAGAAACTCTATAGACTGGCACCCTCTTAAATCTCATTTTTTCCCATTTTTTCAACCTCACTGTTGGGGAAAAAAGCTGCTGTAATTCTATCCCGTGATTATTTCAAGCTCNTAATATTATATATTATAAATATACAATTTATATATTTTATATATTATGTAGTATTATAAATATTTTATATTGAAAATATTATCCTGCATGGATTTTTATCTTTGGGAATCTCCTGGTGGGGAATTCAAAGGAAGAGGAATCCCCGTCCTTCCCAGGCCGGCAGTGAGTGCGGCCCTGCTGGAAGTCGTGGTGCTCTAAACCAGGATATTCCTGCAGGGAAAAGGGTGGAAAAGGATGGAAAAATATGGAAAAGGATGGAATTGCTGCATCCAAGGGGAAAATGAAGCCCAGCAGCTCCAGCCAGGACCCCTCCATTTCCATGGCTCTCTCCCCAAGATCCTGCCCGCACAAGGCAATCAGGCCAGCGCAATTCCCCTAATTGCCTGCATCCTTTCCAGCCCGCTCTCCCCGCTTTTCCAGAGGGGATTTCCCGGCCCTTTTCCAGCATCCTGCCCCTCCCCGCCGGGAGCTGGGGGCAAATCGCTGAGCTCCAGGTGACAGATGCCGCAATCAACCTGCTCCTAATTAGCGGGAGCGGGACGCGCTCATTCGGAAAACGCGGATGTTCCCGGCAGGACACACGCGCTGCCTTTAATCCCGGGATTAAATTTCGGGCTCCGAGCCAGGCTTTAATCGCCCCAGCCTGGGGTGGCACTGGAGGCTGCAGCGGGATCGCTCCCCGCGCACCTGAGGATGCTCAGGTGGCTCCACATGAACAGGGAGGAGGCTCTGGAAGTGCCTGGAGAAAAGCAGGATAGCACCAAAGTCCTGGAGGGAGAAAAGTGGGATAACACCAAAATCGTGGAGAAAAAAAAGCAGAATAACACCCCAAAGTCCTGGAGAGAGAAAAGTGGGATAACACCAAAATCGTGGAGAAAAAAAAGCAGAATAACACCCCAAAGTCCTGGAGAGAGAAAAGCAGGATAACACCAAAATCGTGGAGAAAAAAAAGCAGAATAACACCCCAAAGTCCTGGAGAGAGAAAAGCAGGATAACGCCCCAAAGTCCTGGAGAAAGAAAAGCGGGATAACACCAAAATCGTGGAGAAAAAAAAGCAGAATAACACCCCAAAGTCCTGGAGAGAGAAAAGCAGGATAACCCCAAAATCCTGGGGAGAGGAAAGCGGGATAACACCCCAAAGTCCTGGAGAGAGAAAAGCAGGATAACCCCAAAATCCTGGAGAGAGGAAAGCAGGATAACCTCAAAATCCTGACCCCTCTGGCACCCCAAAATCAGGGATGGAGGCAGCACGTTCCCACTCCCAAGGATTTCTGCCCGAGGTTAAAACCTGCTGGAAAAAATTCCCCATTTTTAGCTTGGTTAGCCCAGCCTGGGAAAGGGATTGGAAGTGGAGCAAGGGGAGGATGGGAAAAAAAAAATTGGGAATTTCCACTCTGTCCCATGGTGCCAGGGAGAAAAGAAGCTCTTTTCCTAAAGCCTGGCTTTATTGGGATTTTAATGAGCATTTCAGGCCCGTGCTCTGCCCGCCTTTGAGGCTGTGCAGTTGTCAGGGCATCAAATATTCCAGGCAGCTCATTTGAACGGAATTTTGGGATTTTTTTAACGTATTTTTCCAAAGGAGACTTTTCATGATCAGAGTTGAGCATCTCTTTCAAAGAGCTGGGGACTTTGGTGGCTCCTGGTTGCTCTTCCTGCTGGCACAATTCCTCTGGATTTTAGGCTGGAACATCAGAAACGCTCGTGGCACCACGGGAAATACAATTTATTATCAGAGAAGGCAGCAGTTAAGGGTGTAGATTTATTAAAAATGAAATTATCCTGGGTTGTTTAACGTTCTAATTCCAACTCCATTACAAAACCTCTGTGAAATTCCCTTTCCTCCCACATCTCCCTCCTGGATGAGGTGGGGGCAGCCAGGGGAGAGTGACCTGGGGAAATATTGGGGGTTTTTGGAGGGAATTTTTCTTCTGCGTGTTTGGGAATGGCTTTGAGGATTTTTTCCCCACCATGGGATTTGGGATGCACTCCCTATCTGTTTTTCCCTGTTTTTCCCTCATAGCTCCAAAGCTGGAGTGCATGGACAAGGAGTATCCCAAATCCATCTGAGGCCGTCCTGGCACTAAAAAATCAAATTAAATTTATTATCCGGGGCTTGTTTATGAGTGAAAACGAGGTTTTGAGGGAAGTCTTCACCTGGGAATTCCGGCAGGGAATGGGGAGCAGGGATGGAGGCAGGGATGTGCTGAGGGGAGCAGGAAAAGCAGGAGCTGTGGAATAATCCCTGGATGCCCAGGAAAAACGGGGCTGGTGCCCCCTGGCACAGCTGGGAGTCCTGGAAAGGAGAAGGAATTTGGGACAGGAGAGAAAGGACAAATCCAAACCCCTGGGGCAAATTCCACCTGAGGCCTTCCAAGCCTGAATTTGGGGAATTACAGAAGGAATTCTTGGGAAAAGAAATCACCTCCATGGACAAATCCACCCTGCCACTACCCCAGCCTGCTCCAACCCTGGCCTTGGACACTCCGAAGGATCTCCTTTTTTTGGGATAAAGCCATGATGGGTGCTCAGCTGCCACCTCAGCCTGTGTGCAATTCAGGGAATGGGAAAAAGATCATTTCCCAAATGGAACAGATTCCTAATTAGAGGTGCCCGTGTACCCTGGGAATTCCCAGCGCCCCTTCCCCACATTCATTGATTAATGGTTATGAGGGAAAACACCAGCTCCCCTCCAGAAACCTTTTGACAGCAGCTGTCCATCAGAAATAATGATCCTTTTAAAACTCATGAATAAATAACAATGCAAATCCAGCTGCCACAGAATCCATCCCAGCCTCTGGAATGAGATGCACTTATTTAAAATAATGACTCTGCAACGCTCCCGTAATGAGCTGTTCCCTGTGTAATCCTCCTGACTTTTCCTTTTTCTCCCTGGCCCTGGGATTCTTCTTTTTTCCCACGAAAACATTCCACTCCTTCAGATCCTTCTGTCCCAAATGCCTGGGACAGATTTTTCCAGCGGGTGAAGGAGATGAGGGGTGAATTTTCCATGGATTCATGGCATGATGGGCATTAATGCTGAGCTTCATTCATGGTCTCCTTGCGTTTTTGGGGTGCAGTTTGCTTGGAAACACCAGGAAAGAGGGACAAGATCCCCCTGATCCTCCATTTCTCCAGGCTGAGCCCTCCCAGCTCCTTCCAGCCCCTTTGGTGAGCAGGAAAAAGGATTCAAGGATCCAAGGGAGAGGTGGAGGGAAGTGGCTTCAATAAATATGGGCTCCATTTGTATTTTCCTCATATTTCCAGTCGAGGGTAGGAACTGGGAACGAGCTCCTCCCACAGCTCTGATATTAAAGGAAATATCCTCGGATTTCTCTTTCAGCCGAGTAATTTGGGATAATTTGAAATATCTTTTTGGAGATGGCTGTTAACAGCTGCAATTCTTCCCCCGGCTTTCAAGTGAGCAGCGAGTGTTCCTAATGTCAGCCAAGGAAATCACATCCCCAGCAGCATTGGGAAATAGCTCGAGAGAACAATTTGTGTCGATGATTTTTGCCATTTTTTCCTTTTTTTTCCTCTCCCCCCCCTCAATTTTTCAATCGGAGCCTTTTCCACAACGTTATTACACGGAGTTCAAACACCGTGAGGAATTCACCCCAGAGGAATTGTGGGGAGGCTGCAATCAAGGAATTTGCTGTATTTTGGAGTCAGAATATTTTTTTTTCCCTGGTTTTTATTTGATATTTGCAGAGATACTGATGGCTGGGTGATAAGGGGGTACCAGCTCTCCCCCCTCGCTGAACGTCCCCGTTGTCCCCAGCTGAAATTCCAGTTTCCACCTCCAAATATACAAATTACTCCATTTACATACGTAAAAAGATGACAGGAGACACGGAATTGTTTGAAGGTTCAGGACTGGAGAGATTTGCAATTTTATAAAGGACCAAAAAAAAAAGAGGAGAAGCAACCAGAGTTATTCCATGACCAGGCTGGGGCTGATTTTTCCAATCTCTGCTTATTATGGAGTGGCTCCCTACACAGGGAATTGGAGGTGGGTTTGGAAAGGATGCTCCAGAGGGGGAAGGAGGAGGAGGAGGAAGAGGAGAAGGAGGAAGAAGAGGAGGAAAAGGAGAAGGAGGAGGAGGAGGAGGAAGAAGAGGAGGAAGAGGAGAAAGAGGAGGAGGCAGAAGAAGAAGAGGAGGAAGAGGAGGAAAAAGAGGAAGAGGAAGAGGAGAAGGAGGAAGAGGAGAAAGAGGAGGAGGAGGAAGAAGAGGAGGAAGAGGAGAAAGTGGAGGAAGAGGAGGAGGAAGAAGAGGAAGTTGAGAAATGAGGAGCAGGATGTTTTCCTCTAGCAGCATCCAGAGGGGTGGGAAGCAGCCGGAGTCTCCTGGTACCACAGCACAAAACTTCCCTTTCCCAGAGCCCCACGCCCGGCGCTCCCCAAGAGCTTCCCACCCCTCCCAGGGCACCCAAAGGATGCCAAAGCCAACCCTCCAAGCTGCCTTTTCCAGGAGCATTCCTCTCCTTATTGCTCGCACACGGGTCCTGCCGGAGAGCTCCCTCCCAGCCTGGGGAATGAGGCTTTTCCAGCAAATCTCAGAACTCCTGCTTTCACAACCACAACGTGAAATCCTGCGTTGACACTGGGAATCGTTTCATGAGTCTGGCAGGGCTCAGCCACTTCAGCTGCCTCACAGCAGGCCAAGGAAAATAAATCACTTTTTATGGCAGTGGGAATTTCCCTAAAAGCCATAACCTGGGGAGCGACAATGGGAGATTTTTTTTTTGGAATTTTTTAATCCCACTCCCCCCAGAAGAACAGGGAATTACAAAGGGCCCTTCTGATCCATAGGGATGCATAAATGGGAGCTGACATTAATCTCCTCCTGCCCGGGGTGCTAAAATAGGACACTTTACAAGCAGGGGAAAATTTCAGCTAAAAAGGATTTTCTGAGGAGAAAGAGGAATAAAAATCCACCAAACTTAGGCTGAAAGAGCGTGGATCCGGTTGTTGAGGATCAAAGGGAATTCATGAGACATGACTGCAGCTTTTTGGGGTCGTTGGTTAAGGACCAGGACCCTGGATGGCCGCGGGGTGGTGGGGATGAGGCAGCAAAGGGCTCTGCACGGGATATGCAGCAATTCCTGCTCCATGACTCATTCCCTGAAGGAATAAATGGATCTGTGCACTCTCCACGGAACAATTGCTCTTTTTCCACCCAGGGAAATGAGCCTTGTGCCAGGAAATCCCTGCAGAGAGGGTCAGAGCATCCCTTGACATGCAGGAGCTCTGTCCAGCAGCATCGCAGGGATCCAAGGAAATCCAGAGCTCCCCATGGATGGGACACTGGGATCCCTCACAATCCTGGGATGAAGCTGCCAGCAGGGAAAGCCCTCTCTGTGCTCCCAATCCACCCCAGCCCGTGGCTTTGTGCTTCTCCCAGGTGTCTCAGAATGAAGGATTTGCTGGGGCTTCCACAAAACTGAGATTTCCTCAGATGGGCGCTGATGGAATGGGGGAAGTGATCCAGATGAAGGGACAAGGGAAGGGACATCTCTTGAATAAATCACATTTATAAATTTGGTAAATGCTCACCTTGCAGAGGTGCAGGATGAATCCCAGCCACTGCTACGGAGAAATCCTGAGAATTGAACTTCTCACGGATCATCCCGGGCTTGCAGATCCCCCTGCAGAGCCTGTGGTGGTTCCTGGATGAATTCCATGGGCTGGTGCAAAGTCAGTTCGACTGCTGAGGTTTCCTTTGGATGCTCCAGGCTCTGCCCTCCTTTCCAGAGATTCCTTGAGAAGGGAAGCAGCCAACACCAACTGTCCTGGACACCACAGGTGGCTCTGGGCATGGCCTTCCTTAGACTTCCCAAAAGTTTTCCAGGGAAACTGGGGCAGGGACACAGTTTTAGGGCTCCAGGGTTGATGGGAGAAAAATCCTCATGGAGTGAGGTGCCAAGAGCAAAGCCCTCCACGAGGGGATAACATGGATAAAAGGACTGGGATCATTTACAGGTGGAGGTGGTTTAAAGCCCAGATCCTGCTCCCAGAAAATCCATTGTCACAGGATGTGTCTCCAGTGGATCCTGCTCAGGTCACGGGGCTGGAGGCAGGGATCTGTCCCACCAGGAATGCTGAGGTTTATCCCTGAGTTTTTGAATCAGACCTTATAAAAATTACAGAGAAGTGCTGGAAGTTGGCTGTTTATCCATGGAAATGCTCCAGGAGTGTGGCTGGTCCAGGAGCTGGAGCCAGGGCTTGGAGCAGTAAAATGCCCAAAAATCCCAGATCCAGGTTTTATAGGGATAATGGATGGAGCTGGAGCTTTAGGAGAGCAGGAGGAGTAATTCCCAAATCCCAAGGACAAATTATCCCCTGTGCACTGGTGGGACCTCCATCAGCATCATTCCCAGGTCTGAAGGATGCCCAGGCACACTTTGGTCCAACTCAATCAAACATCTGGCTGCTGGGTGATCTTTAAGGTCCAGCCCAAACCATTCCATGGTTTCTTTTCCATGGAGAGGGAAGGTGACAGCAGAGAAGAGCTCTGGGACTTGGGCAGCTCAACCAGCCCATCAGCTCCATGTTAGTATTCCCCAAAATCATCCAGATCCAAGGAATGAGCTGTTTTTTTTAATCACGATGAACATCCGAGATAAATAAACAATCCCATAATAATTTCAGGCTCCATTAGGAATAATGGATAAACCTCAGGGTTTGCCAAGTGGAAAATAACAATCTTGATAAGGGGGAAAAAAATTAAAATTCATTTTTAACAGCACAAAGTGAATTTGGCAGCAGAAAAGCCACACAGAGTTTAAAGAAATTCCAGAGGAAGGACTTTTGTTAATAAATTACTTCAGATGGGGTTATCCAGCTCTTTTACTCCAGGCTGTTTGTTGTTATGTCTAAAAGCTTGGATTTAGGAACCATGGAATCAGGATATTCAAAAGTGCCAAATCCCACAGGTCAGTGCTTGGACTGGGAAAATGAGGGGGGTCCCAGCAGCTTCTCCCTCTGATTTACGGGCAGCCACTTCCCTGGCTTCCCTAATTCCAAATGCACTCGGAGTAGGGATGCTCCAGGGGGGTTTTATTATAATCAAACTCTCTGCTTGTGGCCAAGGGCTCTGGGAGATTTACTCCTGTTAAAACAGGACAAAATCTGCCCAGCCTGAGGTAAAAAATCATCTCCACACCGAGGGGCTCCACTGAAGTCTGGAGATGTGTGGGCAGCTCCCATTTAATTCCACATCCCAGCTTTTTTTTTCCCAAATACCTTGGACTAAGCTCTAATTGAGATCTGGAATTAAAATCAAACAGGATGAAGGAGATTTAGTTGGGAAGGCCAATCAGGAATTCATGAAGAACTTCCCGCCACACACAGGATCCTGTCCATCCCACGTGGATCCCTCTGGCTACTGCCCTGAAGTGAGAACTGTCGTTCCCTCGTCAATCCAGCCCTGCTCAGGTATTCCAGAAGAAATGAACTCACTCTTGCAAGACTTTTTCCCATCTTCCAGGGATCAAAGCTCTGCTGGAGATGCTGCTCCTCCCCACATGCCCAGATCCATATCCCAGGAGGGCTCCTGGAGCTCCAGGTCTGTAGGAAGGACTCAATTTTCCTGCTGCAGCTCCTATTTAATCAGTATCTAAGCTCTGAGCACCTTGGCTGCATATTAAAAACACCAGTCCAGTGAATTTCCACTGGGACAGGATTCCTGGGAATTGCATCCTGCCCTGCAGAGCGGGTCTGGCTCCAGGCAGAGTGAGCGCTGCCCTGGCCTGCTAGGCCAGGCTCGTTAGGCCAGGCCTGTTAGGCCAGGCCCAGCAGAGCATGGGCAGAGCTGAGCCACCTCAGCTCCAGCTTGGATCCAGGATAAATCCAACGCTTTGGGATGGCAGGGAGCCCATGTTAATGAGCCCCCCTTGGATGAGTGCAGCACCAGCAGCATCCTCACCATTTTCCCTGCTCTGCCAGAGAGCCACAATTCCAAATTGGAATTGTGAGGAATTCCCGCACCTGTGCCTTGGAGCTAAATCCACAAAATTCGATTGAACCAAAGGGACCAGGTGTGAGGAGAAGGAAAAAATTACCCCCAGTGTCCCCACCCACAGTGAAACCACCTCCAGTGACACTCATGCCGTCCCCAGGTGGAGAGCGCTTGGCTTGGTCTGAATTCCGAAGAAATAAATTGGATGTGAGGAGAAAAACAGCTTTCCACCCCTCGTGGGAAGGCAGAAATGCCAGAGTAATGGATGGCCTGCTAAAAATATTCCGTGGCAGCAAACTGTGCCTTGTCTGTGTTTGTGTCCCAGCTGCAGGAACAAGGCCTGGAGGCAAATGCTCCCATTGGGATGGAACGAAGCTATGATAATTAGGAATTATAATTAGATATATTCCATATTTTTTATATATATAAAATTATATGTAATTACGAGCCTTTTCCCCAGCTGTGTGTGAAATTGTTGGGCATTAAAACCTTGGGGTGTGGGCTGTGGCTCCAGGAGGATCCCACAGTGGTGCCAAACCACCGGAACAGCCGGGAAGAACCCCTGCCTTTCCTCCCCCAGCGCTCCCTGTCACCTCTCAGCCCAGGGATGGAATTTTGGATGGGATTTTTTGGGAGCTAAATGGCTCATTTCTACCTACGGGTCCAGGGGCTCGTTCCAGGAAGTTGGTTGGATATTCCTGCTGGAAATGCTGGCCCAACAGCGCATTTGATAATCACCCACGGGCCCGTAGCTCCATCCACCCCTGCCCATCTGCCGGCATGGCAGCGTGCCCGCTCTCCAGATGGTCCTCGTGATTCACAGGGGCAGAGGTGCCAAAAAAAAAGATGGATTTAGATGACATCGCTAGTGCCACCTCTCCCGCCTCCCCTCAGCGGTGACAGCTCCGACAAATCAGCGCCGCGGTGACAAAGAATCCCTCTTAACAAAACGCGGGAATTAGGGGTGGAAAGGCCTATTAGGTCGTTTACTCCAGCTCCTTGCCAGCGCCTGATCGGCACATTAATCTTCCCAAATGCGGATTTTCATGGAAGAGGAAAAGCCAGGCTGCTCCCAGATATCGGGAGCTGCCAACAGCGTGAGCGGGATTGCGGCTCGTGCCGCGGAGAGCCGCAAGGGCCATATGGGGTGTCAGAATCTGTTACACAAAAGTTCAGCCTCCAGGCAATCTCCGGGAGAGCAGGCCCATGACAGACATGGAGAATGTTCCCTTTGAGGGGAGGATCCAAAGGCAACGCGGGAGCAGGAGCGCGGGACAGGCAACCAGGATAGTTTGGATTGAGCTGGGACAAAGGAGCACAAAAATATCTGGGGACGTGGAAAATGGCTTGAAAAGGGCAGTCAGCTCCATGTTCCCTCTTTTTTTGGCCATCATCTCATAGGAACTCAGTTGGTTGGAGATAAAATGGCCAAAGTTGTGGGATCCATCCCCATCCCAGAGTTGCACTTGATGGATCCCTTCCAACTTGGAATATTGTGTGGTTATCTTTTAAAATAAATATATCAGGGCTCCAAACAACTGCTGTGGCAAATACAAAGCCACCCAATGTCCTTCTTCCCAAAACATGTCCTTTCTTTCCCCTTGGGTTGGGATAACTTTAACAGTGTCCATTTCGAAGCAAAAAATTCCCTAATTTTTTTCATAACTTTGCAAACTCTACCCAACCCTGATTTCAAGGCTCTTATCAGTACAAGGAGAGCAGAAAATCGAAGTGCAGCCCAATTGCAAGGTGAATATCCAAAATTCTGCCAGAAATTCACTAAAAAAAGGGAAGAAAATGGCAGAATAAAAGGAGTTTTCCCTAAATGTTGCCCTCAGCCTGGGATAAAGATATTTAACAACTCCTTGTATGGCAAAAGTAAAGGATGGGTCCTTGACCAAGGTCTTGTCTTTTCCACGAGCTGGCTGGTTTTTTTCCATTTCCCCCCTCTTTCCTGGATTCCTTTATCAATCCCTAAAGCCATGTAAATAACACAAAGAAAAGGCAGCCATTCACTGGGTTTTCCATGATTTTTCCATCTTTCCCTCCCAATTTGCAGAAACTGTAATCACTCAATTCACCTAATGAGGATATTCAAGATTTCCTGAAATCCCTTGAATTCCTCCATCATTTATTTCCATATTGTACCTGGGATGGGAATGATCCCCCTGGTTCCTGCTAGATGAGGAAATAAATGGAAATCTGATGATTTTCCACTCAATTTTGCAGTAATAGTCCAGAGCAGCACTGACAAAGTGAGGCTCTTCTGCTGTTTTACTTTTTTTCCTGGAATTTATTCCAAGCAGAGGGTTAAAAACCCACTGATTTAATTTTTTTTACAGAACTTCTTTGAGAAAGGCTGTGGGAAGACTTTGGAAAAGGGCAATGAGAAGTAGGGACACATTTCGAGGTGAATATTTAAAGTGCTGCCAAATATTTTGCTAAAAAAATTTCAAAAATGGCAGATTAAAAGGAGCTCTGCCTAAATGTGGCCCTGGAGTTGAGACAAAGGGAGTTAATGAATTTAGGGAAGGATGCAGAAAGACTTTGGAAAGGGATAGCTGCTCTTTCATGCCGTAAATTAGCCAAAAACCCTGCACAAAAATATCCACAAATTACACCATTAGGAAGAAGCTGCCGTTAATGGGTTGCTGTTTTTTTTCCTCTTCACTTAAGGGAAGAGGAGAAATTCCTTGGTTTGCCCCAAATAAATCCCCATTAAAATGAGCAACCGAGAGGCCACGGCTCCGAGGGATCCCCACGGGCTCCCGCATCCCTGCCGTGCCCATTCCCGTCGGATGGGGCCGGGAGAGGCTCCACTTAGAGAGGATAAAGGTGGCAGCATGTGGCCCGTGAAGAATTTGCTCTTCAGCACTGGGAGGGTCCCCGCCACGACCCCATGGCGAGACGGATCCCGCCAGGAAAACATCGGGACACTTGGCTGCCCACAAGGAACACGCAAAGCCATTAAGGGAGGAGGGGAACGGCCCCGCACCGATGCTCCCTGGCCCGTGTTTATTCCAACCATCACCCCAGTGTCCATTTGGGATGTGCCCAGTGATGATCCCGGAGCTGCTGAAATGAGCAGCGGATGGAGCGCGCGGAGTTCCTGCCGCTTCCCTTTGTGTTTGTTGGCTTTTCCCGGGAGCAGAGCTGCCTCTCAGGCAGCCAGGCGTGGGTGCTGAGTGCTCCGTGCTGAATGGGATGCTCCTCTCCCGGTCCTTTCCTATTTTTTCCGCTCTGTCACTCCTGGAAGGGCTTTGATAGGAGATGGCAGCCGGTGATCGTTGACAAAAGGCGGCAAGGAGGCTGCTCATTTTGTGTCTTGGGGAAGGGAAGAAGGGAGAGGAGCTGCCTCTTTTTGCTGCTTTCATGAGCAATAAGCGGGAATATCAAAGAAAAGGGTGGCAGGTTTCTGAAGCAGTGGCTAAGAAAGAGATTTAAGGACACAATGGAGTGTTGGTTTGGAAGTGGAAAGAGCCCCTTTGGTTTCAGTACCCTCTGGGAACTGGGGTTTACGGGAACAATTAGAATTGTCCTGTCCAAGATAAATAAAGACAGGAAAAGGGGAAATGCATCTCATTTTCCAGCGGGCAAAGTGAGCTTTTCCCAGAAAAAAAAAAAAAAAAAAAGAACCCAGACTTTAATTTACGAAGAAGAAACAGCAGAAGCTTTTTATCCAAAGATCTGAGATGCTTTCCTTACTTCTCCAAAATGCAACAATATCAGAGTAGAGATTTTTGGGATGACCATGGATGCTCAGCCCCTTTGCATCATTCCATAGGCTATTCCACTGTGTTCCTTCTTCCCCATATTTTTCTTTCTTTTGCCCCTCCTTCCTAGTCCAAATCTGCCTTCCCAATGGCAGGATTGAGTGGAATCAAAGATTTTTATGTTGGAAAGCAGCCTCCAACACCTTCAGTGTGATTGGATATAGGGAATATTCCGTAATCCACGGCTGACACCAGTGGGATGATTAAAGGAATGTTGTCCCTTGAGCCTCACATTCAGCAAATATATGGGATGGGAGATGCTTGGAGGTTTTTCCAGTCTTAATGATTCTGTAATTCCATGCTCTCCAGCCTCTCCTGGAATGCACCCCCAGGTTCACCAACCTCTCCATGAGAAATCCAATCAGCTTTAACCAGTTCCTGGAGATGACAAAGGTTTGGGACCAAGCACTCCAGACTCGCCAGGGAATGAAGCATTTCCTGCTGCTGGCCAAAATGTTGGATGGGCTTTGCCTTTTGGAGGTGAAAAGAGCACCCAGGATACCTGGTAGTGGCATTCCAGGTGGGCACCTGGATTAGCAGGATAAAATCCTCCCCATTTCATCCCTCTCCTGCCTATTCCTGCCCAGAAAACAGGACAAAGGGAGGAACCAGCTTTAACATTCCATTTTGCTTCTGCGAATTCTATTTTTGCCAAGCAAGCTTAGTTTTATCTCCAAGCTTTGCTTTTGCTGCTGATCACGAGGTACAGAAATCAAGGAGAAGAGCGTGAAATGAAGTGGAGTTGTTTAAAAGAGCTTGATTGATATGAAGGAAAAGCATTTCCCCTTGAATTCACCGTGTGGAGGGAGCTTTTTGAAATCCACACCCCTCGCCAGGAAAACAAGGAATGATGTGTTCATTGAAGCCAGATCCAAAGTCTGGGAAATTACTAAAGTTAGAAAAATGCAAATGTCGGATTAGTCTGAATGCCTGGAATTAAGTTTCATTAACTCTGACATTTCTGCACATCCACTGTGTATTTTCCCAGTTTATTTCCGTGGCTAACTGGGAGCAAAATCCATCTCAGCCTGTTGGCTCCACAGGAAAAGGACGGGTGACAAAGGAGGACACGGATCATACCCCACACGCCAGGGCCTTCCAGGGGCAATGCCACCTTCCTGAGCTTCCCAGGGCTTTTCCAGCCCTCCTGAGCCCTCTGCACTCTGCACCCAAGGGGAAGTGGCAGGTGGGGCGTCCTGTTAGGAACGTGCCAGGTGATGCCACCCCTCCGTTGGCACCGCCGCGTGCATGGCAGGTTGTCCCTGCACGGCTGGGCTGACTCGAGCAGGGTGCTGAGAGGAAGCCAGATGGCAGCAGCTTTTCCATTCAGGACTCCTGAGACACGGCCCATTCCCTGGATCCTTGATGGAAGATGCTTCTTCCCAGGTTTTTATTTAGCACGGAAGCGCTTCGCTCAGGAATCCACCCCCGGAGCAGCCGCCTCTGGTGTTTCTTCCAAGATTTCCTCTCCACGGCTGGGAGAGGAAGAAGCTTTGCTGGCAGCACAATTTCCAGCTCCCCGGGGATTAGGAAGTGCATGGACAGCACTTAATTAATGGGTTAATTAATGAATGATCATTAGGATCCTTTAGCAGGGCACACACACGGGAATGGGACACTGCAGCCACGACTCGGCCCTGAGGATCACCAATCCCACTAGATCACCCAGCCCGTTGCTCCAGCAAGGCAGGAATTATTTCTAAGCCCTGAAATCCAAATTCCTGGAGGTGACAACCTGGATGGCTCCATGGAACCCCAGGTCACAGCCCCGCTCTGCTGCAGCCACTTGGAAACAGCCTTGGGATCACCCATTCCATGTGGGAGCTGCTCATCACGCTTCATTTATCCAGCTTATCCCATCAGGAGTTAATTAATCCCCTTCCCCAAAAACAAGAACAAGTTTATTAATAGCAGTCTGAGTGGCTTCCTGTTCTATCTCAGCTTCCCATGCCGGGATCTGCACCAGAACGCTGAGCTTGGGACTGTCCCAGTCTTCCTTGGGTTTGTGATCCAAACTTCCCTCTGACAGTGGGAAACCCAGGGATCTGTGGCTCTCCCGAGGGCTTCAGATGGAGGACTACAACTCTTCCCTGCCTGGATCAGTTATTCCAAGGAATATGAGCACTTACAAGGGAGAATGAGCATCTCCAAGGAAATATGAGCATTTCCAAGGGAATTTGAGCATTTCCAAGTGAAAACGAGCTTCCCTGCAGAAGCACTGGGATGCAAAAGCTGTTACAGATTTTATCCCTAATTTAATGCAATTCCCACCAGTTTAGCTCAGAAACATCTGTGATCCAAAACTGGGAGCAAGGAAATGTGGTTTTCCTGAACTTCTTGGGAGGAAGGGAGCAAAGTCAAAGAGGGAAATGCATTTCCCTTGGAAAAGCCCAGCAGCAGCTGCATTTTCCTTACGGATCTCTCCTCTCTGCCATCCCTTTCCTTCCCTTCTCCCACCAGCCAGGCTCCAAATATCCCAGCCAGGACCCAATTCCAGAGTTTCTTGTCAGCCTTCCTAAGTGTCCATAGTTCTGGTATGGAAATACTCGCCTCAGGGGACCTGTGTGGGATGGAATTCATTTTTCCAGAGCACTTGGGAATGCTCAGTTAGGAGATGCTGGATTCCAAATGTGCCAATACTTTCGTTACTATTATTATTATTATTATTATTATTATTATTATTATTATTATTATTATTAACATCTGAGCCAGTGCAAGCACCGCTGCACTTTCCCAGGGTGGAAAACTCAGCTCTGGGTTGAAATTCCTTGTGTTAGAAACAGCTATCCCAAAACTGAACATCATGGGGATTGCCCAACCTTGGTTCTGACCAATTTCCCCCTGCCCCCAATGAGAGAAGCATGATTAAAAACCAGGATTCAGTCAGCTGGAATTGCCCATAAAAGCCAGGATATTATCATTTCTATGAGGGAACCATCATGCCAGGGATGTAAAAGCCACAGGCCTCCATGAAGGATGAATCCACAGCCAGAGCTGTTGGAAACATCAGGAAAATAAAAGGCTTCTTGCTGTTAAGTTTCATTTAAAGGGAGCTGAAATTCCCAGGAAGAGCAGCCAGGGGCTGCAGAAGCCTCGTTAAGTGATTTCCAGGGCTGTTTGTTATTTTACCTCTGTTTACATGACATTTACGGCGGGGTTTGGATGAAACAACAGCTCCTTCAACCCATCTATAAACCCTCCCTTTCCCAAGGACAGCACCAGGAAAGGAGCTAAGGAATGAAAATGTGAGGGAAAAGGGCTTTATTCTGGAACCTGGAGCTGCTACAAATACAAATAAACCCAGCACCTTCCCTTTGGAAAATCCAAGATGTCCCAGCAGGGAGGAACTGGCTGCAATTTATTTATCCCAGTTCCACAGGGTGACCCTTAAAACCTGCTGCACTTTGCATTTCTTGCCCTTTATTACCCAGCCCCTCTCTGCTTTGCTTTTAAGATGATAAAAATCGTGATTAACTGAGGGGAAGCTTGCAGAGAATTTAAATCCTCCACGATCACCTTTGCACTGCTAAACTGCAGGAAAAAAAAACACAACCCCAAAAAGCCTCTTTTATGTGCTGGATGAAAACACAGAGCAGCAAAGTACAGAGGGGGAAAAAAAAACCATGGAAAAAAAGCCCTCAGATAAAATTTTAATCATATTTGCAGTAAATCAAGAGCAGTTCTGGGTTGCTGTGAACTTTGTCCCCTTGGGTTTGTTTCAGAATGAAGGCATCACATGAGAATCCCTTTAATAATGATGTTATTTCGCTGGGTTTAGAAGAAAAGGATACAAAAATCAGGGGGAAAATGGGAATGTGTGGCTCACAAAATTAAATACATGTGGGAAGCACAAAAGAACCAGCCTGAGGAGTAAACCGTGGGCTCAAGGGTTCCCATAATTGCACAGACCCCAGTCATCCCCATCCAAACCCGGATTTGATCTGGGATTCTTTAGGATTTTATGGGTTACTCCAACCATCACAATCCACGTAATTAACAGGGAAAAGAGAACCAACACTTTTCCAGCAAATTGTTCCATTGTTCAGCCCATTTATGAGGTGAAACGGTGAATTTTCCTCCAGTTTCCCAAATCCACCACCAATATTTACAAAGGGGAGATGAAAGAAGTTCAGCCACTCAGCACAGAAGGCGACATTTTTGGGAAGTGACTTAACTGCAAACATTTTCCTTTTAGGAGCCACTTTGGGAGACACCTTAAAGGGATTTGTTTTCCGAACGTGTCGGGTGTTTAATTTCTAAAATAACATTTCGTGGCCTCAGCACTCCCAGTGATGAGTCACTTGTCAAACCTTGGCCCACTGCTGCCAAGTGACTCAGGGAAAAAACTGCCTGAGGCTGTTTGGGAAAAAAAAGGGCAAGGAAAAGAGCAGAGGAGGTGGCCAAGATTTAAAGGATGAGCAGTCTTCTCGAGGCCAGGGAGGAGCAGACAGGGATTTCGGGGAGGAGAATGTGTTTCCATCCTCTCCTGGGGTCCTTTGTCCACCCACAGCCAGGAATTCCCAATTCCCAATATCCCATCTAAACCTCCTCTCTGCCAGTTTGAAGTCATTCCCTGTGTCCTGTCCCTCCATGCCTTGTCCCCAGTCCCTCTCCAGCTCTCCTGGAGCCCCTTCAGGCCCTGCCTGGGGCTCTGAGCTCTCCCTGGAGCCTTTCCCTCTCCAGGGCAACATTCCCAGCTCTCCCAGCCTGTCTTCTTTATGCAGAGAACAAAATAAAAAACTCAACAGATTCTTGCAGCCCCCCCAAAATTCCACAGCTTGGATGGAGGAGAAACCTCTCCAAAGGGACACCCCTGCCTTTAGTGCTCCCAGCCCTCCTCCAGCCACCCCAAAACCCCTCCTGGACAGGGCAAGAGCGGAAACCTCGGCGAGGGAGGGCGGCTCCGAGGCAGCAGCATCCATCAACAGCCAATTCATTATCCTAAATCCAGGGAGGATAATGAAACCCGCTGAAATATGGGACCAAAGGCCAAGGTTGGGTTTCCCTGGAAACCAGAGCATTGTGCTGGCTGACTTCTGTTGTCCCCAAACGCCGCCCTCGGTGTTCCAGCGCCGTCGGTTCACCAAGGGAAACGTCGGAGCATTTCCCCCTTCCCTCCCCTCCACCCCTGCACCAGGCTGACTTTATCTCCATGAATTTCTCACTGGAAGGATCTCAAAGGTTGTCCTTTTTTATCATTCCCGAAGTTTTTCCCCCTTTAATCCTCAAAAAGGCACTGCCATTTATTCCCACAGACACCGCGGCCCGCTGGAGATCTCCTTGGCCCTCGCCAACCTCCAGGTGGGGCTGGGATGATGGGGCTGGGATTTATCAGCAGGAACTCCTCATTTCCATTTCCCCAGCTGGGGTGTAAATCAGGGGGATGTGGGGATCGCTCGCCCCTCGTGATGGATCTGTCATTGCAGGGAGGGACAGGCGAGCAGGAGATTTGTGCCATCCCTCCTCTCCCGCTCTGCTCGCTGCCATCCCTGATGGAAATGTGAGCTCACACTGGGAATACTGGCAGAAAAGGGGCTGATAAATTGCTTGAGCAGGCCATTCATATTGTCTGCTCATAATTCCTGGTGTTTTATCTCCGTGGTTCTAACTGACCGGGGAATTTCAGGGCTTTTTGCACGCTGTTCCTTAAACAAGACAAACTATTTTTAGTGACTGAGCTTTCCAAGGAGGAGTGAAAAGGAGATGGGCTGTCCAAGAGGATTTTTAATGCTCACCAGCACTTTTCCCCCTACGTGAGGACCCCAAAAGCAGCTTCAGCCAGCCAGGAGATGCTTCCACAACCTCTGCTTTATCAAACCCGCTGTGTGCAGCCACTCCTCTCCCTTTGGTGGCAAAGAAAAGTGATTTTTCCTATTTTGTGTGGATAAAGAAGTGCCTGGGATGTGCTCTAGTAACAGCCAGCCCCACACAGCAGGAGCTGCTGAAGAATGGAAAATGGAGATAAAACTGTGTAAACATTAAGCAAGGGATTAAAACATGGCCACATTTGATGGGAAAGCTCAGGAATATCTTCCAGAAGTTCTCCTGAACTGCTTGGTTTTCCATGTTTTGTCTGTCAGCTCTGCCCCCTGAGCAGAAAGGCAGCTGAAAAATCCCACAAGCAGCCTGCTCATGGGGTGAATGGGAATGACACTCCTGCCAGCACTGGGAAATGCAGGAAATATTTACCATTCACCATCCTTCCTCAGGGGAAGGAAATTCCTGGTTTTTCTTACCCCAGATAATTTCACTCCATCCCTCCCCATCCCACAAAGGTTTATCAGCATCAGAGCTTGGACTTGATGATGTAAAGGTCTTTTCCAACCTTAATTCCATGAATTTGAGCTTACAGGAGGGAAATGGTCTGTGTGTCTGTTTGGGTTTATTTTCCAGCTTTTGCCTCTTTTACCTCTTTTTCAGGGGGAGGAAATCAGGGATGATTTCACATTCCCAGCAGGATTGTGCCAGCCAGGGGACACAGATCCCTCCCTGAGCAGTTTCATCCTGCAGGGATGAGCTCCAAGGACACCCCTGGGACACTTGCACAGCTCAGAATTCCTCCTGGGAGAGGGAAAATTCCTGCTGGGGAGCCGTTACAGACTTTATCCCTAATTTAATGCAATTCCCACCAGTTTAGCTCAGAAACATCTGTGATCCAAAACTGGGAGCAAGGAAATGTGGTTTTCCTGAACTTCTTGGGAGGAAGGGAGCAAAGTCAAAGAGGGAAATGCATTTCCCTTGGAAAAGCCCAGCAGCAGCTGCATTTTCCTTACGGATCTCTCCTCTCTGCCATCCCTTTCCTTCCCTTCTCCCACCAGCCAGGCTCCAAATATCCCAGCCAGGACCCAATTCCAGAGTTTCTTGTCAGCCTTCCTAAGGTCTCCAGGGCTCAGGAGTGGAGCTGGTGCAGAGTTCTCCTCCCTGTGCCCGAGGGGAAGGCAGCAAGAGTTGTAAAATCACCCCTCGAGGTGTGAAATCACCACTCTGGGGCCGTAATATTCTCAAATTTTGGCACTGGCGGGCTGCTGGCCCCCTGTGTGCTGTCCCAGTGGATTTTTCTGGAATCTTTGGGAAACTGCTGGTGGAAAAGGGAAGGCTGGCCCAGGGAAAGCTCATATCCCATTGTTTTGTAGGAGCTGTGCTCAGCCAGACCCCCAGAATCCCACCAGGGTCAGGAGCCCCTGGAGCTGAGCAGGACCTGGACCCTCACCCTGTGGGGACATGGAAAAATCCTGGCAGGAGCTGGGAATGGTGCTGGGGGCAAAATCCTGAATGGAGCTGGGAATGGTGCTGAGGGGAAAATCCCAATATTGAGCTGGGAATAGTGCTGGGGGCAAAATCCTGGCAGGGAAATGGGAATTGGTGCTGAGGGGAAAATCCTGACAGGAGCTGGGAATATTCCTGAGGGGAAAATCCTGAATGGAACTGGGAATGCTGCTGAGGGAAAATCCCAATATTGAGCTGGGAATGGTGCTGGGGGCAAAATCCTGAATGGAACTTGGAATGCTGCTGAGGGGAAAATCTTGACAGGGAAATGGGAATGGTGCTGAGAGAAAAATCCCAACAGGGAGCTAGGAATGGTGCTGAGGGAAAAATCCCAGCAGGAACTGGGTATGCTGCTGGGGGCAAAATCCTGAATGGATCTGGGAATGTTGCTGAGGGGAAAATCCTGACAAGGACCTGGGAATGGGAAATGGGAATGGTGCTGAGTGAAAACCCCAATACCAAGCTGGGAATGCTCCTGAGGGGAAAATCCTGAATGGAACTGGGAATGCTGCTGAGGCCAAAATCCAAATATTGAGCTGGGGATGCTGCGGAGGGGAAAATCCTGACAGGAGATGGGAATGCTGCTGGCACAGGGGGGCCAGGGATCCCTTCCAAGGCCAGGTTTCCACAGGCACGGATGAAGGAGAGGGTCCTGCCTGGCCAAACATGCCTTTAATTGCCTCATTCCCATTCCCATCTCTCCATTTTCCTTTCATGCCTCCTCTGTTGTCCCTCCCTGGCTCCTCACATCTCCCCAGGCTTGGTTCCCTCTTTTTTCACTGCATTTCAAACGCCCCAAAGGGTTGGATTTTTATTTCTCTGCCTCTTGCTTCCCTGAATGCTTTCCCTTGGGAATAACACCAGGGGCTCATCTTTCATTCCCTACTGAGGCAGATAAAAGGAAAAGGGACATTAAACTCACACAAAGCACCCCAATTTCACTTTGATCTTGACATCAGCGAGTCCTTATAGGACCAGAATCAAAACAATCCACAAATTCAGCACGGCGAGAAAGGAAGGTTTCCAGGATTAATTTAATTTTTTTCTTTAAATTAAGGTTCAGGGGAAATTCTGCTTGGCAGCAAAGTCTTGCACATGAAGCCGTTCCACCTAGCCAAATAATTCCCAGTGTGGGATTTCTGCACGTTTGGCTCTGGCCAAGAATTCCCAGCCTCACATTCCGCCCTCTCCATCCTGAATTTCTCCTGCTGGAAACAACCAGCCCGTGACAACGCCTCTGCTTCCCCCAGAAACTCTGCTTGAAACTTCTCTGCAGGCCCTGCTTGCTTTAGGAAACACTCTCCCCGTGGCTGCCAGATAAGAAGCAGAGATAAGAAATGGATTGAGCCCAGCAGAGCATTTTGAGTGCAGAAAGTTCAAATATTACAGATTTTCCCCCCGGTTTTCTGGGCGAGAGCCAGGGATCCAAACTCTGCTGCCAGGGATCCGTCCAACCTGGCCTTGGACGCTTCCAGGGATGGGGCAGCCACGGAACCTCCCCAAACTCAGAGTAAAAATTCTCTTTTCAGCTCTGTTTCACCGTGGCTTTAACGGTCCAGTAAATTCCTGGGAATCGCCGCCTTTGCGTCCATCTGGATCCCGCCCCCGTTCGATTCCAGTGGAAATTACCCGGAATTTCATCGGGCAACCGAGCCTTTATCAGCGGCAGGTGCTTCTGCACGGACAAGCAGATATTCGAGGGCATCGCCTCACAGAAATCAGCATAATGGCTTTTAGTCCCGGCCTAAATTCCTGCCGGAACGTCTGGCTCGAGGTGCGCGTGTTTAACTGCGCACACATCGCCTTAATTAGCAGCGCGAGGAGAAACGGGGCACAGATCCCTGGAAAACATTCACCCTCTATTTTCATTCTCTGTTTTCATTCTCTATTTTCATTCTCTATTTTCATTCTCTATTATTCTCATTTAAAGCACAGCGCTTTGGAACAAGGAAAGTGGATAACGATCAGAATTCTGCCTCTTCTTGCAATGAAAGTCTCATTTTTTGGTTTTGATTTCATTTCAAGGGGCTGACCTTGGGTGCATCCCCCCAAACCTCACATCCCATCTTCCTCCAGCTCCCTGGTTTTGGGGTATTTGTGGCGCCCTGCACGCCCATAAAGCCAGAAATGGCTGTCACACAATAATGTTTTGGTTTTTTATAGAAATAAACCCGTCAACTTTGGGCACGCCATGGACTCCAGCACTAATTTGGGCCCAAATCCACAATAAGGGTTAAAAACAGAATAAACAATAATGAACAACTCCTGCCGGCTGAGGCATTCTGCTGCAGGAGCGATGGATAAACACAGGATAATTCACTGCTGATGTGTCCCCTTGGCCATTCCTGGGCACCTCAGGAGGGAAGCTGCTGCTCCCTGTCCCTCCCGCCACAGATCCACATCCCATTTGGCGTTTTCATCCACGAAATCTGAAATTCCACAGATTCGCGCATAATCCAGAGGACAGCGATTAACTCCTCGTGGTTCAGCGAACTCCGCCCTCATCCATCAGGAATCTTGCACCCCCCAGAGCTGCTGGAGGTGTCTCATCCTGTTTTCCCCCTGGCTTGGCTGGCAGACAGGCACAGGATAACGACGTGTCCGATCCCATCACGTTATTCCAGCTGGGATTGCGGGGTCTGGGATGCGGAGCTCACCCCTGTAAAATTCAGTTTTAGGAGTCTCATCTCTCTTTATTCCCTGCTGCAGGAGGGAGGGGCTCCAGCAGGGTTCAAAACTTCTCCAGAGCATTGTAGGACCATGGAAGGGATGGTTGGAAGGGACTTTTAAAGTTGGATGGGGCTTGGAGCAGCCTGGGATAGTGGAAGGGTGGAATGGGATGGGCTTTAAGGTGCCTTCCAACCAAACTATTCTGGGATTTGGGGATTCTGGGGCTCTGGGATTCTGGGGTTCTGGGGATCTACCTGTGATTAGATGCCATCTGTTTCATGACCTGGTCCAACCCCCCACAGAAATTCCTCAGAGCCAGAGAAACCCTTGGCAGTCATGGAACACACGGCCCCAGCAGGAGGGGATTTCCAGCCCTCCT
Organism: Irena cyanogastra; assembly: GCA_013397155.1. Lineage (NCBI taxonomy): Eukaryota > Metazoa > Chordata > Aves > Passeriformes > Irenidae > Irena > Irena cyanogastra. The sequence continues at coordinate 27,176 of VWZV01007416.1, read as the reverse complement.
TGAGAAGTCACAGGGAAATTTAGGATGCAAACTCTTGATGTTCATCGAGTCCAACCATTCCCAGCACTACCCCATGTCCCCAAGTGCCACATCCACAGGGCTTCAAATCCCTGCAGGGATGGAGACTCCACCCCTGCCCTGGCAAGTTTGTTCCAGGGCTTGAGCACTTTTTGGGGAAGAATTTTTCCCTCAGATCCAACCTAAACCTCTCCCTGTGCAACTTGAGGCCATTTCCTCTTTTCCTTAAGTTTGGCATGGAGGAAACAGAGCTGAGACACAAATCCTTCTCTCCAGTGGTGAGGAAGTTTCATGGCTAATGCCCAAGGTTTTTATCCACGTGGGATTATATCCTTAAATTCCTGCTCTGCTCTGCTGGGCTCCACATTCCATATTTACCCCCCAGCCCAGCACTCTCCTAGTCCTGCCCAAGCATAGCCACTTCCCAGCTTGCCAAAGGAACAACCCACACCAGGCTCCAGAGGGAAAATCCAGAATTTCCAGTGCTACAGAACCCCCACCCATCCATTATTGAGGGAAAGGATGCAGGGATGGGGGGCAGAAATGAGCCCCTGCTCCAAATTAGACCCAGCTGGGAACAGGGTGGGGGAGCAGCCTCTGCCTCCCTGGTGATGGATGCACAAATCCCAAACCCCCTCAGCTGGGGAAGGGCTGGTGATGGATGGGCAGAGCATTAACCTTGTCAGCTGTAATAGGGCATCCAGAGATTTTATCACGTTTTAATCCAGGTTTTTATCATCCCCAGCCCCTTCCAAAGGGAAACACGGAGATGGGGACGGACAGGGGCAGCGTTCAGGGGGTTTGATGATAATTTTTTTAATGCTTGCCTTTCCTGAGTCCTTGTTTTTTGGTTTTTTTTGGTTTTTTTTTTGGCTGCAGAATGAGATGCCCATTTTGCAAGACTTATATCACCAAATTAGTGATGTACAAATCCTGATGGCCGTGAGTTCCCCATGTCCTTGAGGACACAGCAGGTTTAAGGGAACACCCCACAGGCAGGATGTTTATAGGGCTGTTCCACCTGAAAGGATGAATCTTTCTAGAGCACCAAACACCACATTTCCCATCAATCCAGGGAAATTTGTCCTTCTTCCCTGCACCTTCACTGCAAACATTTCCCTTTTTTTGCCTCTATTTTCCATCTCCATGCTGGATTTGGAGAAGGAAGGAAGGAAGGAAGGAAGGAAGGAAGGAAGGAAGGAAGGAAGGAAGGAAGGAAGGAAGGAAGGAAGGAAGGAAGGAAGGAAGGAAGGAAGGAAGGAAGGAAGGAAGGAAGGAAGGAAGGAAGGAAGGAAGGAAGGAAGGAAGGAAGGAAGGAAGGAAGGAAGGAAGGAAGGAAGGAAGGAAGGAAGGAAGGAAGGAAGGAAGGAAGGAAGGAAGGAAGGAAGGAAGGAAGGAAGGAAGGAAGGAAGGAAGGAAGGAAGGAAGGAAGGAAGGAAGGAAGGAAGGAAGGAAGGAAGGAAGGAAGGAAGGAAGGAAGGAAGGAAGGAAGGAAGGAAGGAAGGAAGGAAGGAAGGAAGGAAGGAAGGAAGGAAGGAAGGAAGGAAGGAAGGAAGGAAGGAAGGAAGGAAGGAAGGAAGGAAGGAAGGAAGGAAGGAAGGAAGGAAGGAAGGAAGGAAGGAAGGAAGGAAGGAAGGAAGGAAGGAAGGAAGGACATTTCACTTATTTTTATCCTTTTTATCCCTGATTGTGCTGTCTGGAAGGGATAATTGTGGCCTCAGGCTGCTTTTGATCCAGGAATAGAATAATGGAATTATAGAACCAATAAAGTTGGACAAAAAACTCCAAATAATTGAGTCNGGCAGAAATGAGCCCCTGCTCCAAATTAGACCCAGCTGGGAACAGGGTGGGGGAGCAGCCTCTGCCTCCCTGGTGATGGATGCACAAATCCCAAACCCCCTCAGCTGGGGAAGGGCTGGTGATGGATGGGCAGAGCATTAACCTTGTCAGCTGTAATAGGGCATCCAGAGATTTTATCACGTTTTAATCCAGGTTTTTATCATCCCCAGCCCCTTCCAAAGGGAAACACGGAGATGGGGACGGACAGGGGCAGCGTTCAGGGGGTTTGATGATAATTTTTTTAATGCTTGCCTTTCCTGAGTCCTTGTTTTTTGGTTTTTTTTGGTTTTTTTTTTGGCTGCAGAATGAGATGCCCATTTTGCAAGACTTATATCACCAAATTAGTGATGTACAAATCCTGATGGCCGTGAGTTCCCCATGTCCTTGAGGACACAGCAGGTTTAAGGGAACACCCCACAGGCAGGATGTTTATAGGGCTGTTCCACCTGAAAGGATGAATCTTTCTAGAGCACCAAACACCACATTTCCCATCAATCCAGGGAAATTTGTCCTTCTTCCCTGCACCTTCACTGCAAACATTTCCCTTTTTTTGCCTCTATTTTCCATCTCCATGCTGGATTNCCAGGAATGGGGACTCCACCACTGGACAATGAAGATTTTTTTTTTCCTAATATTCAATCTTTAGGAAGTGACATCTCAGATGAAACAAGACCTAGAATGGGCTTCTCCATTCCATGGGGATAATTTGATGGGCTGGTGGCTGTGGCTGTGGCTGAGGGTTGTTCTTCCTGACTGGGAGGATTCAGGGCTGCAGCAGGAAGAGATTGGACCCAGGGAATCCAAATTTAATTTGTCCCAATTTAATGACATCAGGCTCAGGTTAGTGGCATTTTTTAGCTGGAAAAGCCACTCGAGTGAAGTGCTTAGGAAGGGGCTAAACAGACGCCTGAGTTCTGATGAAAGAAGTTGTTAAAAACACAAAGAAATCAATTTTTAAGAGAGCAAATTAAAAAAAAAAAAAAAAAAAAGAGGGAATATGCCAGCCCTGGGAGAGGAGAATATCCCAGCCCAAGTTATTTAAGAGGTGTTGATGCCTGCAGAAAATTCAGGCAGTGGGAGGCTCAGCCTCGGCTCTTCCCATCTGCATTCCGAAGGGAAAGGAGCTGAATTTCCCCTGGCACATCCCTGATTTTCAGGATCCTTCCCATCCCAGCCTGTCCCTGGAACGCTGAGGACACGGGAGCCTCCTGCCCTCACTCAGGGCTCTCTGGGCACCCATGGCTGAGCACAGAGAGATTTTTGATCACCTTTGGCATCAGCCACAAAACCAGGGCAAATCTGTTCCATCTGCTCCGTGCTCACGCCCTGCAAAGTTGAGACATTTTGAGATTAAATTAAATTAATTTCTTGAGCCCCAAGGCGAGGAGGTTTTTTGGGACAATGGTGCACTGGGTGTATTTGTGTCACAGGACTGAATTCTCCGGGATTTAGGGCATCTCCTCCCCGGAGCAGAGCTCTGTGCTCCAAATTCCACGGGTGCAGCCTCTCCTCGGGCTGTGGAGAAAAGAGGATTTCACCCTCACAGCAGCTAAATCCACCTCCAGGGGGAAAGGCACCAGCAGCCTCTCGTCCCAGATGGAATTATCTTAGGAACCACATTTAACTCAGGCTTTCACTTTGTTTCAGTTCAAACACTGAAAATTTTTTTTTTTTTGAGAGAGGTATTTACACAGCGTTTATTTTTAGATTTAATCTGATGCAGAAACAGGAATTAAAAAAAAAAAGAAATCAAGCAAGGGGAAGGTGAAAATGAATTTCTGAGACCTGCTGCACCTCGTAATTAGATTGAAGATCAATATGTTGACGGAATATTCTCTGGAACAAATATTCCAAAAGGAAAGTGGGGCAAGGATGGCCGGGGGCTTTCCAAGCCTTTGGATCAGCACTGCAGAAATAGGAGAATATCCAGTCTGGGAAAAAGATGGGGTTTGAGCTCTCAGAGAAAACCCCAATATATTCAGGAATTTCATTCATGGAAGGATGATAAATTTACAATTCTCTCTCTCTAGTGAAGGCTTTGCTCTTATTAAGGGATTCTTCTCATTTTTTGGGTGAGCTCAGATCAGGCACCTTTGGCTTGGACCATCCCTGTCATGGCTGGGGAGGTTGAACACCAAAATTGTGGATTTTCCCCAAAAACGTGCCAGAGGTTTCCAGTGCCAAACTCCTGTCACAGCCACAGCAAGTGGAAGAAGAATTCAACCCTGAAAGCGACACTTGGATTCTGAGCCCTGTCCTTTGTTCTGCACAAACTCTTAGAAAAGACTGTCCAAAATACTGACAGACAAAGATTTTAAACTGTGCTTCAGTGCTTTATAACACAAAAAACCTCAGAATTTATCCCTTTGTGGTCGTTTTGCAACAGGGATGAGCCAGAGTCTGTGAGCACAAGCTCAGGCTGCAGGGCTGTGTTCTGGGCAGGCTCCTCCTGCTCCGTGTGCTCCTGCTGAAGATTTAATAAAATCCTGGAGATTGTATTAAATCTGGGCTGAAAATGACGTTTTAAAATGGATTTGGATCCCTGGATGTGCAAATGGATCCCTGGAAATATTCGTGGTCAGGTTGGATGGGGCTTGGGACAGCCTGGGAGAGGGGAAGGTGTTCCCACCATGGCAGGGGGTGGAACTTTTAAAATATCCCTTCAAACCCAAACAGATCCATGATTCATTCAAATAATTTCAGATAAAATGAGGTAATTTACAGGAAATTTGATTAAAAACCTCCCATTTTTCGGTGTCTGCTAAAAAACAGAACTGAAGGAGCTGTTGCTGGTGTTGAATATTTGTTATCATCACCGGGTTGTGGAAAACAGATTTTTAAGCTGGAAAATCAAGGCTGAGCCCCAAGCAAAGCTCAGCTTTGCCAGAGAAGCTGTGGCTGCTCTTGGATCCCTGGAGGTGTCCAAGGCCAGGCTGGACATTGGGGCTTGGAGCAGCCTGGGATCCCTGGAGCACCCTGGGGTGGTGGAAGGTGCCCATGAGCTGAGTGATCTTTCATGTCCTTCCACTCAAACCATTCCCTGATCCCATGACAATTCCATGACAACTCCATGATGATTCCGTGGTGATGCCATGATCACTCCATGACAATTCCATGATCACTCCATGATGATTCCATGACAATTCCATGATGATTCCATGATCACTCCATGATGACTCCATGACGACTCCATGACAACTCCATGATGACTCCATGATCACTCCAAGATGATTCCATGACAATTCCATGACAATTCCTTGATGATTCCATGATGACTCCATGATGATTCCATGATGATTCCATGACAATTCCATGATGATTCCATGATCACTCCATGATGACTCCATGACAACTCCATGATGACTCCATGATCACTCCATGATGATTCCATGACGACTCCATGACAATTCCATGATGACTCCATGATGATTCCATGTTGACTCCATGACAATTCCATGATGATTCCATGATGATTCCACGATGCTTCCATCCCCTCACACCCTACCAGGCTGTGACCCACGCCTGACTCAGCCTCCTGGCACACAATCAATGAAATTTGGGTTTTTCGCGAGTCAGAGCCCTCACCTGTGAGTGATCAAAAGTAAAAACTCAATCCAGACCCTCCTGAGATCAGAATCTCAGCCCATCTGTGCCTTTGGACCCTTCAAACCGCCTGGAACAAGAACTGTTTGGAGGGAAAAATCCCAAATAAAGGATTTCAGGGAGAAGCCTGTGGTCCTGAGCTGCAGGAGCTGTCACACCTGGGTAGCTCCAACGTGAGGCTGCAATGGATCCTTCCTTTTTTCTTTTTTTTGTACCTAAATACAAAGGTCAGCAGAATTAAAAACAAACAAACAAAAACCAAACCAAAACAAACAAAACAAAAAAACCCAAACCAATCAAAAAAAAATTTAAAAAACAAATTAAAAAACAGCTGACAAAGGAGCAAAAGGATATGGGGAACATCTAGAGGAGAAAATTAGGGTTTTAAAAGGACATGGCACAAAAAATATTCCATGTTTTGTCCTCAGCCTGATGTCTGGCCAAAGGATCAATCAACTTTGCCTCAACTTCATGGAGATTTTGCATTTTTTCCTGTTATTTTCCCTTGATTAATCCATGTCCCACCCCTGCTCCTGTCTCCATCTGGGAGCAATCTTTGTTCTCAGCCACAGCAGGAATTTTTTTAGGGTCATTCCTTGAAAATTGGAATTAATTCAGATTCAGGAGAGCCCAAGATGTCCCTGTGTGTTTTCCTGCACCATCCAAGTGCCACCCAGCCACATCCATGGCTTTTTTTCCATGGTTTATATTGAAAAAACTCTGCCACAAATGCCCAAATGATGCCAAATTTTTCATTCTTCCATTTTTTTCCTCACATATGGTAACAGTTTTTCCATTTAAAAAAAAAAAGCATGTCCATGACATTTGCTAAGGATAAAAAATAAAATAAAATAAATAATTTTCATTGTGAACCTCTCTCTTTTGGAAGGAAAACAATGCTTTTGAAACTCTTGTTTTAAAAAGTGTCCTTGCCTGTGTCAGGCTGAAAATATTTGGCTGGAGTTCAAGTGCAATAAAACCAGCTTTTGAAAGGCCCAGATTTACAGTAAAACAGACATTCCAGCCTCCACACAGCTCTGCATCCAGCAAATCCTTAGGAGCACTTGGGACAACCCACCCCCAAGACACCCAGCAGCTGTTTTGCCATTCCGGTGGCAAAAAAAGAGAGGATTTTGGGAATCTCTCGCTTTCTGTGTGTGCAAATAATGGATCCATCAAATCCAACCCTGTTTTTTCCGGGATCTTGGACCCTCAACACCAAAATAACGGGAAATAAATGTAGAGGAAAGTCACTCCTTCACTTGGGGAATGGAATGTTGGATGGGTTTCAGGGAAGGGAAATTCCAGTGGGACAATCAAGGGAAGGAGATCCCACTCAGGAATGGATCCCAACAATTTCAGCTTCCCAAATCCACCTCAAACAGGGACAGCAGCCACACTGCTGCTTCTGATCCAGGAGATAAATCAGAAGAGATAAATACAGTGAAAAGTCTCTCCTTCACTTGGGGAATGGAATGTTGGATGAGTTTCAGGGAAGGGAAATTCCAGTGGGACAATCAAGGGAAGGAGATCCCACTCAGGAATGGATCCCAACAATTTCAGCTTCCCAAATCCACCTCAAACAGGGACAGCAGCCACGCTGCTGCTTCTGATCCAGGAGATAAATACAGGGAAAATCTCTCCTTCACCTGAGGAATGGAATGTTGGATGAGTTTCAGGGAAGGGAAATTCCAGTGGGACAATCTAAAGAAGGAGACCTCTCTCCAAGGGCGCTCAGGGATGGATCCCACCAAATTTTGTGCTTTCAGCTTCCCAAATCCACCTCAAACAAGGACAGCAACCACCCCGCTGCCTGTACCGCGCATCCTTACGTGCCACATGCCACGTAATTAACTTAATTAGCCAAACCCAACGAGCAACAGGAGCCGGGAGTGCTCCCCGAACCATCAACGTGACAGGAGAGCCGGGGCTAATTAACACCTCCTTAATACCTCCACAAATACCAAACCTGCTGCCGGGAGAAAGAGTTTCACACTTCCTTATCAAATTAGGGCGAAAGCATTTCCTAATGAGCGAAAATCAATTAGTGCGACACCCAAATGAATGTATTTGTGCTGTCAGCACAGAGTTATTTGCATAACAGTTTGCGAGGGCAGGGGAGATGCTGGAGCTGCTCCCCGTTCCTAATGAGGAGCTGCTGCTGGGAAAAATTGTTTTATCCAAGTCTCGACAGCACCAGGAGCATCCCAGGGGATCCTGCGGCGTTGTGAGTCCAAAAAAAAATCCAAATTCCAGGTGAGGAACGGGAATGACTTTCTAGCACGGCATTGCTGGTGGAGACCTGGTTCTTCCCTCGTTTATCCAGAGAGGTGAGTTCCTCTTCAGAGCCTCTCCAGGGACAAATGAACAGCTGGAAACGGCACCCAGCAAGCCAAAATAGCTCTGGGAAAATCATCATCCTTAGTTCCGTGTTGTTGTTAAAAGCTCTGATTAAATTAGAGGAGTGGCTCAGGAACAAATGGAGCCGAGATCGACAGCAAGTGGGTTTGCTCTGATTTAATTTTTTTATAGCTCCTTCAAACATTTCCTCGCCTTTCTGGTGTCTTCCCATTAGTCTTGACCTTGGATTTAATTGTTTTGGAGCTGTGTTTGTGACTAATTCCAACAGGCCTCAATGGAATAGTCATGGAGCCACAGAATCATGGAATGGTTTGGGTTGGAAAGGACCTTAAAGCTCATTTAATTCCAATCCCTGCCATGGAGCACTTTCCACTGTCCCAGGCTGCTTCAAACCCCATCCAGGCTGGCTTTGGGCACTTCCAGGGATCCAGGGGCAGCCACAGCTGCTCTGGGCAGAAATGTAAACACAAAAATATAAATATAAATATATTTTATGACTATAAACATAATTATAAATATAAATTATGTTTATAAATCTAAATTAAATGTATAAATGTAAATATGACAGAATATGGACCGAAATATCTTCCCACAAAGCCGAAGTCCTGAATTCCTCTCAGCATGCACACACACACTCCCAACAGCCCTCACAGTGTTTTCCAGCCCTTTTTCCCCTTTAAAATCCAATGGTCAGTTCTCCAGCTTGGGGAAAAATCCAGTCGGTAGAAGGCAGAACATTTTCCTGGTAAAACAATGTCAGGTTTGAAGCTGCGTGGGCAGGGTGATGCTCCGTGATGATGCCGAGCTTTTCACATCCTCAGTGTTATTTTCCAAGGACAATAATAGATGTGTTCACACAAACCCATTAAGCACTCAACTCCAACGTTTTTAGAATCCCTGTTTTCATTTCAATCAGGTTATTAAAAGGTGTGGGCACTGGGGAATATTTTAATCTGCCTCCCAAAAAAATGAAAACAAAGAAGCAAACAGCCCCATTTATTTCGTGCCCTTGGGATCATCTGCAGCAAACATAAAATGATTTTGGAAACTGGGATTGGTGGGAGATGTCCCCCAGGGTGGGGGGGATGAGGTGGCTTTTTGAGTCCCTTCCAACCCAAAATATTCCGCGATTCTAAATCCACACTGGAGGTCACACCCTGGGGCAAATTTCCCCAGGAATTTTCTTCTTGAGCCCCTCAATCTTTTGGGATCCCGCTTTTCCCTGGATTTTCTGTGCTTTCTTTCACTTGCCCACTGTGGGATCTGCAGCTCCAGGAATTCCCGGCGTGCTGGGACTGCAGCCTGTCCATTACCGCGGCTTCACGCATTCCCTGCGCTCCCTCTGCCAGGGAACAGCAATTCCAGCTGCCCTGGGAGCTCCAGCAGCCCCTCCTGGAGCACTTCCATCACCCTGGGGGCTCCGGGTAACACAGCAGGCTTTGCATCCCTGGAAACAGGGAAAAAATCCGTAATACTTCAACTTCCTGCGCTAAAATTTGAACTAATTTTACCTTTCTGCACTCAAAATGCTGGGCTCAATCCATTTTTTATCTGGCAGCCACGGGGAGAGTGTTTCCTAAAGCAAGCAGGGCCCGCAGAGACGTTTCAAGCAGAGTTTCTGGGGGAAGCAGAGGCGTTGTCACGGGCTGGTTGTTTCCAGCAGGAGAAATTCAGGATGGAGAGGGCGGAATGTGAGGCTGGGAATTCTTGGCCAGAGCCAAATGTGCAGAAATCCCACACTGGGGAGGGTGGGCATCCCAATCCTTGACATATCTTCACATCTTTCTGCACAAAAGTGGAAAATCCCTTAAATTGTCACAAATTCCTTAAATCACCACAGAAAAGATTCCCAGAAGGAAAAGGAGACAATCCTGGAAGGGGAGCTCTGAGAAAAATGGGGACAAACTTTGTGGCAGGGCTGCTGTGACAGGACAAGGGAAATTTTTTCCAAAGGAAGGACTTTGCTGGATTTGGATTGGATTGAAGGAAGGGGATTCTGCAGTCAGGGTGAGGAGGCCCTGGAATGGAATTCCCAGAGAAATTGTGGCTGCTCCATCCCTGGAAATGTCCAAGGCCAGGACTTGGAGCAGTCTGGGATAGTGGCAGGTGTCCCTTCCCTGCAGGGATTGGAATTAGATGGCCTTTAAAGGTCCCTTTCAACCCAAACCCTTTCATGATTTATGATTATTTGTCCAAGGAAATGAAAATCAATTGCGGCTTCCTGTCAAATTTTATGCAAAAGAAAGAAAATTCCATGGAAACAGATTTTTCCTCTCCTCTCACATCATTCCACGGTCTGCTGAGGGCTTTATTTGCTCTCTGGAAATAAATGTTCTCGTGCTCTAATGTATAATTTGAACGTTCTGAGGGAGATCTTTGAAAGAAATCAGGTTGTAATCTCCTGGAAAGGATGGGAGGCTGCAAGGTCAGTGCCTGAACGAGCCGAGAGCAGATCAGCCCCTAATAAAGAAAGCAAACATTAGCGAGAAAGGAGGGAAAATAAATCCCTGAAGGGCTGAAACCAGAAGGATTCCCAGCCTCGTGGGAGAAGCAGGGAGAGAAGTGGGAATGAGGGGGATCACAGGAGCCTGGAAAACCCCATCAGCCTCTTACAGACACCTCCAAAATTAATTCCATTTACACACCAACAAATTGGCACAGGGCAGCTCCCGGGGCAGCACAAAGAGCTGGAATAAATATCTGGGAAAAGAGCTGGGCAAGGCTGAGAGCTCATTACCTGCTGCTGTAATTAACGCTGTGCCCCTGCAGGTGCAGCCGTTCTGGTGCCTCAGGTTTTAGTTTTTCTATTTTCCAGACTCTGTGCTGCTTTAGTGTGCAGCTCGGAGCTCCATATTCAGTGCTGCTCAGCTCTCTGCACAGAGCAGGGAGACAAAACAATTCCTGCTCCAGCTGGGGACCAAGGACAAATGATCCAAATCTCAGCCCAAGAGCACAAACACCGTGGGCTGGAGAGAGAAAAACAAGCAGGATGGGAGTGCAGAAGCTAAAGCTGGAATGGGACAATTCACTCCAAGGTGCAAATGGAGCAGAACTGATCCCAGTGACAGAGCCCGTGCCCGGGCTGCATTTTGTGCCCATTTTGGTTCCCCTTGGGTGCAGCCCTGGCTGGGCTCTTGTGCTGCCCAAGGTGGATCCATGGAGGAAATCCTTTTAATAAATCCCTGCTTTATTCTAGAACTCTGTCCAGCCTTCTCTCAAGGCATCAATTCCCTAAATTAATCCTTTCTGAGGACACATCCCTGGCTCGGCTGGAATTCCTCTCCCAGCATCGCCTGAGGGAAGCACGGCCCCGCTTGGCAGGAGGCGATGCTCACACACCAAGTGCCAGGAGTAACGGGGCTTTTTTTAGCTTTGCAGGTTTTAAACAGGCTCGAGGGAGGTGAGAACACCCTGGAAAGGCAAAATCCCCCCAGCCTGGCATCCTCAGGGTGTGTGGGGATAGAGGAATCCTACTGGGAGGTGTTTGGCAGCCCCAAGGGGGTTTGTAAAACCTCGCAGGTGTTTGGGATGGGTTCACCCTGGAGCTCTTCTCTTCCTCTGCAGCCTTTCCTCAAGGGATGCTCCAGGAATAATCCTGGACCTTTAACATCAGGCTCAGAGCCCTGGCAGGGCCTGGAGGGGCTGAGGAGGGACTGGGGACGAGGGCTGGAGGGACAGGACACAGGGAATGGCTCCCACTGCCAGAGGGCAGGGATGGATGGGAGATTGGGAATTGGGAATTCCTGGCTGGGCTGGAATTCCCAGAGCAGCTGGGGCTGCCCCTGGATTCCTGGCAATGCCCAAGGCCAGGCTGGAGCAGCCTGGGACAGTGGGGGGTGTCCCTGCCATGGCAGGGGTGGCACTGGATGAGTTTTAAGGTCCCTTTTAACCCAATCCCATGATTTCATTCTCCACATTTAATTCCACGTTTGTTGCCTCACCTTTTTTGAGTCATCCTTCTGGCTGTTCAGAAAACAAATTTGAATTCCTGGCACGTGATGCACAAGGAACAAATGCCACCCCCAGACTCAGGTCGGTGTCTCGTTGTCACTCTCTGATGTCCAGCAGCAAAAAAATTTTCCTTTTCAAAGGAAGGACTTTGCTGGATTTGGATTGGATTGAAGGAAGGGGATTCTGCAGTCAGGGTCGGGAGGCCCTGGAATGGAATTCCCAGAGAAATTGTGGCTGCTCCATCCCTGGAAATGTCCAAGGCCAGGACTTGGAGCAGTCTGGGATAGTGGCAGGTGTCCCTTCCCTGCAGGGATTGGAATTCGATGGCCTGTAAACCAAAGCAGGAGGGGACCACGGGCTCACCACGAGATGAACATTCCGTGAGCACTGCCGGCCCCTGAGGGCAGAGGGAGGAACCCAAACCTCCCACCCCGCTCGGGTACGGGGGTAAAGCTGCTTTCCTTCCCTCCCCAGCGGCAGAAATGAGGCACAGCCCCCATGGAGAGCCTGAATCAGAAACCGAATTACAGCAGCGAGTGTTCGTGTTTGATATTACCCAGCAAAATCCCCCAGGACACCCCCAAGGAGCTGCTGCGCTTCCAAACTCCGGCAGGAGACCCAAACATTTCCTTGCTGCTTTTCCAAGCCCTCGGGAAGCGCAGGCAAAGCTCCTTGGAGGCACAGCCGGGATGTCAGCGACCTTCCCAAGACAAATCTATCTTCTGTGCGGTTTAATGGCAATCAGGGAGCCCTGCTCCTGATTAATGTGGGCAGAGCTGGCGGCCACAGCAGGGGACTGATGAGGCTAATCCGTCAGTGTCCTTGAGAACGGGCCGCCTGATTGCTCCAGAGCCGCTGGAAGTGCACCGTGAGCAGGGATCAGGGATGCCCCAGCCCCCCTGCTCCCGTTTTTGGGGTGTTTGCACCGCAGCCGCCTCCGGGGAAGGGTTTGGATGTGTTCTGCAGAGGGCATCGCTGGTGAAATGAGGAGCAGGAGGGGTTGTCCGAGCCAGGGGAGATCAGGCACAGCACAAAGTTGGCATTTAGGATATTTGGGTGGTTCTGACTCTCTGCAGGAGCAGAGCTGGACCTAAAGACCCTGGAGATGTGGACATCTCACAGATTAACCTGTGCTCCCAGGGCTGCTGCAGCAGGCACCAGATATTTGTGATGCAGGAAGGCCCTGGAGCAGCCAAGGTCTGTGGAAGATCAGGCACAGCACAAAGTTGGCATTTAGGATATTTGGGTGGTTCTGACTCTCTGCAGGAGCAGAGCTGGACCTAAAGACCCTGGAGATGTGGACATCTCACAGATTAACCTGTGCTCCCAGTGCTGCTCCAGCAGGCACCTGCCAAGGGCAAGTAACCACAACTAAATCCATAAACAACTGTCCCGTGCCTTTTTTCCAGGCAATTTGCACCCTCAGTGGGAGCAGGACAGGGATCACTGCCCAGCCTTCCCTCCTGCATGTGGGACCAGATATTTGTGATGCAGGAGAGGCCTGGAGCAGCCAAGGTTGGTAGCTCAGCAACCACCTGAGGACCAAATCCTTGTTTTCCTCTCCATCCTTTGAATCCAGGCTGGTCTCTGCTCGGTTTCTCCGTGCTCAGAGCAGGAGCCACGGGTGTTTTTCAGTCCCCACTGCATCCCTGCTGAGCAATGAGGAATTTCACGGCTTACTGAGCACTGCAAACCATCACAGCAGGTAAGACACGGCCCCAAATGATTTAATTCATTTTTTCCTTGCAGTTGTTTCATGTTGAGAAATTCCCGTGGTGCTGCAGCTGACGAAGCCACGCTGGCTCTCCTCCTGCCAGTGCTGGCAGCTGAGCTAGATACAGCCATGGAGAGGATGGAATCCTTGCCCTCTGCCCCCTGCAGCTCTCCCCACTTCCTAAAATCCAGGGACTCTTGTCCTGGCAGCATTCCCACAGCTCCAGGAGCAGTTGGTGGCATCTCCCAAGGAGCACAGCTTCCAGAGGGACTTCCCAATTTGCATTTCACTTGGAAATGTGTGCCTGCCTCCTTGGGATTTCTCCAGGTGGGATTCAATGATTAGGACCAAGTTTTCCAAAAAGGAGAAACTGGAGTTGCTGCAGCAGCAATGGATGCATCCTTGTGGGACAGGAGGAATCATTATTCAAATAGAGTTATTCCTAATTTTTGCTCCTTGTAGGGTAAAATTTTCCTGATGAGCAGCTTTGATCCTGCTTAACTTCCCACTCCAAAGGGTGAGCTAAGCATGTCCAGACAATGTCCCCTTTCACGGGCTGCAGAAACCAGGAGGAGCAGCTGAAGATCTTCTCCATGTCCTGGTGTGACTCTGCCCTCCTCCAAAACCAGGTCACCTCCCATGCCCATCCATCAAAAGCTCCATGCAAGTGCCAAGGATAATCTCCCACTGGATTGATTTTTATCCTAAATGCTACAAGCGCAGAAATGCAGAAAATTAATGGAAATGGCTCCAGCTACATTGGATAGCATTTACAATTATTTGAAATTAAAATTCCGGTGGTAACGACAGCACAACTGAAGTGATCCCGCCTCGTTTTTCCTCGAGGACACAAAACGTTCCCAATTCAGGCATCCCTCGTGCTCTGGCAACACCGGGAAGGTTGGGAAGGAATGGGAAGTGCCCTGACAGGTGCCAGTGACCCCCACAGGGCTCAGCTGCCATTTCCATCCCTTCCGACCCCACTTCCAGCCCCGGATCACACAGATGCTGTGGAGAACCACATCCTCCCCTCCAGCCTTCGATGCCATGGATTTTGCAGCACTTTCGGCCGGGATCGCTCCAGCCGAAGAGGAGGTGGCACATCCGTGTCCCACGGGAGCTGGGAATGCCCTGGGGTGGCACCTGGCCCAGGGCAGGGCACGATTCCAGCCCCGTTTTCCCCAGCAGGGTGGGACACCGGCTGCCAGCATCTCTCACCATCTGCTCATCTGCTGCGGCAGAGCGATTCAAAGGGAGTTACAAATTTGTAATGACCTGAATATTCCAGCGCTGGCACATTTGTAATTAGTACTCGCTAATTTGCTCTCAGATCTTTCTCTCGCCTGTACAGCTCAGGCTGCTTTGCGAGACAAATGATCGTTTCCCTGGAACACCTTTCCTCCCCGTGGATCTCGAAGCAGCGCGCCGCAGACGGCAACTCTGCCACCTTAGGATGGCTCTGGAAAACTGCAGGAAAAATCCAGCCTGAAATCCCGGCGGGCACTTCTGCAGCTTCCATCCTCCCCTCTCCACCCTTCGTCCTCAACCCTCCACTCTCCAACCCCGATCCTTTGTTTTCCATCCTTCACCCTACAACCTGAATCCCACATTTTCCATCCTCAACTTCCCATCCTTCATCCTCCATCTTCCACTCTCCACCCTTTGTCCTCAATCCTCCCTTCTCCACCCTCCAATCTTTTATCTTCCACCGTCCATTGTTCAACCTGCATCCTCCACTCTCCATCCTTGATCCTTCATCTTCCATCTCCCATCCTCCACTCTCCATCTCCCATTCTCCATCCTCCCAATCCTCCATCCTCCACTCTCCACCCTTTGCCCTCAATCCTCCATTGTCCACTCTCCATCCTTTGTCTTCCACCCTCCACTCTTCATCCTCCATTCTTCGTCCTCCATCTTTCACCCTCTATCCTCACAGAATTCCCAAAACTCAGAGCAGGAGGACAAACCACACCTGGAGAACATTTTCTTCACACCTGTGGTGCTGCACATCCCTGTCCTGTTCTCTGCTGCAGATCCTGGCTTGGGGTTGTTACACCTGGATTTTCCACTGCTGGCGGCAGGTTCTTCCAAAAAATCCAAAATGGGAATTTGGCTCCATGCTGGAGGAGGTTTTATCCACTCCCAGCCAGGTTTGAAGGGTTTCCCCAAGGCCCAGAGATCTCATGCTTGATCCAAGCTCAGTGGGAATAACCAAAGATCCCAGAGGGATCCCAACCTGAGCACTCAGCCTCAGAAATGTTGGTGTTAAAATCCGAAATTTGGCAGGAAAAGCACGCAGCCACATCAAGGCAGGGACGCCAAACTCCTCCCCAGCCCCTCCTGCAGAGACCTCGGTGCTGCTTTATTCCCAAAGTGCAGCTCAGCAGCACAATCCCTGTTCCATAAACATTCCTCCACCAGGAGGAATCACCTGCTGGCAGCATGGGAAGGAAAGCTTTTCCCTGGAAAAGTCCCCTGGCATGTCCCCAGGCAGTCACCTCCACAGCTGGCAGTGTCCCCAGAGTCAGAGCTGTAATGTTAGAAACTCTTGGAATTGCTCTGTATCCCAGAAATCTGATCCTACAGGGCCACAATTAAGCAGATGAGCCATCAGAAAATATTTAATGCTTGCAACAGGTTTTCCTTCTCAGCCCCATCAGATGAAGGGATACTGGTGGGAAAATCCAGGGAGGCTGTGGCTGGAGTTCAGCAAAAGGACTAAAGAGAGGGAAACAATGTTCCTTTTAGGCCTAGGGCTTCAGGAGTCCCAAATTCCCAGCATCCGAGCTAACACGTCTGAAATGACTCCCCAGGTCCCAGCCCTGAAGTCTGTTTACATTTTGGAGGGCAGCCAAGAGGTGGCTTAAGTGGGTAAGGAATCTGTGTTGAAATAGGATTTCTTCCTGGGATGTCCCTGGGGCTGCAGCCCTTCTCCATGAGCTAAAGGGGACACAATTCCTTCCCAGGAAATCCCTGGGGCTCCAGCCCTTCTCCACGAGCTAAAGGGGACACGATTCCTTATGGGATATCCCTGGGGCTCCATGAGCTAAAGGGGACATGATACCTTCCTGGGAAATCCCTTGGGCTCCATGAGCTAAAGGGACACGATTCCTTCCCAGGAAATCCCTGGTGTTCCAGTCCTCCTCCATGAGCTAAAGGGACACGATTCCTTCCCAGGAAATCCCCGGGGCTCCAGCCCTACTCCATGAGCTAAAGGGACATAATTCCTTCCCAGGAAATCCCTGGGGCTCCAGCCCTTTTCCATGACCTAAAAGGGACACGATTTCTTCCTGGAATATCCCTGGGGCTCCAGCCTTTCTCCATTTGCTAAAGGATATCCCAGCTCTCTCTGTGAGCTAAAGGATATCCCTGGGGCTCCATGAGCTAAAGGGGACATGATTCCTTCCCGGGATATCCTGGGGCTCCAGCCCTTCTCCATGAGCTAAAGGGCACACAGTTCCTTCCTGGGAAATCCTTGGGGCTCCAGCCCTTCTCCATGAGCTAAAGGGGACACAAATCCTTTCCAGGAAATCCCTGGGGCTCCATGAGCTAAAAGAGATATGATTCCTTCCTGGAATAGCCCTGGTGATCCATGAGCTAAATGGAACACAATTCATTCCCAGGAAATCCCTGGGGCTCCAACCCTTCTCCATGAGGTAAAAGGGACACGATTCCTTCCCTGGAAATCCCTGGGTCTCCAGCCCTCCTACATGAGCTAAAAAGGAAGGGTTTGGCTTTTGCAGACCCCCAGATCTGTCCAGTTGTTCATCCCCAGTGGAGCTAAATCCATGGAGAGCAGTCCCCAGGCAGCAGGAATGGTGTTGGAAGGATGGGAAGCACAGGGATCATGGAATCATTAAGGCTGGAAAAGGCACAGGGCCATNTCCCAGGAAATCCCTGGGGCTCCAACCCTTCTCCATGAGGTAAAAGGGACACGATTCCTTCCCTGGAAATCCCTGGGTCTCCAGCCCTCCTACATGAGCTAAAAAGGAAGGGTTTGGCTTTTGCAGACCCCCAGATCTGTCCAGTTGTTCATCCCCAGTGGAGCTAAATCCATGGAGAGCAGTCCCCAGGCAGCAGGAATGGTGTTGGAAGGATGGGAAGCACAGGGATCATGGAATCATTAAGGCTGGAAAAGGCACAGGGCCATGGAAGCACAGGGATCATGGAATCATTAGGGTTGGAAAAGACCTCCTGAAACCATTGAGTCCAACCATGAACAGAGTCCTTCAGGTCAGGAAGATGAGGGTGGGGATTGGGCTCTGATCCCAGGGAACAGGGACAGGATGGGAGGAAATGGCCTCAAGCTGGGCCAGGGGAGGCTCAGGTTGGATCTCAGGAAAATTCCTTCATGGAAAGGGTGGCCCAGCCCTGGCCCAGGGTGGAATCCCCATCCCTGGAGGGATTTAAAAGCCAGTTTGAAATGTGGATGTGGCACCTGGGGACGTGGGGCAGTGGTGGCCTTGGCAGTGCTGGGGAATTGTTTGACTCAACCTTGGAGGGCTTTTCCAGCCTCAATGATTCTGTGATTTGATGATTCTCCCATAAGGAAGAGACTGGAGCTACTTCAGGGAGGTAAAATGTGGTTTTTAAATAAAAAAATCTTTTAAACAGAAAAGAACCTCCTCCATCTCCCAATTCCAGCTGAAGGAATTCCTTCCAGTCCTTCCAATTATCTTGCGTGAGTTAGAGGGAGGAGAACCAATCCTCACAAATCTCATCAGATCCCTCAGACTTAAATAATGGTCACCAACGTATTTTTTTTCAATAGTCTTTGATGCCTCTGCAACCCATATTTCCTTCTCATACATAGAATTTTACACGTTTCCAACAAGAAATTGATGATTATTTGTGCAGACACTTTATTAAATGTGATATTCATTTGTTTTAGCCTCATGTTACACATATTCCATCCATGTTTCTCTGTTTTTAAAGCTTTTATTAACAAGGGGGTTAAAAGTTTTATACATTTGTTGCTCAAGGTGCTCATCAAAGATGTTTTGATGTAATAATAGTAATAGTAATAATAATAATTGGAAGAAGAAGAAGAAGAAGACTTGAAAACAGAAGAATACAGGTGCATTTCCAGAGTTCCAGGTGGAAATTGGACAGGAAAATGTTCCTGTTGGACACCAAACACCACAGCGGGCCTCAGAAAAAATCAGAGTATGATAGGGTGAGGTAAGAAAATCCTGCCTCAGGACATGAAGGCAATTCAGGATTCCAAACCCTCATATTTTAGGGAATTAGATAATCTAATTAATCCCTCTGTCAGGCCTGAATTTCTCCCCATATTTTTGAGAGTGCCCCATTAAATAATACAGTTAATTTGGGCTATATGTCAGGATATCACAGATCCTAGTTTGGGATACCCAGGAAAAAGGAGGATTTTTCCCTTCCCTCACATTTATTGATCTGATATCATATTTATTGATATAGTATCATATTTATTGGTATGATGTCATCTTTATTGATATAATGTTATATTTATTTATGTATTTGGGGTGCTGCCAGTCCCACCAGTTCCCCCCCAGCAGATGTGGGCACCCAGCTCAGAACTGGGAATTTCTGCCCCATTTCTGTCCTGGCTCATTTCAGATTTGAGGCTTCCTTGGGGAACAAATCCTGCAAACAAGGGGAAGATTCCCACTGGGATTCTTTCTTCCAGCACCACTTCATGCCTAAATCACAATGTCTAAGATGACCTTCAGTCTGTCTGGACTTTTCCCTGGGGAGCAGGATGAAGAGGAATTTGCATGTCTAACCCTTTCTTTTCCCTGACATTTTCTGGCACGTGGATGGAGGTTCATTAGCTCCACGTTTTTTATTTGATCTTCCCATTTTTTATTCCTGCCTTTGATTACCCAATAACTCTGGAAATTATTTGGAAGCCTGCAAGGGGGTTCAGCCTAAATAACAACCCTGCCACCTGACCCTCATTATTCTTCTCTTCCTTTATTTTACATAGGCAGAAGAGGAGGGAAAATAAAAAGGGATTAAAAAAAAAAAAAAACAAAAACAAACCACGAGGAACAATGTCACGGAGCCAGAGGAACATTCCTGCTCCTGTTTTTATCTCTGGGAATGCTGGCAGCCCTCAGATGTCTGAGCAACGCTGAGTTGTCACAGCACTGCTGGGATCAATAACTCCATTAATCTTTCAGAGGCTGCCTCCTTTCATGCCCAAGCCATGGTTTAGAGGGAAAAAAAATCCACCCTGCACATCCCATCTGCATCCCTGGAATTGTCCAAGGCCAGGCTGGATGGGGTGTAGGAGAGTGGAAGATGTCCCTGCCAAAGTATCCCTTGGAGTTAGATCAGCTTAAGGTCCCTTCCAACCTTTCCAATATTTCAATACTTCATGGAATTCCATGAAATAAATGTAAAAACCAACCCAGAAGTGGAATATTGGGAAGCTGTGGCTGTGAGTACCCTATTGAAGCAGGAATGCCCTTTCCAACCCTGGAATTCCACGAAATAAGTGTAAAAACCAGTCCAGGAAAGGAATATTGGGAAGCTGTGGCTGTGAGTACCCTATTGAAGCAGGAATGCCCTTTCCAACCCTGGAATTCCACGAAATAAGTGTAAAAACCAGCCCAGGAAAGGAATATTGGGAAGCTGTGGCTGTGAGTACCCTATTGAAGCAGGAATGCCCTTTCCAACCCTGGAATTCCATGAAATAAATATAAAAACCAACCCAGGAGTGGAATATTGGGAAGCTCAGGCTGTGAGCACCCCATTGGAGTGGGAATATCCCTTCCAACCTTGGAATTCCATGGAATAAATGTAAAAACCCACCCAGGAAAGGAATATTGGGAAGCTGTGGCTGTGAACACCCCATTGGAGTGGGAACATCTCTTCCTATCCTGGAATTCCGCTAAATAAATGTAAAAACCAACCCAGGAAAGGAATATTGGGAAGCTGTGGCTGTGAACACCCCATTGGAGTGGGAACATCTCTTCCTATCCTGGAATTCCGCTAAATAAATGTAAAAACCAACCCAGGAAAGGAATATTGGGAAGCTGTGGCTGTGAACACCCCATTGGAGTGGGAACATCTCTTCCTATCCTGGAATTCCGCTAAATAAATGTAAAAACCAACCCAGGAAAGGAATATTGGGAAGCTGTTGATGCGAACACCCCATCGGAGCGGGAACTCGCGGCACATTCCGGAGCTAACGGCAGCAATTCCATTTATGGCTCTCTTTAAGTATCATCCCAAGTGTTATTTAAGAGACGTGCAGTCCTTGGATAGATCTCATATCCCTGAGGAGAAGCACGCACGGAGCGGGAACGACTTTGTGTCATAATCTGGAGATTTAATGACGAGCAGAGCGTGCAGAAGGGGGAAGGAAAGGGCAGGGTCGTGACACCAAAGCAAAAAGGATCCGAGTAAACAAGCCTGGGAGTCTGTGGGAGAAACAAAGGCAAGGAAATTCGGGACACTTTGATGGGAATTTTTCCCAAAAGCTGAGTTCTTCAATGCAAAGCTCTCAGCTGGCAGCTTCCAAATCAAAATTCAGTTGGGAAACCCTTCATGGTTTTAAGATAGCCTGAGGTACGGGGGCGGCACAGCTGCCATGCCTGCCAGGAGCAGGGAGGCATTTCCAAGAAGTAGGAATGAGAGGGAAAGGCAGGAATGAGAATTAACTGGGAATATTCAGGCTGGGAAGGTTTAAATTGTATCCACCATAAAGCAGGGAGGGGGCAACATCCATAGGAGGCTGTGAGTGGGATTTGTGTTCCCTGACACTGCTGGGATTGAGCTCTGGGCAGGGCTGGAGCTCTGGGCAGGGCTGGGTTCTCATCTTCCTGCTGGTCTGAAAAAACAGGAGGGGAAAAACCCTTTCAAATTCATCCATTCCTCCATTTTCACCGTTAAATGAAATTTTTTCCTGAGAAAATGAAGCAGTTCCAGCACGACTCCTCGATGGCATTTCAGGATCCAACCCAATTATCAGAATAATGGAATTTGATAGTTCTGCAGTGAACTTCACAGGCTGCTTTTCAGCCTCCAAAAATACTTGTGTAAGTAGAGAAATAACAGTGATGGAGCTGGTTTTACATTTTCTGGGAATATTCAATTAAGGAATTTCATGCAGTTCCACTTGGGAAGGAACAAAGGCTGTGGTTCAAAGCTGAGCGAATGCTCTGTGCAAAGAGACTTTCTTCATCTGCAAGGCAATAAAATGGGAAAATAAATGCCACGTTCAGGGAGAAACAAACAACAAAAACACCACCATTCAGCCTCTTTTTTTTTTTTTTTTTTAGCGGAAACAGTTATGGCAGCTTTTATATGGATTGGCTTCCAAATGGAGAGAACATGTGGAGCAAAGGAGATCCCAGCTTGTTTTTTTTTTTCCCCCACTGACACGGAGTTTTCCAGCCCCACAAGCCGTTCCCATTCCCGAAATTTCTGCAAAGTCACTCGATTTGCATATATGCAAATAACGCCGGGTGTTTTCCCTGCTGGAGACAGAGCTTTGCCTTTCCTGCATTGGGCCATAAATGCAAACAGCAGAGGCTGCAGGAAAATGAGCAACGACTCCAGAACAAGGAATTAGGAGTTGGATAAATGTGGATTAATTAATTTGAAATGACAAAAAGATCTGAGGGCAGTGAGCAGCCACCAGCCAGGAGGGGCTGCTTTGGCTTTGCCCAGGTTATTCCCAGGATGGATAACACCACTTGGAGTCATGGAAGAGCCTTGCTCACCAAGATCCCAAAGGCTGGCTGGATTTGCGTAGAGCTGGGATTTTATTGGGAGGTTTTAGGATAAGAAGAACAACATCCAAGGGCACCATTCCCGGCTCAGGGCTGCAGCTGAAGCACTAAAACAGGAGCAATTTCATCTCCTGCTGAAATGGTGATTATTATTTGCCATCGGCTGCATCCAGCAGGAATCTTTTGAGCCTCTTTTCCCATTGTTGCCAGGTCTGTTCCAGAGGCAGGGATGTATCGATCCCGACCCCCATCCCGCATTTCTGACGGACAAAAGGGCTCATTTCACACCCAGCTGGGTTCCTTTGTGAAGGACATTCCTAAAAGGGCTCCCCGGGGTCATCTACACACCAGGCAAATGGTATTCCTTGGCAAATAAAATAATTCCCAATATATTTAGGGATTAAAGCTGGGAAAGAGCTATAATCTATGCTTGGCTTTTATTTTAAAAGGGCAGCATTGGAAACCCTTTTGGAAAATCCCACTGGAACATTTAACAGGAGGATAAATCCCACCCTCAGCCAGCCTGGGCAAATTGGGGGTGGGATGGGAGGAACAGGCTCAGGTTCTTTGTCTGTGGAAGGCAAGTTGGAAAGAAACTTTGGGAATGATCCAATAACAGAAGAGATTTAATTTGCTTTTCCAGCAGAGAAACCAGCCCAGAGCTCCCAGCCCAGTCCCAGATGAGCTTGGCAATGTTCAGGTGGAACAGGAGGATGTCCCGGGACAGCATTCCCAGCTCATTCCTGCTTCCTGTCTTCAGCCAGGCTGGACACAAAATCCCTCGAATCTCAACAAATCCACAGCCACAAGGAAAACATCCAGCACTGGATCTGTCTCCAGGCCAGGCTGGAACAGCCTGGGACAGTGGAAGGTGTCCATGGCAGGGGTGGAATGGGATGGGCTTTGAGGTCCTTCCAACCCAAACCATTCCATGAATCTCTGATTCCATGGTTCTCTGTGCCCACGGTGGGGCTGAAAATACTCCTGATCCCAAAAATGCCAAAGGCTGCAGGTACCTCCAAATCCTGGCTCCATCCCATCCCTTCTGCTCCTGGGGAGGTGGATCACACAAGGTCACCTTGGAATCACACATGGTCACCCTGGAATCACACAAGGACACCTTGGAATCACACAAGGACACCAGCAAAGTGCAGCTTTGCAATAAAAATGTATTTCCCTGGAAAATCCAAATTTCACTGGATAACATCAAAAATGTTGTTTTCTCTCTCTTTTTTTTTTTTTTTGCTTCAGACACAGGCCCAGTGTTAATGAAGCAAAGCTGTGAGTGACCAGGGTGACTTTTGCCACACTCCAGGTGGCCCCTGCTCACTTTAAGGTCACTAACCACATAGGGTTGAGCAAAATGAAAACTCTTCCTGTAAATGCCAATGGGAAGAACCCACGTGGGAACGATGCTGGCACAAACAAGAGATCATCACTCATCATTCCTGCAGCAATCACCTGGAGAGAAAGCCAAAATTCCAACCCAGCCAATAGTTTGTGTTGCTGGAGGAAAACTGGTGCTGGATAAATTCATCTCACACGTTGCAGATTTTTTACTTCTTCTTTTCTGCCAAGGTCAGGATTGAATGTGTGAGATGGTATTTCTTGTTGGGACTCAGATGTTTGTTAGTTCTTATCCATGTCACAGACTCACAAACCCTGAGTTCTGCAGCACTTCAACACACTAAAAATGGAGCCCTGTCTCTCTCTGCAAGGCCGTTTAAGGATAAACTGTCCCATTAAGAAATGACACCTGAATTATTTTTACTTTTAACCCAATAACCAACCACCTGTGCCCGCAATGGGGACTTTTTATCCAATGACACAAAACCACCCAAACTCATGGAGAAGAAGGTGAAGAAGAAGGAGAAGAAGGAGAAGAAGAAGAAGGAGAAGGAGAAGAAGAAGAAGGACCAGCTCTGCCCTAAAACCTCCACTTTGCTTTATCTATATTACTGTATTCTAAACCCTTAAACTCTGAGTTTCCCACCCTGTGATATCACACACTTCTATCCAAACTCCACACCCACAATCCCAGTTCTGTCATTGTATTTTGGAAGCTTCTCCATGGCCTCAGGTCAATGCAGTGTTCTGGGGGTCAGTGCCTGGCAGCACAGAAAGTCTGGAATTCTCACAGCCAGGGCTCCAACAGTACAAGGACACCGATGGATCTGGAGCTTTGTTTGACACAGGAGAAAACCCGATGTGCTCTGATTACAATATCCTGTGAAGCCGTAATTAAGGCCTTTATGGCAACAAAGAAAATTGGATTACATTATTCCAGGGCTAAAGAGCCCCAAGATTGCAGGGAGGCCGGGAGGATGGAGCAGAACAAGCCACAGGCAGCTCTGACAGCAGACAAAGACAGGGGCCATTGTGGGAGAATTTGAAGTGGTTTTGTGCCTTTTGAAATTATAGAGGACAAGCCCAGGAGTGGCAGCTGAGGAAATCACACCTTCATTTTCCCCTGGGCTCTTCAGACTCCATTTTTCTGTAAGTAATGTGGGTGAATCAGAGGGGCTTGATGCCATCCACACAGATCCTGGACTCCCTGAGAATCATGTTTTCCATCATGGCTTTATTGAAATGAGTGCATCATTCACTCAGTGAGGTGGGGGATGCTGGAAATTCCCAACACACACCAGAACCACCCGAATTCTCTGTCCTTTAAAACACCAAACCAGTTCTGTAAGACCCAGAATCCCCTGAATTAAAATCCCAAGGGAAAAGTGGGCACAGGGCAGCTCCATCAAACTTTGCAATGATTTCCAAACTTTTCATTATATTATAGGATCACGGAATTCCACATGGTTTGGGTTGGGAAGGACCTTAAAGCCCATCCCAATACACCCCTGCCAACCTTCCACTATCCCAGGTTATTCCAGCCTGGCCTTGGACACTCCTAGGGATCCAGGCCAGCGCCTCCCCACCCTCCCAGGGAAGAAATCCTTCCTAAATTAATTAAATAATTCTCCTTCCTAGATTAATTAAATTATTAACAGAGTTTAAGGGGCAATGAGGCGCACTTGAGAGCCTGCCCACAGCTCTTCTTCCCTGCCTTCCTCCATCAAGCACGGCAGGACCTGCTCCCTCCTCTCCACCATTCCCAAAAGGTGGCTCACGGTCAGCAGGTCCCATCTGGGGTTTGCAGGGGGCCAGAAGAGCAGGGATTTGGCTCTTGCCAAAATGTCCTTGTCTTTGGATGTCCTTGCTCTCTGTGCAAATCCAAATCTGGGCCAAACCCACTGATTTTCACAGAATTCACAGAATGACTGGGTTAGAAGAGACCTTCAAGATCATGGAGTCCAACCCAGCCCCAACACCTCAGCTAAACCCTGGCACCCAGTGCCACATCCAGGCTTTTTCCTTTGTTCTTTGTCAAAGCCTTGTCAAACCTCACCAACAATTTGCCAAAAATCCCTCCCAACCGTTGTCAAAACCCTGGCTGATTTCAAACTGTGGAAAACCACATTTTTTACACAAACCAGCAGAGCAAGAGTTATGTTTTAAGTGACGTGTTCTAAAACCCTAACATTTTATTTATTGCCGTGGTCCTTTGGCCTTTTCCTGGCATCACAGTCTGCACCAGCTGTGCCCAGAGAAAAACCTGGAAATGGGAGGCTTTGCTACGTGCCCTCACCATGGTTTGGCTATTTAGACACTTAAACAAAACTGAATTCTCAAGCCAGAGAATAAAAATCACCTCACTCTTCAGTTGTAGGGTAAATGAACTTCATAAAACACGAATATCATTTGTTTTAATAACAGGGAGCCCACAGGGAGCTGGTTGATCTGAGCTCTGGATTCTTTGTTTTCAGGTCGTGTTTGGCGTGTTCCCAGCTGGGGTTCATCCCTCGGTGCCCATCAGATCACACACAGAGGCGTCTGTGCTCTGGAATATTGTTTTTCCATGTATTTTCCATCCTCTTTACTCCTTCATGAAAGGTACGAACGTGTCAAAGCCTTGCCAGGCTGATATTGATTTGTGGCATGTTGTAAATGTTTCATCTTTGATTCCCTTCACTGAGCAAAAAGAGCTGTGGAAAATCTCATCCCTGCTCTGTTTTGTTTTATTTTTTTTTTCTCTCCGCACAGCATTAGCAAATATCCAGGTCTGAAACAACACCTGAAACACCTTATTGAAAATACAGGAATTTTTCAGTGGATTATTTCAGATTATTTCAAGGGATGGCCTCATCACCGTGCGGATTTCAAGGCAGGCTTTTTGTCTTCATTTTCTGTGTTTTTATTTTCTTTGTTTTCCTAAATGGGGTTTGGACAAGGAGAGAGGTTGAATCCATGTGGGAAAGGGGCAGGGAATGTGCAAAACCTATCCCAGACGTCCCAGGTGTCGCCTCTTGTGCTTCCCTAGGATCCTCTGGTGCCTTCCAGCTCCTCCCCAGCCCTGCATCTCTAAATTCCCAGCCACAAATTCAAGTCTGTTCTTATCACTTGTTTCCCTTCCGTGGAGCACAAATTTAGGGATTAATTTAAAATTAGCAGAGCAGCGTTTTGGGAGGGATGAGATGTGAATTCTGAATTTAGCAGAATCAGAATGTTTCCTCCCGATGCCTCATTCCAAGATGGCAAAATTGATCCACTTGGGAAAATAAAAAAAAAAAAAAAGCTAAACATCAATAGGATTAACCAACCCCAAAAATTCCCCTCCAGAACTCTTCTAGGATATAAGGACATTATTTAGGTTGACACTAAAGAATAAAAAAATATTTATTTGGCCCATTAATTGTTTTAAAAATTCATTATCCACACAGCTTTACTTCGCTTCCAGTAAACTTCAGCTCCTTGAAAACCTAATTTCTTTAAACAGCCACACGATATGAATTTTTACGGCCTAACAAAGTTTTGAGGGTTTAAACTCCCCCAGTTATGAATTTTTATGGCTTATAGATAAAATACATACATATACACTATTTCTATAAATATAGATACACAGATATAGATAT
>VWZV01007413.1:162261-263398 GCA_013397155.1 Irena cyanogastra | reverse complement strand
CCCTTCCTCCACCGAGCGGGGATGCGGCTCCCGCGCGCATGCGCCGGTTACGAAACTCTTCCCCCCGTCCTTGGCGGGGCGCGGCGCAGGCGCCCGGAGCGGGCGGGAGGTGCCCGCGGCCGCCGCCACATCGCCCGCCCCGCCTGGGCCCGAGCCCCGAGGGGGAGGCGCGGGGGAAGCGCTCAGGGCGCATGAGCGCGGCCGGCGGCGGTGGAAGGAAGGATGGATGGATGGAAGGCGGGGAGGAGAGGCGGGTCGGGAGCCGAGCGGAGCGGGGAGAACGGGAAGAGGCGCGCCGTCCTCCGGCTTCCCTGGGCTGCGGCGCCTCAGGAGCCCGTTACCCGCTGCAACGGGCCGTGAGGGCCGCGAGGGCCCGGCCGCCCCAGGGCGTGAGGGACCGGTGGTGTGAGGGACACTGGGAATCGGTGGTGTGAGGGATACCAGGCACCGGTGGTGAGAAGGACCGGCCGCCCGAGGGGTGTGAGAGACCGGCGGTCCGGCGCTTCTCCCTCCGCCAGGGGCTCCAGGCTCTTCCCCCCGCTGCGATCCGAGCTCTAAAACGAGAGAGGCGCCGGGAGGGCCGTGACTCGGTGACACGGCTGCTCCCCGGTGTGTCTGGAAGGGAGAGCGCGTTTCGTGTCCCCCCAGCGAGGTCCGCGCGTGTAAGTGCAGGCAGGTACCAAACCTCATCGGTGTCTGTCGGTATAGAAAGGGGAGGTGCCCGAGGATGGCCCGGACAATGGCCGGAACCTCATGCACAGACATCATAACACCTCAGCTTGAGAACGTTCCTGAGCACTGACCTAGCACTGGACAGATTGCCCAGAGAGGCTGTGGAGTCCTCCTCACTGGAGATACTCCAGAGCCATCTGGACACAATCCTGTGCCGTGTGCTCTGGGATGACCCTGCTTGAGCAGGGAGGTGGGAGCAGATGACCCACTGTGGTCCCTTCCAGCCTGACCCATTCTGTGGTTCTGTAAACAATGTGTGGCTTCTCTGGTCCAAGCATTATTGGGCTGGGTTATGCATTAGCAGGATGAAGCACATTTCAAGGCGAGGTGGGGAAATCCTCGGTGGTGAGCTGTGCCTGTGCAGAAAGTTGTGGAAGGTGTTTTACCTGGTCACAGCTGTCAGGGAGAACTTTACTATAATCTTCTGTAAAGTCCAAGCTGATGTTATGTTCAGATTGGATGAGGCTCGTGTAAATAAACAGGAGAAAAATTTAAAGGAGTTACTATTAGACAGGAAATAATTGTAGAATGTGTGTGTGCTGAGTAAGCTCATCTTAATAATTAAATAGCAATTGCTTTAGTAGCTCTTCCTTTTTTTTGTAGTTGGACTCCCAGTGGAAGTAAGAGGTAGGTAGGCTGTACATACAATAAGAGATTGTGTAATTCATCACAATCACAGAGCTTTTTGTGAATACACTGAATATCTTGTAGTTAAATTAAAATTAATATTTTATCCTTAAATTAATGTGAAACTAGATTTTTTAAAATGTGTTTTTGTACAGGAAGTCTTTTGGTATTAAATCAGGAGTAGTAAATGCGCACTGCAGGTAAATCTAGTGCTGTTTTATGTTTAGGTTTAGTGTTCTGTTCTGACTTTGCTCAAACTGACAAAGTGCTCTGACTAAAATTTTCCACCAGCGTTATGCTGATTCTCTTGAGGGGAAGTTTGGAGCAAATTTGAGTAACTGTTTTTATAAACCTTGTTAGCAAAACCCAAATTATGTGGCCATCTCTTGGGTGAGAGGGCGTCTGACATCCCTTTCTCTCAGATGTGTGTTTCACCCGTATGCTGTAGAGTTGTAATTTCTTAAGAATATTTTGTTTACCTGTGGAAAGTCCACCCATCCTGACTGGGTTGTGACCATTTCAAGAGCAGTCATTTACTTGTTCTCAGTAGGGGCTTGCAGGGACAAGATGTCACAAATTAGAACCTCTGGAGTTTCCAGCTGCAGAGCCAGACCGGGATTCCTTGGGGATTTCACCACTTGTGAGCTCCCCTGATTCTGCTTCAATGTTCAAGGTAACTTATCCTTTAGAACACCTTAGCACTCTTACTGAATATAAAGCAGGCAGCAGATTTAAGAAGTTCCCAAAGTCCTTTTTGTGCTGTACATTCAGTGATAAGTGTGAACTTTTGTGCCTCCTGTTCCCATGTGTAGGTTCCAAGTGCCAGGGTGATGCTCTGCCCCATCCGTCTCACACTGAGAACCCTCTGGATCAGTAGAAGCTGGATATTACTAAGAAATTAGGTTTTCTGAGCTCATGGGGGTTTTTTGTGTGTGATGCTAGAGAATACTGGTACACAGAGAATTAAGTGTAGTGATGGCTGATAACACTTTACTCAGTATTAGTAAGGGGGACAACTTCTAAGAAAGCCTTGAGCTTTCTTACTGTACTGAAGTTGTTTTGACCTTCAGGATCTGTGAAGCAGTTACTGTTCAAAACCAGCCCTCTGTAGCTTTCAGGGTTTTGAAATTCGCTTTATCTGTGAAGTGGTGATAACTTCAGTGTGTGACCAAGCGTGGACTCAGAGAGGAGAGGAAGTTGGGCTGTAATCAGCACAAGGTTTGTTCTGCAGTGGGAGGGGCTGTGCTCTGAGTCACATGCTGCAGTTGCAACAATTTCAGCTCTCATTAAACCTTTGAGCAACTGAGCGCCTTCATTTTGGAGTTGGTCTCATGTAATGATCTGAGATCCTCAGAAAGCAACGAAAGTCTTTAGAAGCAGCAAAATCATTTGCTGCAAGTGGAAGGACTGCAATACGCCCTGCTTTAAAATAGGTGTTCTGTGCAGGGGGGAGGGGGTCCTTCCCAAATATGTGTTGTAGTTTAATATTAGTCTTTGTACTGTAGTGTTTCCATTTTTTTCCCTACTGATAATATTAAAGACATCAGTTCTCTTATATTTTCTTTCAATCAGCAGTGAAATAAAAAGAAATTTGTTGTCTTATTGACTACTTTATGTGTTTTGCTGTTCTGAAACAGTTCAGGCATATTTTGTGAGCAAGAAAAGAAAGCGTTGGGGAAGTCTTCAATCTTCCTAAACTCCTTCCATTTCCACCCCCATCATTCATCAGTCTTGCTGTCCGTCACAAATATAAATTTTAAAATACCCTGGTCTTGATTGTTGAGGGATTTTCCCTTTGAGACATAGTGAAACACCACATCTTTCTTGTGCAAATTCTTTCCATGCAGTTTGTGATGAAAAGACATAAAAATCTTTTGGCCAAATATATATATATATTTAAATGCTGCAAAACTTTTCCTTTGATAGTAATTTGTATACAACTAAATTGCATTCTTTGGGAAAGGAAGAAGTGTTTTTCCCTTTTTTGCCTGGGAGCATTAATCTCCTTATCCAAGGTTTATCCTACCTCAGTACTGAACAGTGTGAGTAACATTTAGGTTGCAGTTCATTCTTATCAGCCTCTGACAAGTTGTGGTTGCTGCAGGGACAGTTCTGACACAGGGCACAGTGAGTGTCCCCTCCACCCCCTCACAGTCTGCTCTGGACACATTTGTGAGTATCTTCAGAGCACTTCTGAAAAACAGTGTACTTGGGGCAGTAAGTGTACCTCACAAAGCCCCTTTCAATGTAAATTAAGAGCCATGGAAGGAAAAGCAGAATTTCAGTGATTTCTAATCACTGCCACACTCAGTCTGTCCTAACCAAAAGGAATTTGTTTATTCTGTACCAAGACATAACTCTGAGTACCGTACTTCAGCTGTTGAGGTTAAGGGCCAAATTTCCTGGAATTCCAGTAAAAACATAACCATCTCAGTTCTCATAAATACTTTTGAGGAGTAAAGAAAATGCAGTGCTCTTGTTCATGGTGCTGGATTTTTAAATTAATTCTTTTTAACTATGTAATACATAGCCTACTTTCAGTTGCTTGTGGACTTGAAGTAAACTGAAAATCTTCCACATGCTATTCAT
Source organism: Irena cyanogastra (assembly GCA_013397155.1). Classification (NCBI taxonomy): domain Eukaryota; kingdom Metazoa; phylum Chordata; class Aves; order Passeriformes; family Irenidae; genus Irena; species Irena cyanogastra. The sequence goes on along the minus strand of VWZV01007413.1, from coordinate 259,450 downwards.
GAGCTTGTAAATCTCTTAAGGTAAAACTCAGGTAAAATTGCTGTTGTCTTTCCTCTTTCCTGTATCATCTTCCCACTGTCTTGGCTAGAATCAGTGGTGGCTGAATGAGATTTTCTTTGGATCCCTTCAGTGGGAGGAAGATACCTGCATTCCCTGAATCATAACTTTCTCACTCGGCAATTTTTTAGGCTCAGCTTTTATATTCTGCATTTTTCAGATTAAATATATGATCTTTACTCCTCATGTCTCATTTTCTTAAAGAAACCTTAGTGTAAACACTACTCTGTTGATAAAAAAGTACCTTATATGTGGCTTCTCTTCCCATCCAAAATACACTGTGCCTGTAAGAAGTACCATTATAGAAATAGAAATACAACCACAATTAGGGTTTGTCATTTTTACTACACCAGCAAAATTAAAAGCTATATGTAGACAACTTTTTAGTGTGAATTAGGCCAGTTAATATGTCTCATCTAGCAAAGCAGATGACTGAGTATTGCTCCGTTTGATAAGTATATCTCAGCATTGCCAATAAAACAATAAAATAAACGTGTAGAAATAGTACAAGTGTTCACATTTGGTCTACAATTCTTCAAATTTCTTGCATCTCTTAACAAAAATTGACAAGAAGTATTTCTGGGGATGAGATTTCTGTCGGTGTTTAAAGTCGATGGCTGTCAAGCCTTTCAGACTTGTCCCATCAGAGAGTTTATTTGCAACATTACAAAGCAAACATTGCTTTGTATTTTGCATTACAAAACAAACATTTCAAGGGAACAAAAGATTAAGAACTTCTAGGGAAAGGTGTTTTAAAACTTTTTAATATTTTGATTCAGACTCAGCAATGTAGAGTCTTGAGTTACACACCTTTTAGTCGAGGCATGGAGGCCAGGACAAATACCTTATCAAATTGTGTTTGATGTGATTTAATCTTCACTAAATGTTTCAGGAAGAACTTTGAGATCTCTCAGCCAGCATTTCCCTGCCCTGTCCCTTCCATCCTGTAGCTGGATCCGCTACCTGCTCTGACACAAGGCAGCCCTTCCTTGGAGGGGGAGGAGGAGACACGGGCTGCTCCTTGCGAGAGTAATCCCTCCTCAGACTGCTCTGAGAGTAAGATGAAATTGCACCCTGAGCTGCTGCTGGTTTGTAAACAAGAATGGGAATGACAAGAGGAGCTTTGTACTCTGACATTCTGTAGTTTGCTGCACGTCAGGGGGAGCTATTTTAAGTGTCAGAACGTGAAACTGAGGGTATGATCTGAATGTGAAAAGTAGCCTCTAATTTCTGAGTCAATTTCATGTCTGTGTCAGGTTAACTGGTAATTATTTGTCTAGAGCGTAGGGCAAAATAGACTGCAGAATATTCAAACTGAGAGTAGATTTAGATTAGATATTTGAAAAAAATTCTTTACTGTGAGGGTGGTGAGGCACTGGCACAGGTTGCCCCATCTCTGGAAGCATGCAAGGCCAGGTTGGATGGCGCTCTGAGCAACCTGGTCTAGTGGGAGGTGTGTCTGTCCATGGCAGGGGGGTTAGAACTGGATGATCCTTAAGATCCCTTCCCAAACCATTCTGTAAATCTATGTTAATAAAATTTCTTCTTTTTCTCTCCCTAAATTTCTGCTTTTACATGTTTGGAGGATAGATAGAAATTAGTCCATCAATTTGACACACTAGCAAGCATGTTATTTATCTGATTTTATGCCTGTCTTCATAGCAGTGAGACTCTCTGTGCTGCTGACCTATTGGAAATGAGAAACATTTGTCTTCATGGAGAAAGTTCACAGTGCTGTCTGCAGTGGAAAACAGCAACAGCAGTGAGATCTCATTTCATTCAATCCAGGAAGACAGAATCCTCAAACTTGCAGCAAGAGATTATTTAAGTATTTAGATAGAAAAATATTACAGAAATGCAAACAATATTCCTTTGTGGGTTTGCAGCTTTTACCCACAGGTTTTGGGAGTGTATAGGGAGATGTGTAAATCTGTATGTGCTATGGGAGAGTATCTGTGTTGCAAAGGCTGTTAGTGGGAGAAAAAACGTTTTATAAACTTTGTCAAACTCAAATCATAAAATCCAGAGGAGGGTCCTTGAGTAGAAGCTTAAGCAGTGCAGGTTCCTTTTTCATCTGGACTTGTAACAGACAAGTAAGGGAACTTTCCACTCTTCTAGTGTCTGAAACAGCACTAGAATTCTCAGAGCCATCAGGTCCTCAGAAAAGCATTCAAATGAATGTGACATTCCTGCATTTTCCAAGGAATGCCCCAGGAATTCACATGTATTTTTTGGCTGAGTCTTACAATCCACATTTCAGTCTCTGTCTCTTCCGTGTGTTTCCTCCTCCATCCTCATGTTCTCTGCTTCCACCTGCACTTTCTCACAGCCCTGGCACCTCCTTGCTGCAATATTGCATCTCATGGGGGGTTTCAGGACATCATCTTTCCCACTGCCCCCCCAGCACGCCGTTAATGGAGCTGCCACTGATCTCCTTATCATGGAAGTCAGAAGGCAACATCAACATCTCTGAGTTGCTCATGTATTTGAGGGTGTAGCTGTTACACTGAAACCACACATAAATATCTGCCTGATTCTGTCTGTAAAGTTTCAGCTGTAAAGTCAATGGCTCTGTTGTTTCTAAAGGTGAAATTTCAGATGGAGGAAGCTGATGGAACAACTTCCTGACAAAGAATGGGCAGGTGCATGGCTTCTCTTGCTGGAACCCTGATGCTCATTTGACTCCTCAGTGAGCTGATTAAGCTGCCTATCCTAGAAAACAGCAAACAGATCTAAAAATCTGGAATGATTTTGTTTATTTTTTTGTTCCCTACATAATTTTAAGGACTTGAAATAACTCACTGGGAGATTGAATGAGCAGCAGAGCTGGTGAAAGGAAGGGGAGAGTAGCAAAGGGCTGGGAGGAGATGTGAGAGTAAGGAGCAGAGGAAAGGAAGGAGAACTACCACTTCAAAGGGAGGTTGCTGTTGAAGATCAAGAAACTGCTGGGCCTAAGATTAAGCTTTTCCACCCTTCCCTGGTGAAGAGCTTTCCTGAGATTTCTTTTATTTTACAGAAGTTATTTTGAAATAGTAGAGGCATCTTTTTATTTCCTTGTTCAAAATATAAAATAAAAACAATCCTATACCAAACATGGTACTTGAGCTTTTGAAATTTAGTTTTCTGAGATCAGTGGAGGGCTGTTGAAGGAGGGAATTAGGGGATTGGAGCATCTCTCTTATGAGGAAAGGCTCAGGGAGCTGGGCCTGTTCAACCTGGAGAAGGGACGACTGAGAGGGGACCTCATTAATGTGTATAAATATTTAAAGGGGGAGTGTCGAGAGGGTGGACCAGGCTCTGCTCCATGGTGCCCAGCAATGGGACAAGAGGCAGTGGGCAGAACTGATGCCCAGGAAGTTCCACCTGAGCATGAGGAAGAACTTCTCCCCTGTGCAGTGATGGAGAACTGGGACAGATTGTCCAGAGAGGGTGTGGGTTCTCCCTCTCTAGAGATATTCCAGATTCATGTGGACACAATCCTGTGCTGTGTGCTCTGGGGTGACCCTGCTGGAGGTTGGACCAGCTGACCCACCGTGGTCCTTTCCAGCCTTACCAGTCCTGTGATTCTGTGAAGGCTGACACTAAAATCTCTTCTTGGCCTTCCAAAGGTTCCTGCTGCACTGGCCCTTCCTGGGTCTGGAGTCTAAACTTAGTCACTGTTCCTCCTGAGGACCAGCAGCTTCTGTGGCATGAGGCACCTGCATACAGACTGTGGGAGATTTTCTGATATGCTCCTGCTGTTTCCATGATGTCACCTGAACATCATGGAAGAAAAGAAGAAAGCTTTGTTTCCAATCAGCAGTGAAGGTGGCTGGAAAAAAAGAGAGAATAAAAGGAGATTATCTGGAGGAAAGATCTTAGGTAGCTAATCACAAAACAATCTACAAAACAAGCTGAGAAGTAGGAGTACTCAAACACCTGGAAACAAATCTGATGTTACAGGAGAGTGCCAGAGTTGTGTATCTACACACAATGCCAGGGAAGCTTTTGTGTGGGGCTAAGCACAGGCAGCCAAGCACTGGCTTTGAGGAGCCAGTTCTTGTCCTCCTGTGGCTGTTCCTATTGCTGCCTCTTCAGTTATGCCAATGCAATAGTTCCTGATGTGGTTCACTATAAAAATTTACCAGCATTTGAAAATAAATAATGCTGGGTGTTCTATTTATTGTCTGTTCTGCTATGTCATACAGGCCTGCAAATATTTGTACTGGCACAGCTGAAGGAGGAGTGACCTGCAGTGTGCAGGTAAGATGAACACAAGAGAGCAGAGATGAATTGGATCAACTTTGTTACTGAAAAGGGTTCATGTTGTGAAATTTTAACACATCGTATTCTGACTCAGGTATTCTCTTAGGTTGATTTTTTTTCTACTTCTAAATATTTCAGGCTTTCACATAATCTGAGTAAATGTCTTAAAATGGCTCTGCAAAACAGTTCTGGTGTGTTTCTTGCTATTATTTGTTTAATTTCTGCCTGTTGTGTCTAAAGGCTATTATGCTGAAAGTCAAGCCCTTGAATTAGGAAATACCAGGATTAAAGCTGCCTTTGGAGGATTGATTTGGTCCTTTGCCATTTGTGTAGGTAGCAGCCTTGGTTACTGTTAAAGTGACACAGTTACATTGCACTCTGCTCTGAGCGTGACAGGAGGGATGTTTATGTCTGCGGTGGTTAATGTGATGAATTGAAGTTGCTGTAGGAATGAAGAAGGAAACTGTGGCCAGGAGGATGGGTGCCTGTTGGATTCTGCTTTAATCCTCAGATTTTACACCACTCTCTCCTGGTTACACTGCACTGTTGTGTTATGTGGGCAGAGGGACACATAGTAATTACACGGTGTTTATTTTGCTAGTTTTAAAAACACAAAGGCAAAGCAGATTAAAGTGAAAGATCTTAAAATATTTCAAAACATTTGACTAATACATTCTATTTCCACTGTGTCCTTGAAGTGTGGGTTATGCAGCAGCTTCTATTGGGTACTTCTACACCACAATTAAAGTTTCCTAAGTTCTGTTGATCTGCTGTCTTCATTTATCTCCTGCAACTTGCACCCAGAGGAATCACTTGAGTTTGCAAACTCACTTTCTTCCAGGAGAAGGGAAAGATGCCTTCCCGGAGCACTTACAGCTCTGTAAGTGTTAATGGGTGCTCAGACCGTGAAACTGGATTAGGGCCAGCCACACTCTGCCACTTTAAATTGCAGTGGCATCCACAAAGGAGGAGGGCAATGAACCACCATCCTCACACCCCCACCTCCATCCTCCTGGTATTCTTAAGTAAAACATAGAAAGCAAAACAAGCCAGATTGCTTTCTCAAATTGAGATTGACTGCACTGCTTTTTATAGTTGGAGGTGTGGGGGAATTATGCATTATAGCTATCTAAGGTGAATTAAGGATAAATTAGTGTTTATGAAATGACACTGCAAGGCACTGAAATACTCAGTAAAGACTGATCTGGTGAGGAAGCAGCATTCTGGTTTTGCTGTTGCCATGTCACTATGAACTCATTTGGTATTTTTAGGTGTAGAAGTGGTAGCTCAGTCCTTGGTATGATCAGTGCCCTGAGACACTGTGTGCAGCATCCTTTACATCATTTCTTAATAATACCAATTTAGACTTTGATCACTTATTTATACCCATTAGTTTTAAGATTTACCATCCTCATTTATCAACCATGGGGTTATAGCTTCTCAGTAATGTTTTTTTTTGATTTTGATAAACTTTACAGTTTTGCTTGTAAGCTGATGAACAGTGAAACCTTTTTGTTGTAGTTGTACAAATCATGTGCAAATGAAACTAAAAAGCAGTTTCTCAAATCAGCTGTAAAAATAAGAGAATTGCTTTTAACATCATTGACTTGTTTTACAACCACCATGGCAGTAGTGTAGAGAGTGTCCGTGAAAAAAAATAAGAGAGTTTAATATTGTTGATTTCTCTGTGTGTGTTCTTGTGCACAGATACATAAATTGTAACTCCTGCTATTTAAGTTCTTTGTTTAACTCAAAACCTGGTTATCTTCTTTTGTTAAGCTCTCATCAGGAGCAATATATTGAGTTATCAAGACATCCTGCAGTATGGAGTGGGCTGTGTTTTGAAGCAGGTGGATCGTGGAGATTTCTGCACTGCAGCTTAGTTTGTGCTTATTGTACTCTTGGATGCAGCCAAGGGTAACTGTTCCTCAGATATATGGGTTGTGGGCATAAAGTGCTCTAATGCTAATGAATGAAACGGGGGTTTCAGTTCTCTGATTGCTTTTCATCCTGAGCAAGGCAATGCAGGGATACTTCAGTGAAAACTGACATTTCCCAGAAACCAGATCCTGCCAGTGCATTTTAAGTGACACATACAGTTAGAAGTAGATATGAACAGCATTTATTAAGCATAAGTAAACATGATGAATTTCAATTACAGATAATAATGCTGTTTCCTTCTCCCTTCCCAGTATTAATGCCCTTTCCATCATCCTATTAAAAGTGACAACAAAACCCCCTTAATTTGTCTAGTCAGCAGGAGACTGTCAGGGTTGCTTAGCCTCAGAAAGGTGAGTTGCTATAACTAAGCTTCATATACCTGATCCAAGAGTCCAGAGTTTATCAATCCAGTTGTCAAGATAGATCTTCATAAAGCTAAAGCAGAGAAAGAGATGATCAAGAGTGTAGTGGTTGAACTCTTCCTCCCTGTGGAGAGGTGTATTACAGGAAGAGAACACAGCCCATCCATCAATCCATCCCCCAGTTAGTTAGGTGTAATATTCTTGGTGTAAGATTAGCAATTAAAAGGCTATTTGAAAGTGAGCAGATAAGCTGGTTCTTCCCATGCCTGTGATTCTTTGGAGCTACCAGTGGTGCTTCATTCCCAAGCCTTTCCTCCACACAAGCTGTTTCTTTAATTGCTGTTTGATGGTGTTTTAGCCAGTTTACAAAGTACAGGAGATATATTCACTTTGTCTCTAACAGTTCATATAAGGAAACCTACAGCTTTGTTGTTGTTGTTCTTTTTCAGGGACATCAGAATCATGGAGGGGCTCTTGCATTACATAAACCCAGCACATGCCATTTCCCTCCTGAGCACCCTGAACGAGGAGCGTCTCAAGGGACAGCTGTGTGATGTTGTGCTGATTGTAGGAGACCAGAAATTCCGAGCTCATAAGAACGTTCTGGCTGCCAGCAGTGAATACTTCCAGACTCTGTTCACAAATAAGGAGAATGAGTCTCAGTCAGTGTTTCAGCTCGACTTTTGTGAGCCAGATGCTTTTGATAATGTGTTGAACTACATTTATTCTTCATCCTTGTTCATTGAGAAAGGCAGCCTCGCAGCTGTGCAAGAACTGGGCTACAGTCTTGGAATATCTTTTCTTACAAACATTGTTTCCAAGAATCCTCAAGCTCCTTTTCCTTCTTGTCCTATGAAAAAAATACTCTATCATGATGAAGAGGAAAGTAGTTCTCAGAAGAGAAGTGTCATCGTCTGTCAAAACAGAACTGAAGCACAAGCGAAAAGCGTAAATCAAACACAACATGACTTAAGCCATACTCCTAAACCTTCACCCTCTGTGGCTGTCAAAGCTAGCAGCAGACCACAGGTAACAAAACCAACTGAAACCCTTCACAACTTATCACTGACTGAAAGGAGGTGGCTGAAAGAAGGCCCTGTGAGCTATACAAAGGTTCATGAAACTTCTGAAACTGTGGAGGATCAGAGCAGAGGTGCTTTAGTGAAAAGGAACATGGTGCTGCCTCAGATGTCTTTAGCAGAGAAAGAAATGGCAAGCGGTGAGCCAGGAAGTAGCGCTCAGCTTCTGAGAGGAAAAGTTGCAGAGATGTCACTGAAAAGACCACGTCCACCAGTCTTGTCTCTGCGTGGGGCAGCGGAAGCCACATTTTTGTTGCGAGAGGCAGGAAAAGGAAATGGTCAAGGGGAAGACAGGAATTTGCTCTACTACTCGAAGTTAGGGCTGGTAATCCCATCTAGTGGGTCTGGCCCAGAAAACCAAAGTATTGACAGAAGTGGGCCCCTTGTAAAAAGTCTCCTTCGAAGGTCACTGTCCATGGACAGCCAGGTTCCCATTTACTCACCTTCTGTTGACCTGAAAGCTGCACAGGTGTCTTCGTGCTCCTCACCAGGAACTAACGATTCCCAGAAGACATTTAGCATTGCATCCCAAAAGTCATCCTCAAAAGAGTCATTGGAGAAGTCAGCCTTGGATGAGAAGCCACAGGTAATACACCCACATCGCCTTAGGTCTTTCAGTGCCTCTCAGTCAATGGATCGGGAGGTCGCTTCCCCTCTCTCGGAGGTGCGGATCAAAACTGAGCCCAGCAGTCCCCTCTCAGATCCTGCTGACATCATACGAGTCACAGTGGGTGATGCTTCCTCATCGGCAAACAAAGACTTTGCTTTTAAAATGGAGGATGACCGTAAGGAACCAAGCAGACTTCCAGCCAAAAGGAGGTTCCAGGATGATAGGAGGCTACCGTTCAAGAAGCTGAAGGTGGATGAGCAGAGTTCTCCTGGCTCAGAAGAGAACTTCGAGGAAGGCTCGAGCCCCACGCACCTTGATGCTGATTTCCCCGATTCTGATGTCAGTAAAGATGAATATAACGAGATGGAAGAAGCAAGACCAAATAAAAAATTTAAATGTAAACACTGCCTTAAAATTTTCAGATCGACAGCAGGTCTTCATCGCCATGTTAACATGTATCACAATCCAGAGAAGCCCTATGCTTGTGACATATGCCACAAGAGATTCCACACCAATTTCAAAGTGTGGACGCACTGCCAGACACAACATGGAATCGTGAAGAATCCCTCACCAGCTTCCAGTTCACACGCCCTTTTGGATGAAAAATTCCAAAGAAAACTGATCGATATAGTGAGGGAGAGAGAAATCAAAAAAGCTCTGATCGTGAAACTAAGACGTGGCAAGCAGAGCTTTCCGGGCCCGTCGGCTTCCCAAGCACAACAAGTCATCAAAAGGAATTTAAGGTCGAGAACCAAAGGAGCCTATATTTGTACCTACTGTGGGAAAGCTTATCGTTTCCTCTCCCAGTTCAAACAGCACATAAAAATGCACCCTGGGGAGAAACCCATTGGAGGGAATAAGACTCCTAAGCAGAAAGATCACATTCATATTGAAAACCCAGTGGAAAACAAGGAGGTTTATCAGTGCCGTCTCTGCAATGCCAAGCTCTCCTCACTTATTGAACAGGGAAACCATGAGCGACTCTGTAGAAACGCCACTGTCTGTCCTTACTGCAGCCTTAGGTTTTCTTCTCCAGAGCTGAAGCACGAGCATGAAAGCAAGTGTGAGTACAAGAAGCTGACTTGCCTCGAGTGTATGCGCACCTTCAAATCCTCCTTCAGTATCTGGCGTCATCAGGTTGAAGTTCACAATCAGAACACAATGGCTCCATCAGAGAACTTCTCTTTGCCTCTCATGGATCACAATGGAGAAATCACCAGTTCGTCACGGCTGCCTCCGCAGTCGGAATCCAATAAAATGAACAATTTTGTTGCTGCAAAGGAGGACAGTGTGTTCAGTGATTCGTCAGAACAAATCAATTTTGATTCTGAAGACTCTTCATGCCTGCCTGAAGACTTAAGTGTTTCCAAGCAATTTAAAATCCAGATCAAAGAAGAGCCTGCAGATGATATAGAGGACGAGGTCATCGAAACGAGCAGGGAACCTAAGGACGTAGTCTCCAAGAAAGATCCCAGTTTGTGGCCCTGTGAAAAGTGTGGGAAGATTTTCACCTTACGCAAACAGCTGGAGCGTCATCAGGAGCTCCTGTGCTCCGTGAAGCCGTTCATTTGCCACGTCTGCAACAAGGCCTTCCGAACGAATTTCCGGCTCTGGAGCCACTTCCAGTCTCACATGTCCCAGGCTGCAGAGGAGTCCACAAATAAGGAGCCTGAAATATGTCCACCAGCTAACTCCCCATCACCCCCACCCTTACCCCCACCCCCGCCACTCCCCAAAATCCAGCCTTTGGAGCCCGACAGCCCCACGGGCCTGCCGGAAAGCTCCAGCACTACTGAGAAGCTGTTCGTGCCGCAGGAGTCGGACACGCTCTTCTACCACGCCCCGCCGCTCTCGGCAATCACCTTCAAGAGACAATACATGTGCAAACTCTGCCACAGGACTTTCAAAACGGCTTTCAGCCTCTGGAGCCACGAACAGACACACAATTAGCTTTAACAGAATCCTTGCAGAGCTGGTTTGGGGGGGCTGTGTTCAGGATCTCAGAGGTCTGCCACATAGACTACAAATTTAAGAGGATCAAAATTATGATGATGGAATATATGGAATTTGTGATGCTGCTTGGGTTTGGAGATTAGGGAAAACTATAACTTGGTTAGTAGGTAGAAAGCAGAGTAATTTAAAATACTGTGGTCTGGGATCTAATAGTAACAGAATAAATTTTATTTTATTTCATTTGACGCTGAAATACAATTGCATCTGGATTGTATGCATGGATCTTCATCCCACAATGTTGGTGTGTGCGTGTGTATTATATATAAAGTTACACATTAAATGAAAGAGAACAATTTGGATTCTAACTGTGAGCTTATAGTAGTGAAATACTGTAACCAACGTCATAATTTGTTTTTCAAAAAGAAACCAACACACACAAGCTCCATGTAAGTGGTTGCCATGCACTGGCAGTTTGGGAGGAAGTGGATGGAGTGTCTTGCTGTATTGACTTAGGTCTTAGAAACCTTTAGCAATAACAAATAAACCTCAAGTTTGAGTAATCTTGATGTTATTGGATAAGAATGTTTGCTATTTTAAGGGAACATAGAGTTGTTTTGTTGTCATATGGAACTTGTGCAAATTAAAATAGAATCTAAAGTCAGCAATATTATTACTAAGATTTTATATAAGAAATAGCAGCAAGCCTGCTTTCAGCCATTTAATTATAACTTTCTAAGGAAAATTGAGAGAGGGGGTACTTTGCTTTATATAATGTCCCAAAGACTAATTTCCTATGGATACTTGGGTAGCTGAAGTCATTGTGTAACAGCCATCATAATGCAAATGGTACTGTTTATAACATGAACTGAGGTTGAATGGATGTCAGACAAGTTTGGTAGTTTTGTTTCCACTATTTGTACAACTGTTTGTAATTTTAACTACAAAAGAATGTATAACTATTAAATCAACAAGAGAGAGCTCGTTAAGGGACAGAAGATGAGTTGTGTTTCTAAACACAAGTAATAAGCTCAGCCATGAAGTACAAAGATACCTAAAAATGTAAATATTTATATAGACACCTGTATAAATGAAGAAGTATGTATTTGAAATTTGTATTAAGCGTACATATCCAGCTCAAAGCAGAGGAGAAAATCACACTACAATCACTGCATTTTATGGATACAATGCATATAGAGTAGTTCTTCCTGCCGCTTTCTATCATATGTGACTGTGTTGCATTTTCCAATTCCTTGAAAATCGTGGTAATAATGGGCTGCAGATATTCTGTGTGGTTCCATCATTTTACCTCAAATGGCAACTGGAGCATTTAGTGTAAGTAGGATCACACATATTTAACAGGAGCTATAGTAAGGGTCCATTTTTTTCTGTAAGTCAAGGAAATATTTACCCAACAGTAGGAGGTGAACCAACAGTGAGAAATTATTTTGCTAGAATTTAAACTTAGTGAAGGAGTGGTGGGTTAGAGTGAACATAAATGATGTAAACAGTGTTTATGATCCTGACCAGTTTTCCCCCTGCAGGGTTGGGACAAAGGGGATGTAATTCCACACTGCTGAGTGAGAGCCCAGTCTGCGTCCACTGAAACCAGCACGAGTTTGGTCACCAGTTTCAGGGGGAGCAGGAGTGAGGCTTGAATTCCCTGTGAAACCATGTGTGTAACTGTTTTTTCAGTATCCCAAGTTCAAAAGGTAAAATTGCAAGCTGATGCTGAGATTCAGCAAAATCAAGCACAAGTATAACTCCTAAGAATCTGAGGATGGGCACCCTTAGGCACACACCTGATTTTTCTCAGTGAAAGCCAAGTGTGCCACCATTTTTTTTCCCCAACAGATATTTAACTGTTTTTCCTGTAAGTGAAGTTTGAAAGAATTAGCTCAGGATGGACCCCTGATTTTTTTCAGCTACCAAAAAAGTTGCAATGTTAGTTTCAAGCCTCTTCTGCTTCGTTTTTACTACAATCTAAAATTGCTACTAGACACCTCTGAAAGTAACATGTTGTTCTTTTTTGTCCTCTTTCAGGCAAACTGTGGCTCAGTATTATTAGGCTAATTTGCTTGAGTATCAGTTAAACTCTTTCAGTGGCATTGCAGTTAAAAAAAGGTACTTGCTTAATAGTGATGTTTCCAGTTACTGACTTTTTTATTCCACCTAATAAAACCATAAATTTCTTTCTCACCAGAAACAATTTCAGAATAAAACGGTTATTGCACTTAAACCTGGTTTTAAAAATCAGAAAAACATAAAGCCTTGCTAAGTACCCTTTATATATGTTTAAAAAAAATGTGTGTGTATAAAATATGAACGTGTTTTTGTAGAATGGTTCCTAAGTTTTCCCCAGTGATTTCTCTGCACAACAGCCTGAAAGTTGAGCTATAGCCTTTTAAAATTCAGTGTGCTTTCTGAAAGAAGGTGGCAACCAGCTCAGCTGGGTCACAGCCATCTCACTTCCAGCTGGGATTCTGCTCTGTGCTATGATGATAAACTCTACACACTTTAAATCAAAACCTTGTGCAACATCTCTGAAGAAACCCTGACCTTTTTCCTAGTGTACTAGGTATTATAAAGAATCCATAAAATATTTTTGGTCTAAGTAGCCTCCTAAGTTTTTCTTCAGTTGCTTTGGTTTTGAGGGGGTTTTTAAAGTTTTGTTTTCCACTTTGAGCGTGTTCTGTGTGTCTTTTTTTTTTTTTTTTGACATTTTGTTCCTGTTGTTTAGTAAAGGAATTCAGGATCTCTAAAATTTAAATATGAGATGTTTATATAGCAGTTCTGGTTTTTTATTAGCTTTTATACAGTATCTTAAAAAGCCCTTGATAGAAGTGTTTATTTTGGAGGATAAGGAATAAATATGCTTCCACTTATATAACTTTAATATATGTCTTAAAATTTAAATTATGGGGAAAAAATGTTAGTTGCTTGTTTATAAATAAAGGTCTTTTGAAGAGTGTCTAGTTTGGCCACAGCCAAAATAAAAGGCAAATTTATTGATACAAAAGCCTGTTTTCATCATATTTTGTTTAATTTTATAGCTGTGTATTGAAGTGACAAAAAGTTAGAGGTCTTGTTAAATATAAAAAAGTGTTTTGCTTTTTTTTCTAAAATTTGTGACAGGAACGTGCAGATGTTTTAATATATAGATTAGAATCTATAATTCTGTCCTTTTTTTGCTATTTTTATAACCTATCAGATAAATCTCAGAGAACTATCCTCCTTCAGTGGGAGTGGAAACTAGTGTTGCATTTCAGGGGAGCAGTGTTGAGCCATGAAATGTATTTTGGTTTGGGACTTCTTTTCCTTTCAGGCACTGTGTTGGCAAAGCCTCTAAGCCTATCTTAAGTCCATTAAGATCAGTCTTATTTTTTTTTAAGTTGTTCTGTGCAAGTTCTTTGCTGAATTGGGACCATGACCAACCTTGAAAGCGAGCAGTGGCAGCAAAAGCCACGAACCAGTAACAGAATTCTCTGGTTCTGGGTAATTTGTAAGGCAGAGCGAAACACCCCGTGGCAGGGGATGGAGGAGATAACCTGCTGAAGTGGCTGACCCCAGAGTTTGTCTGGGCCGTTTCAAAAAGGAGATGTTGCATTATCTGTGACCCCAGAGAGCTGTAAGAGGCTTGGCCTGTGTTTCCTGTTCAGGCAGGAACATCCAGGAGGTTTTTTTGCCTGCTGTTTGTTTTCCCCCACGCGGGACATGTGGGTTTGCTCCAGAGCTCTGCGTGTTCTCTGCTGCTGTTCCAGGCTTCCAGTGTTCAAATGAGTTCCTCCCATGGGATAAGGACAGACTATGCCTCATTTCTTGGCTCTAACAGTGAGGGTGCAAATACCTGGCATGAGCCTGTAATCTGGCATGTGCCTATACTGTTCAATAAAATTGTTTACATTTTCCTCCAGAAAATTTAGATAAAAATCAAAACAAGCTTAGGGGGTTGTTTTTTGTTGGAGTTTTTTTTTTTTTGTCTGTTTTGGTTGGGGCTTTTTTTAGTGTTGCTGTTATTGAATCAGTGTTAAAATATTTTTTTTCTGTTGTTGCTGAACACAGCCTGATAGTATTTTTAATGTTATTGATTCTAGTTTATTTAAAATGACTTGTGAAAAACTGTACTGTAACTGCTCTAGGAAAAGGGACACTATCAAGAGAAAGGCTAGATACAGAAAATGAACATACCTATATTAGAAATACTTTATATTAATAAAAAATATTGAAGAATTTAAAAACAATTTGAGTCATAACACTTGAGCTGCTTGGGCATGAAAATCTTATTATGGGCAGCCTCAGTTGTTGCGAGGATGTCTGAAAAATGTAACTGAATTCTGTGGGTTGAACTGATTTTTCATGTTGCTTTTCCTCTCACTATTCCAGAATAAAGGACTCAATCCTCTTTTTCCTTTTCTCTCAGTGGTACACATTAAAGATACAAGCTTCCCACTACTGCAGCAGCAGCTTTAATTCAAATATGTACAGAAAACCAGAACAAACCCTCTTTTGCAGCGTTAAGTGCAAAATACACATAAAGTACATCTTTTTAGGCTTATTCTTGACAATGTCCCTTTTTAAAAAGCAGGAAAATGGGATCACTTTAAGTGCTTGGGTACAGGGGAATAGTTTCCTACTAGAAATTGGAATTATCCAATATATTTTCTAGAGAGTTTTCCGGTTAGTTACACAAAATCACTTGTCATTTTAAAGGATTTTAGAGGTAAGACAAGCAACTCTGGGTTTATAATCCTGTATACCTTATACATTCTGTATCTGTTCAATACACCAGGATGGGTTTTTACTTTTTTAGGACTGAGACTTAATAGCTTAAGGCAACTTTTTCTTTAATGTAATGTAAATCCATTGCTGCTTTGTACAACTTTTTCTACTGTGTGTTTTCTTTACTTAGATCTTGACTAAGAAATGTTGACGTCCAATAAACTTACACTTTGTTTCTTTTGAGTCATTGTGTCTTCTGCTAGAATCTCTTGGCAGAGGGTGGTGTTATTGTACAAACCATTGTGTCTGCAGGGTAGGAAGTGAGTTTGTAAAAGAGCATCTTTTGTTCTGTTTGTTGAATGTAAGTGCTACTTGTACATTACTAAAATAATGGGGTTTGTTTGTTTTAGTAAGTGCCTCACTGAACCTTTTACTGGAAAATCCAGGAAAACCAACTGCTCCAGACAATCTCTTAGAAACTTGAGCACAGCCCAAATCCTGCTTCATGTGCAATCAGTGATTTGTGGAAGGAAGTGTCTCCATCTAAAACTGGACTGAGCTAGATGTTTGAAAAGACACAACAATGGTGTGTCTTTCTGGTGTTTTGCTGCATGAATGTCCCTCTTCAAAAGCCCCTGTGTGGGAATGTAGTGTGTGGATTCCCATAAAGCAGAGAATGATCTTTTAATCTTTTGGGAATGGGGTTCACTCAGTTCCTCTCCACACTAGGTGTGGTCTGTCTTTGAGAACACTTAGGCCAGTTTTCTCAACTTGGACTCCACATTTGTGCCTTCTGCCATTTTTGCCCTGTGCACTGTGGTTGGACCCCCAGTTTCACCCACATTTGACAGAGGAGACAAGGTCTCAAGAACTAATGTCCCACAAGTTTCATGCAAATCCCTGCCTGGGTGTCAAGGAATGGTGCCAGTGGGAAGGATAAGATTTGCACAGAGGATGTGCTGAGCACTCAGCTGCACTTTTTACCCCAGCACTTGTCACTGTGTGTGTGCACTGACCTCTCAGAGGGAGCAGGGCAGTGGCTCAGGTGGAACACAGGGCAGAGCTGGTCCTTCAGGTGATCCAAACAGTTGGATTAGGGGTTGGAAGGGCACTCTGAGCTCAGGAGAATTTGGGCCTCTCCTTGAAAACGGGGACAAAGGGCTCGTGGTCTGTCCCTCTGTGGGGTATCCCTGCCCCTCACAGGTTAGTGGAGCTGTGAAAAGGCAAAGAGAGGGTGGAGAGCTGCTCTCTGACCCATTCACAGTCTAAAATCCCCAAAGATTTGGCTCTCTCTTTCTCCTTTCAGATCAGAACAACTCCAGCTCTTCCTGCTTCCAGTTAATATTGACACACAGTCCTCTCTGCATCACTGTTTCAGCACAGACTGACTGGTTCACAGAAAATGATCCAGAAAACAAAAAGCCTGTATTTGACACAAAACTCAAGAAAAATTCAAATTATTAGAAGTTAGTGATAGTGCCATGAGCATTGCACCTGTTTTTGTGGTTATTTTTGTTCTAATTCCAGCTGTCCCCTTCTAAGACAGTTGGTGTGCAAACAAATCCAGCAATATTTACTTTTCCATTCGTAGGATATTTCCATCTATCATTCAATATACAAACACAGGAGCATCCTTACTATTAGACCAACAGGGATAATATTTCTGTTTCCACTCCTGAAATACTCTGGCAATAAAACTTTTCAAGGTGTTGGCTGCAATGAAGCAACATACACGACTTTCATTTCCCTTGCATTTTGCATGTGTTGAAAGAGTACATTGAAAGTCAGTTTCTGCTGACAGAGAATTTGCTTTAAATTGCCTCTGCAGTTTTGATAAACCCTTAACAATTTATGAATGTCTTGTCAGTCCAGGATCTGGGATGGATTCAGCTCTTCAGTGTCCTGGAGTTGTAGTCATCAGATTCAACTGATAGTTGAAGGCTCAGGCTCTCACCAGCCACATGCATCTCTCCAATGAAGTCCACTGGTGTTAAAAACTTGCTGGAATTACTGACATCCAGGGGTGCTCCTGCAGGAATGAAGAGACCATGCTGGGGTTTGCAGGCTCTGCAGGCAGGTGGCTGAAGGAACAAAGCAATGAGCCAGAAGAAGAGGTCAGAGGAGTACGGTGACAACAGCAGGAGAGTGTAAGACAGAGGAGAGCATGCTGCCACCCTGCCAGAAAAAACAGCAAGAAAAAAAACCAGCCTCTATTTTAAGGTGTCATTTGTGATTAATATGGCTCTTTTTGGTTCCCACTTAATCCTTTCTTCCCTAATGAATGAGGTGTTCCTGGGGTGTGACACCTCTAACCCTTTTTGGCTGACAGAAACTGCATTTATTACTCTTGTCATCCATTAATTTATCCTATAAAATCTATGAAACAGTTTATGGGAAAAACCTTCCCAAAAGATATTTAATAATATTTCCTCTACAGCTTTGCACCAGAACAAGTTTTGGTGCTCTTGGAACAATCTTTGAAGACTGCACATCCTGAAGGCTTCCCCAGGTGTGACAACTACAGCTGTGCAATATTTGCTGCTGCTGCTTCTTTACTCATCAATCATCTGAGCAGCCAAATGCCACAAGAAGAAACCTTTGCCTTGTTAGCTCACATTCGGGCTATTTGTTTCAGGAGAAATTTGACAGAGGTCTGTAAAGGCATGTAAATGCATTTTTTAAAAGCATGAGGAAAAAAAACTGTAAAAATACCAAATTCTAAGTCTGGAGGAGATTCACAGATACTAAAATGAGATTTGAAACTGGGTGGTTTTTACCAAGTATTTACTACAAGGCTTAAGAGAGGGAGAATCACATAGAATCTTTGTTTCAGGGAGATGATCCTATAATCTATTGTGTGCCTCTAATGCTGTGTGCAAGCATCAAGGAGACAGAAACAAAAGAGTGCACCATCACACTCGAAAGCATCACACTGAAGGTGAAGCCCTCTATATATATGCACAGGTCCTTGGATTTTCTTATCTGTCCAGCTGAACTGGAGCATTTTCACTGTTCCTCTGGAGGAAGGCATTATTCAAAGCTTGTTGATTTCCTACAAAATTCCTTGAAGTGCTTCTGCTCTCAGTCTAAAACGTGAAGATGTCTTTTGCTACTTACCAAGACCTTTCTTGTTTCTGATGTCCCACATTCCCAAAGCCAGCTGGTCTGAGTGTCCTCAGGCATTTGTCTGAGGGGCACACGGCTGTTTGTACTGCCCGGGAGAAGCGCACAGCCCTGGGAAGTCCCAGCATCAGCACCTCGGGGGATCCTGGCGCTCTCTGGTGGAGAGAAAAGAACCGGAGCCAGCAGTGAAAATAAAGGAGAGGGAAAAAAAAAAAACCCACAAAAAACCAACCAACCAAACAAACAAAAACCAAACAAACAAAACCAAAAAACAAAAAAACCCAACCCACCAGCTTGGCATGTTTTAGTTTCTAAAAACTCAAAGGTATTTCACTGAAGTTTTGGTCAATATATTTTTGAAGAGTCATCATCAAAAATAATAGTCACAAAAATTATTTTCATTTTTTTCCATTGCAGTGCCAGGTACATTCCAAGCAAAATGTCTGTTGTTAGCCTTTGCCCCTTTTGCAAAATCGTGACCACTCAGGAATAGATTAATTACCAAATATGGAATCCCAGAATGGTTTAGGTGGGACAGGACCTCAAAGCCCATCCAGTGCCACCCCTGCCATGGGCAGGGACACCTTCCACTGTCCCAGGGTGCTCCCAGCCCCAATGTCCAACCTGGCCTTGGGCACTGCCAGGGATCCAGGGGCAGCCACAGCTGCTTTGGGCACCTGTGCCAGGGCCTGCCCACCCTCACAGGGAAGAATTTCTTCCTAAAATCTAATCTAAACCTTCTATCTTTCAGTTTGAAGCCGGATTTTGAGAAAGGTAAAAGTGTGATCCTACAGGGAAAAGCAAAATTGTTTCAATAATGACACTTACAAATTATGACACTTATAAAATCAGCGGGTGGTATACAGGTGGGCTATGGTTAATGCAAACACCATGGTGTCATTATTTGTCTGTTTTCACACATTATTCTTTTTCCTTGTATTCTGGTTTTGGGTGAAACCACGACCCTATGAGAGGCTGCATCATAGGTGCATGAAGGGCTTCAAAAGTGTGTACAAGTATCCCGGGTGAACCAACTTGGGTCAATTAAAATAGAATTGAAACGTGGCTCTGCAGCTTTACTTTATATCTTAATACATAATTCAAAATTATGATTGGTCAAAATAAAACATTGTGACCCGTCTGCTCTGAAACTTAGCAAATTTGTCAACGATTACATTCATGGGGCATGGTATTTTTTTCAAGACATTTTTAGGACCAGGCCTGTATTTTAATAGCAAAGCTAATTTCTGATCTGATGAAATACTCAGCTCCTGGCAGTGTGTCTTCTCAAGCAATTAAGAGATGTAGGCATTTGGGCAAAGAAGAACGGAATGACCGTAAATGAATTGCAGTGTTCCTACTATGAGGTCATGGTGGACACGTTACTTTTTCTTCTGCAGAGATTGGTGGTTGGATAGATCAGATGTCTCCTGATCTTGCAAATGAACTGAAAATAAGAGCAGTTAGGTGGAGGTCTGATGATGTCATCACCTCTGAGCATTTTTTATATGGAACAAGACTCCTTCATTAAGAAGAGGATGTTCCAGATCAAGAACCAGATGTGTCCCAGCTTCCTTGTCCCCACACCAGCTCCAACTTATGGAAGCTTGCTTGGTGGCACATCCCTGGTGCCAGGCTGCTGGCCACCTTCCAAAGGGGCTTCTGGGCCTCCCACCTGGCCCTTGCTCCAGGTCTTTGCACACCTGTCACCCTCCTCCTCCTCAGACACAAGCGTTGACTCAGACAGGATGGGATGTGTCACACGTGCTGAGCCTCACCTAGAAAGGGGCTGCAGAAAACAGACTGCACATGGAGAGTGCACATGGGGGCAGGACAACATGGGTGACCAGTGTTCTGGCTTTGGCTTTGTGCCTCTCCTGGCCCCACAACTCCTGAGCAAACCTGCCACAGTCAGCAGGAAGAAGGACAGGGCTGTTGCCTGTCTCTGGGAGAAAGGCAGAAATGCTGCATGTGAAAGGGGAAGTGGTCCCCTCTTCCATGAGGAGTGACATGCTGAGGGATCACATTTCAGGAATGAAGATTTCCAGGTCTGCTTCTGCCAGCAGAGCTGGCAGTGAGGAGAATGCAGTGGTTCCACCACAGGCTGAGGCTATAAAATCTCAATAAAGACATGGTTTTAGCCACCTCGCAGGTAAAGGTGTGACTCATCACACAGAGTCCTGGAATGCTGCAAAAAGCTCTGCTGGCCAAAGTGTAATTTTGATAAACTAAGCATATTTTACACTGGTACACTCTCCTGACAAAGCACGTGTTTCAAACCTCTTGTTAGACTGCATGTATGGCCTCTTATGAACCTTCTCTTTCTTTCATGTGTAGAAAACAGACTGTGGAGCACAGAGGCAGACAATTAGTGGGGAAAGTTTGTATTGATTTTATCTCTGTGATGTATTTGTTTTTGTATTTGCTATTTTAATTCCAGTGACTGAACATGCTCTTTTTTTTTTGTAAATTGTTATGTTCGCAGCTTTAAAAAAGAAATTTATTAAGTAACTATGATTAAACTAATTAATTATTAATAACTATAAGCTATGATGCTTATTTCTGTAAACACGGCACTTGGTTAATCTCAGATCCAACACTTTCCAGTGCTGGGAGGGCCGGGGAGGCAGCGCTAATCTGAGGCATTTGAAGGTCTCTTCCGACATCGATGAGTCCAGGACTCGGGGATTGCCCCGGACCAGGTGCAGCATCTGGGCGTTGGCCTTGCTGAACTTTGCGAGGTTCTTGTGGTACCACTGGCCAAGCTTGTCCAGGTCCCTGTGCACTGCCCTCTCTTTCTGTGGTGCCCCTGCCCTGCTCAGCTTCCCATTCCCTGTAAATGTGCTGAGGGTGAGCTGGATCAGCTCTCTGTTACTGGGGAAGCCATTCCAGAGCTCTGAGGGACACCCCTTGTCCCCAGCCCCTTGCCCTGCTGGTCACAAGACCAGTCCCTCAGTCAGCACTTGGTGGGGGCAATGGGTGTGTCAGAGACTGAGGAGGAAGAGCAGGAATCTGACATGGATCATGAGCTTTCCCAATGGGGAGATGTCAGGAGCTCCCAAGAGGTCTCTGACTGGGAAGAGTCTCTTGAGTGAAAGCTCTCCCAAGGAGATGTCAGTAGCTGTGGAGAACTCTCCAGATGGGATGAGCAAAGCAGGAGCTGTCGCGGGGAGAAGCCCTTAGCTACCAAGAATTTTCCAACTGGGAAGAATGCATGGAGCAAGGCCTGTCCCAAGGAGCAGTCGATGGCTCCCCAGAACCATCTGACTGGGACGACTCTGTTGGCCAAGAGCTTTCAGAAGAGGAAGACTCTGCTGGCCAGGAGTTGTCCCAAGGCAATGGTAGCAAATGCTCCATGCAGTCCAGTCAGGAAAATGATGGTGACCAAGAGCTTGCTCAGGGCAATTGGGAACACGTGAGCATCCACAGCAACGGGGTCAAGCCCTTGCTGTGGGAGAAGGACATGGCACAAACTGAGCTGAGTGAAGATGAAGATGGGGACCAAAGACTAGGAGGTTTTGCAGAAGCCAGGCTCCCAGTGCCTATCCCTCGGGAGGCCTGGGTTGAGCGTGGGGCAGCTGAGCCGTGCCCCAAGCGCCGCTCTGGGCCTCACCTGCCCACCTGGCAGCCCAGGGCCTCCTCAGAGGACCATGGCTTCTCCTGCCTTTGAGGAGCAGGTGCCAGAGGCAGGGACAGAGAGCCCGGGGCCTGCCCAGCTCAGCTGCTTTTTGTGCCTTCCCCAGGCGGGAGCCCAGGCCCTCAGGCAGCATCCGGCTCCCCCCAGGAAACGCCCGTCCCGCTTCAGGCGGGCGCTGCGGGCGCTGCGGGCGCTGTTCTGCTGGCCCTGCCTGAGGGCACAGCCGGACAATCAGTGCCCGCTGCCAGCGCCAGCCCGGGCCCCGCAGGTGGCGGCTGCCCGGTGTCACAGGGCCTGCCCGGTGTCACACGGCCTGCCCGGGGTCACAGGGCCTGCCGGGGTCACACAGCCTGCCCGATGTCACACGCCCTGCCCGGTGTCACACGGCCTGCCTTTTCTGGGCGTGTCCCTCCAGGCTCAGCAACCCCCGGCTGCTTCGCATCCTCCCAGGGGCATCTCCCAATGCCAGAAGTTCCCGGTGTGCCAGCCCCAAAGCGGCACCTGTGGGGGACAGCTGGTGCTGGGTGGCCGGGGGTGAATCTCAGAGAATCATCAAGGTGAGAAGAGACCTTGACGGTCGAGCAGTCCCGCCAGCCCCCCAGCACCACATCCCCATCATCACCCCAAAACCACTTCCCCAGGTACCACATCTGGACAACACTTCAACACTTCCAGAGACAGCAAATCCACCACCTCCCTGGGCAACTGCTTCCAGTACCTGACCACTGTGTCAGGGAAAACTTGTTCTAACATTTAATCTGAACCTCTCCTGGTGGAACAGAAGGCCATTTTCTCTCATCCTGGAAGGATTACATGCTGGTCCTTCGGGATTGTGCCCATGAGGAATGGGCACACGCAGGACGTGTTTCTCCAGGGATGGCACTGCAGGACTGCCACACAAATGATTCTTCCAAAACAGTGAAGGTTGAATTTAAGAGACAGTAAGGAAAAAAAAAAACAACCTCCCCACTCACAAAAAAACCCCAAAAAATCCAAAAGAAACCAAACCAAAAAATAATAAGAATGGGAGTTAGAGTAAGAATAAGAAGAGGATGCAGAACTAATAGTAGTAAATAAGAAAAAGAAAAGGAATAAGAATAGTGAATTGAACGAGAATTATGAGGAGAAGATAAGGAGAAATAGTAGTAGTAGTAATAAGAAAAACAATAATAGAAAGAACAAGAATAAGAAGAAAAATAAATAGTAGTAGTAGTAAATAATAATAGTAAGAAGAAGAAGAAGATAAAGAAGAAGATGAAACAGTTGTAGAAAGAAATAATAGTATCAAATTAAAATAAACATCCACACAGCCACAGAATGAAGGGAAGGACCTGAAGGTCCTCTAGTTCCAACTTGTTATCTTCTGCTCTCTCTCTGAGACATCTTTCCTATTTCTTTCTACTGCTCTACCTCCCCTTTTTTGATACATAAAATTCGTGTTAAATACTGTTCTCATATGGTCTCCTTTGCACCTTCACTCGAGCAGAGGCCTCTCTCCCTCATGGGCTCGTAACGCCTGTGCAGGTCCCTTCCAGCCGCGAGCATTCCGGGCTTCTGTCAGCTCCTCGCTTCCCTTTTCTTCTTGCCTCTGCTTCCAGCTGGGAATGTCCAGCAAAGAAGCCTTTGCTGTCTGCTCTGGGAGCCCACACGGCTTCAGGACCTTGTCACCTGCACCTGCACGGCTCCCTCGAGAGGCACAGCAGAGCCAGCACCCCGAGAGCCTCGGGAATTCCCCTCTGTGGTCCATGGCACACACTGCAATGGTCTGGAATTCCAGTTTCCAGCAAGGAAAAGATGTTCCTGTCCTCTAAGGCAAAGCTCTGAAGGGGCTGAAAGCCAAGTGGAGCAAGATCTTACAATGACATTGCATGACCAGCTTTCATAACTTAATCAAGTGTTGTTTTAGCATGTGCATTGGGAAAAAAAATCAGGGGAGCGTCTTTGGCTGGGAGTTGCCACAGGTAAAGACGGACAGTATGAAAGAAACAGAGCAGGCACCTGCCCCATGCCCACATCGAACCCCTCTACCTCCGGGAAACTGGGTGACCCCTCCGTGTCCCCTCTATCCTCCCAGGTACTGGACACTCACTCCAAGCCCTTCTACCCCTGGGCATCAGGCGCCCGTCCCAAGTCCTTTTACCCTGGGGGCACCGGGCGCCCACCTGAACTCCTCTACCTTCGGGGCACAAGGAACTCACCCTGGGCCCCTTTACTCCAGGCTACCACGAGGACATCATGAGCTTGTCGTATCCCCAGGCCACCAGATGCTCTTACCCCCGGGAGCACTAGGTGCCCACTAGGTGAACCCCCTTCAGCCCCTGGGCCACCCGGCCCCCATCCCCCCACGCCGCAGGACGCGGCGGGCCCCGTTTGCCGCCTGGCAACCGCCCCCGCGCCGGCCGCGCTGGGCAGGAGCCAGAGCCGGCGCCGGGGCCGTGCCTGCGGACGGGGCCGAGCTCCTCTCCACCGCCCCGGGGCGGGGACTGCGCCGTGGGCGGGCGCGTCCCGGGGCAGCGCCGGTCCCTGCGCCGGCGCCCGTGGGTCCAGCGAACGCTGCGCGGGGCTGCGGCCGCCGCTCCCCGCCGGGCGCGCCTTGGACGGGTCCGGAGTCGCGGCCCCATTATGGTCAGCCATGGCGTGGCTGCCGGGCGGGCTGGCCGAGCTGCGCTGGGGCGCGCTGGTCGCTCTCTTCGTGGCGGCGCTGGCCACGCTGGCCGTGTACCTGGTGCAGTACGCGCTGCTGGCGCTGCGGAGGGGCCGCCCGCCGCCGGCCCCCGCTCCGCCGGTGCAGCGGGACGAGCTGCTGGAGGAGGGCGGCTCGGGGCTGGCCTGGGCGCTGTCGCGGGGCAGCTGGAGGCGGCAGTGGCGGCGGGCCTGGGTGGCGGCGCTCCGAGCCGAGGCGGCGGAGCGGGCGGTGAGTGCCGGGGTGCAGGTGATGGATGGGCGGCGGGACGGAGGGAGGGAGAGGAGGGACGGGGGATGCCCGGCCGCGGCTCCCCCGCGCCCTCCGGGATGGGGCCGGCGCCTCCCGGCCGTGGGGCATCGCGCCGGGACGCGGCTCCGGGCGCTCCCCGCTGCGAGGAGCGGCTGTGGGGACGGCAGGACTTGCTG
Source organism: Irena cyanogastra (assembly GCA_013397155.1). Taxonomy (NCBI): domain Eukaryota; kingdom Metazoa; phylum Chordata; class Aves; order Passeriformes; family Irenidae; genus Irena; species Irena cyanogastra. Next base: position 234,616 of record VWZV01007413.1, on the reverse strand, counting down.
CAGGGATGTACCGGGTGTGTTCCTGACCCTCCGTGTGTGTGTTTGTATATTTACACGTGTGTGTTCGGTGGCTGCTTGGCAAGGATTGCAGGGGGGAGCCGGCCAGAGGAACCGAGTGGGCGCACGCGTGGGAGCAGGGAAGGATGGGGAGGAAGGAAAGCCCCGACCCCCGCAGCCCCTGGCAGGGGTTCGCTCCGCCGATAACATTGTTCGGGCGTGGGGAGGAAGAAACAATGGAAACTTCCTGGCCTGGGCCTGCGGCCCGTCCTTCGGCAAATAATTCCCAGAGCTGGGCTTCCCCCGTAGTGCCTCAGGCCCTGCTGAGCCCGCGTGTGTGTGCTGTAACTCCAAGGGCTGGCGGCCTCCGTGCCCGCTGGATGGTGGATGGGATGCTCAGGGTTTGGGCGGTTTGCCTGTAACCCGGGTCAGGGAGGATGCACAAAACGTGGTTTTTCTTCCCATCCCAGCCTGCCCTTCCTGGAAAAGGCGCAGTGTGGCATCCTGCGCGTTGGTGTGTAATGGTATGCCCGATCAGGTGAGGAGGTTAGGTGAGGCTGTGGCAAGCTGATTTCCTTGTCCTGAGGACTGAACCCTTGTCGTGTCAGTGCAAAATGCTGAGGATAATGGCCTGGAAGTGGCATGTCCTCAGGTCTCTGAATTTGTATATGTCTTAGACCTAAGAGGCTCCTCCTTACATGTCAGGGAGCAGGCTGGGGAAGAAGGAAGAGTAGGGCAACATGTGTATGTGAAAGATAAGGAATAAAAATTAACACTTTCCAAATGTCATTGTAAGTTGGGCAGTAGAAAGAAAATATTTTGTGCACCCTTTCGAATTGCACAGTGCAGCTGAGAAAAGAGTGGCTTGTGCTAAGAAATGAAGATTGGTTTGCCCTGCACTTGGGGAAGAGAAGGGTTCAGACAGCTTGCACATAGGTGTTGGGAACTGAAAGTTACCAGACACAAGTGACAGCTTCCCGTCCCTGAGCAGAGGGCAAAGCCCCTTGGACAGGGACAGGCACACCCTCCCTGCCCAGGTGAGCAGCTGGAGCCAGGAGCTCAGTGCCTGGCACTGCAGCGTGGCGTTGCTCCCGCTGTCAGCCTCCCAAAACAATGTCAGCAGCACGAAGCTAATGAAATTCCTGCGTGCAAAACAACCTGGGGTGATGAGGGAAGCGGGGCTGAGTGCTCGGTGTGGGTAGCAGGTGAAGAATGCTGTGCTGATGCTTTTGAAAGTATGACCTCAGTGCCCAAAGGCTGCCTTCGCCTTGCTGTCTGTGTGAAGACTGAGTGGCTGTCATCGCTGTCTGCCTTCACTGATGAGCAGGGCTGGGCAGGGGAAGGCTTCTTTCCTCACCTCTGCAAGATGATATTTGGGGTTTCTTAGTTTTGGCGTAGCCTGCTGCAGCTGTATTAGTGGGCCAAACCAAACACGCCTTTTCAAACTGCAGCACTGATAAATCTTTGCTGAAGAATAGCAGTTTTGCTGGACCCTGTTGTTGTTCGTGGACTTGGCTCTGCACTGTGTACCTTGATATTCTACTGCAGGGAAAGATGAGTTATGATGAGGCCCATAGTTATGTCCTAAGTATATGTTTTCAGGCTCTACCCTGTATTACCTAGTGAGGTGTCATGCAATTAATACATGGAAGTTTTGACATACATTTGCAATTCCAGGACCTTGACTGGCAGTGCATTTTTATCACTTGTTTTCAAGTGATGGGTTTGTCACCTAATGATGCTTCTTTTTTTTCTTGTTAGGATTCTCAGTTGCTCACGTTTGAGGAAGATGACCCAGCAGAACCACTTGAGCTAGCAGTGAAAGAAGTTACCAGTGTTGTAAAGTCAGCTGGAGAGAAGGTAAACTTTGGATTTGTTGCCTTTCAGTGTACTTTGGGTCAGGAAATGTTTTATTAGTGTCAGTGGAAGATTTATCAATAGATCTGTACCCTTGACCTGTGTTTGTTGAGGCAGGTAAGAGGCTGCCTGTCTAAAGAACCTGTGCAAACTCTCTGCATTGATTCACTTCCTTTGCATGTTGTGAGCAGAATGTGCTCCAGGGCTTCCACCAAATGCACAATAACCAGGGTTATGCCAAGTTTATAGCTACGCCCTCAGTGAGCTCATGGAGCAGCCCTCTCCCCCACCTCCACAGTCCTGATGATGGTTCCCCATCCTGTTGCTGAAATGTGGAGTGGGGACTTCATTGAGGAGAAGGAAATTTCTCTCCTGGGACAGGCAAACATCTTTGTCTGCCTCTTGCTGTTTGTGTGGCTGATGACAGCTTTGCTTCCTGAGTGGGAGCTGAGTAAGGATCAGTGGAACAGGTGCAGAGTCCTGAGGGTGAAGTCTTGACTCTGCTGGACCCTGTATTCAGTGAGGGGCAAGTGATCTCTTTCCACCTCTCTCACTGCAAATACTGGGAGGTAGTTCAGTGCCTGTGAAATTAAAATAAGGCAGAACATGGTTCTTGGGACAGTAAAAATGCTTTAAAAGGGAAAAAAAACTCTATATGTTTATGAGCAATGATAGCTCCTGCATTTTTGTCCTAGTGACTGTAAGTACTGGTTACATTAGGCACCTGCATCGAATTAGCCTAATGCTTTTCTTTTAGTTTTGCTTTGTTATTTTGCTTTGCTCGTCTGATTTAGATGCTAAGCAGCTCTACTATGATTCCTTTGAAAACTATGCAAGCTTATCTGCCTGATACACAACTTAGAGGCACACCCTGACTGGTGGCAGCTGGGGATTGTTAACATGTAAAGCTGTTTGTGTACTTATTTCTTCCTTTTTTTTTTTTTTTAAATTTATTTCAGTACCCATGGTCCTTGCCCCAGGAGTGGGGCTGGAGAGACTGGACTTGGTAGGGCTGTAGGGTTGGCACAAGTGTTACTCTGTGCCACTGGAAGATGCCACAATGGGAAATTGTAAGGAGAGGGCACTGCTAGGTCTGAAAGTGATGTGCTGTGTCATGTGAGAAGCCAGGACCCCAGGGAGAGCTGCCGCAAGTAAAAGCTGGCAAATAACAGCACAAAAAACTGCTGTCTAAAAAAACCAGTGTCTAAAATGTTGCTGGAAGGGACAGGCAGGGCTGGGTTGAGCCATTCCAGCATCTTAATCGAGGTCTTACAGTGCAGACAGAAATCTGACGTCGTTTCCAAACAGCTTAGACCAATAGAAGACCATTTTAAAATTTATTGGAATAAAACAGGTTTGCTTTCATACACTGGGTTCTTCTGAACTGTGCCTAAACCCATTTCAGTAGTCTTGTGCACAGCTGCTGGAAAAAGTTCTCTGAATCATTCTTACTCCTTTACTTAAAGTACAACAAGAATATTTATTTGAATTACAGGGTATAATAACCTTAGGGTGGCAGTCTGGTAGCTACTTTTCCATCTTCTTTAAATGCATACCTTTCTCTAAACACCTCAGGAGTTCTCTGATATGATAATTGTGTCTTATATTTCCTGAGGTAATTCCAAGGGTGTTTGGTTTCTTGGGGGTTTTTTTGGTGTTTTCTTTTTTTCCCCGTCCTCTTCAAACTCTTGATGTTTGCATGTGAAATTGAAATCTCTGCAGCTTTCCCAAATTCAAAGTTCTGACAGAAATTGGTGTGTGTTGCACAGTGCAGTGCTGCAGACATGGTTGGAATGCTGCTGCTTCTCAGCTTGGCCCAAGCTGTGGTGATAGGAACAGAGCTGCTCTGTGGCTGGAGGTTACACCACACTGCCCCTTGATAAAGCCTCCATTTATGTGTTGTCTTCACTCCAATTTTGGGCCAGAGCCTAAATATATAGAATGAAGTGACCTGTTTTCATTGTGTGGTATTGGTTGTTTTGTTTTAATAAAGTATACATAAGAAATATTCTTAGTCTTTGCTTTTTCTGCCAGCCTTTCCATTAGTGCAGTCTGTTTCCAGGGGACTTGAACTTCACAACAGAAACAGCAACAAAAAAGGCAACAAAAAAAGAGGATTCTCTTGCTGGGGACTTGGCACAGAGGGTTTGGATGGAGTAAGCTGTGACAGAAGTCTCCCTTCTTTTTCTGCTTCATGCTTAAATGGAAAGGGGTAAAATTCCTTCAGAGTGCCATTCCTTAAATGTCACTGCTGCACTTCTAACTGGGACCATTCCTGGTGTTTATTCCTGATTATTTTTGGTGGGGTCAACTACCCTGGCCGTGATGTACAGTTCCTGTTGTCTTAACTCCTCATTTTGCTTCAAAAGCCATCCCAGATCTTTGCTGCTTTAATGACTGCGGTTTTTTTACAAGCCTAAGGTGGAATTATGGCCCGTGGAGATTTTTTCCTTGGCTTTTTTTAGTTTTTGCACTAATATAATCCTTTCTTCTTAATATGTTTACTCTTCTTTCATGGTGCTCGCTGTCAGTAAATGTATTATGAAGGGATTATATTTCCTTCCAGTTTTTGTTTAGCTTGCCTGCATAAGTTGCTCCTTAAATCTCCTTTTACAATGCTGTCCTGGCTCCTGAGTCTCTCCTATGCACCCATTCTCAGCAGCAGCTCCAATTAAATCCATGTTTTTGAACTTGATGGCTGAAGGGCCACACAGCCCTACAGGTAAGGTTTCACAATGCAAGGAGGCAGCTTCTTTTTGGCTCTGGAAGTACTTTCCTGAGGGTTTTGGGCTCCAGTGTGCCTCTCCTGTGGCTGCTTCATGCAGTGAGTACCTAGTTGCATCAAGGTCTCTTTCTCTGTGGTGCTCTCCCAATAATAAGCTGTCATTTGTGTGAGCAGGAGTGGTTAATTCTTACACACACACACACACTCTCTATGTATTTTGTATTGCATTCCTCTCCTGCATTTCAAGGTCTTTCAGCTTTCCTGTGTGATGACCTTACTTTCCTTTATGTTGTTGCTTCCCAGCTTGATTTCCTGAGCATTACTTTTTCTTTCAGGTTTCTCCTGAGGTATTTTGGACTTTGACTGTGTGATAGGTTTGGGGCTCAAAGAATCTTTGGTAACCTGTTCCAGCTTTCACCTCCCTGCTGACTGTACTGTCCTCTCCCTTTTTAACATCCCAGTCCACCTTAATGGGGGAATGATGGAGTAAAAGCTTAATTGTTAGTGGGGTGAGCCTACAGAAGTAAACAAGACAACATTATGATCTAACCTTCATCAGAACTGAGTGCCTGGTCAGAGGGGGACATCGGGTGGGGGTTTGTTTGCTGCACTGCAGGTGATCCTGGGTTTGGCTCTGTCTTCCAGCTGCTGTGTGTGAGCCTCCTGTAGGCTTGTGCCCCATCTGCCAGCTTGGCACAGGGATCAGGGGAGCCTTAGCAGCCCGACACAGGGGAGCTGTCTCTGCGAGTGAATTACTCTCCAACCTACCTCAGCACAAACTGGAAAACCTCTCCTGGGGTTTTTTGTCTCCTCTTGGTCTCTGTGTCTTCAGCTGTGCTGTGCCTCAGATGGTTTGGAAAGGCTTGCATGATAGTGAGGCCAAGCTAGCAATTCTAGTTCTGGTATTGATTTATATTCCCCTTTCTGAATTATAAGTACTGCTTCATGTCTTTGCACTGTTTGATATTTGAATTTGAACTTATTAGGTGGACTGAAAATCCTTCCTGTCCTGTCTCCTTTGTACTCCCTGCTTGTTTATTTCATTCCTTCACTCCCCATTTTTTCCACCTATTTGAATTTGAATGTGTTGGTCTCAAAGGAGTGGATAAATTCACATGTTCCATCAACTTCTGCTTTGTTTCTGTTGCTGACATGGAAACTCTCTCTCCTGCACTGAGTCCAGCCCTCACCCTGCCTTCACCGTGGTGTTTACCACCATTTGGAAAACTGCTCTGAGGTTTTCACTGTATTTACAGGCAAATTCAGTTTGGTACTGGCTCCTAAAAATCCACACCTGCGTGTGCCTGGGTTAGACATTGCATTTGTCATCTCCCCTTCATTTGCTCTGGTCACTTGGTCGATTGTTTGGGTAAAGAAGGAGTGGAGAAGAAGCTGGAGAAACTCCCTCAAGAAATGAAGGAATTGGCTCTGGTAACCAAGAAGATCATGTAATTCTTCTGAACAGCTGAGTGCTAATGACTGTCAAAAGGCAGAAGTTTTTGACTTGAAAAATTTTCTTGTGGTGAGGTTTTCAGCTGAGCACACGAACTGTCTGTGTGGCCATTGACAAGATAAATATTCCTTGCCAAAAATAAGAGCTTCCTCATAGTGAGACAGATGGGAAATTGTGAGGGTCTTAAATCTTACAGTGAAATCAAGGCAACTTTCACTGTGTGGCTGCCTCATGGTTAATTCTGATTCTCTTGTGAAAATGTTAAATATTTGTATTACTTACATACTACTGAGTAACCTCAAGTAACCTGCTCTTTCTGGAAGTAAATACCAAGTGCAGTAAAACAAATTTCCTTCTAGACAACAAACAAGAAAAGGCAATCAAGGCCTGTACTGCTGGGGGTTTTACAAACACATGTGGTGTGGTCAGGGCCTGGGGAAGGTGAGGGAAATGTTCCCCATCAGGGCTGTCAGAACTTCCCCCTGAAGTCACAGCCAGGGAGGGAACCTGCTGCTGCACTTGGGGAGGGAAGAATAAAGAAAAGGGAATGTGTGATGCACAAATTATTGGGGTGCCAGTGCCAAAACTGAAACCTCAAAGCAAGAGGGCACCATGTGTGAGGAGCAGGGGCACCATGGTGCTTCTTGAGATGAAGCAGCTTCTGCTGCTACTTCAGGAAGGAAAAAAAAGATATTTTGAAGCCTATCCGGAAGAACTGCAAAGGGAGAAAGTCTGGATATAGAGGGGGAGGGCATAGCAGAGGAAGGCTTTTAATAGCTGTGAGTACACAATTTTGGACACTTGACTTTCTCAGAAAACCAGTCTTGCTCAACCTGCAGTGCTTTTTCAGTCTCCTTTGTTCCTGTAGTTGTTTATCTGGAAGAGAATTGCTTTTAGGATAATTGTCCTCAGAGTTTTAGATGTGTGTGAGCAAGTTGTGTCACAGCATCTGCAGCTCAGTGCAGCTGGGTGCCAGCGTTTTGCATGTGGGGAACTGAGCCCAGCCAGGTCTGGGAGTTTTGGCCACTGCAGCTCATCCCATCCTGAGGATGTCAGGTCAGGGATTAGGAGCAGAGGCTGGAAACAGCAGGAATAACCCTGGCAGTGGGTGATTAAGTTCCAGCTGTGTGTGGGGAGGGATGGCAGGGGACTGAGGAGGAGCAGGGACACAAAGGTACCTGAGGAAGGCTGAGAACTGCTTCCATCAGAGATCCCCAAAGCACATGGGGAAAAGTGTGTTTGTGCCAAGGGAGGTGCTGGAGGGAGAAAATACCTTGATCTTGGTTTCTTTGTGCTGCTACTTCACCTCACCCTATTTCTGCTCATTTAGGAGATGCCTTGCCCAGAGGTAGGATCACAAGAGGGAGCTGGGGGCTGACCCCTCTGGGAGTTCAGAACCAGCTGGTTCCAGCTGCTGTGCAGGGCTTGATTTTTAAAGAACAGTTTGTTACAAAAGTGACAGGTTTTCTAGACTCTAAAACACAAAGGGTTGATGACTGGGGATGTCTCTGGTAAGGGGAGTGGGAGAGAGAACGAGGAATATAAATGAAATTGGAGAACTCTCTTCCTAGCAGTCCAGGTTCCTCTGCTTTCTTGTGGACCCCTAGCCTTCCTCTTTCTCCCCCTGCCAACCAGAAAGGGCTGCTTTGCCTGGCCCTCCCTTCTCCAGCTCTTCGTCTGTGCAGAGAAAATGAATTCGAGGAAGCAGGGGGAAAAGGAGCAGAGCATGGGAAGCTGCAGTGTTTTTCTTTGTGTGCCTGCCATGGGGGAAATGGCCTACATATTTCTGCTTGGGTCTATCAAAATCACCTGCTACACTTCTAAAGGAATGTCACTCAGTAAGGGAAGCAGCAGTTGCAGTCTCTTTAATCACCTTTTCACCACTTGTGGCAGCATGGTAGATGAAAACAAAGCCGCTTTCTCTTCAAATTCTAGCCCAGAATTCTGCTTCTCTCAGTATTCTGCCTCCATCATCCATGCTGCTCCCAGAATAAAGGGATTCACCTGACATAAATACATATTATTTTCCATTTACAAACATGGAACCACTTCTTTTGATGATTGGATTAAAAATTGACAGGCGGCTGTACGTCAGTACCACAGGTTTTCTTGGTAAAAGTGAGGGCAGAAGGGGAGTAGGGCTTAGTAGATGTCATTGGCAGAAAGTAAATTAATCAAGGAGTTAAGGAGTTAATCAAGGACTAAAAGTCCAAACTTCAGTGGTCTGGGCTTTGAAATGGAAGGTAAAAATAGACAAAAAACTGATTTAGCATCTCTTGACAAAACTCAGAAAGAAAAATGAAAGTTCTGCCACCTGCAGTGTTTGTTTCCATCCTTTACTTGGAATTAACCATGATTAAGAAATAAGTGGCACATGAACTCCTTTACCAACTCTCTGGCCACACTTTTATTTCTTTTCAAAACATTAATCAACCACGTACCTGGCAACCTTGGCTCTTGGACATCCAGAAATTCCAGATGAATGGCTCTGCACTGCATGTAGAGCAAGTCCAGCTTGTTCTGAATGCATTGAACTGCCTATGGATGTGTGGAAGAAACATGTATGGATGATAAAACACTGCGTTTAGGATATGGAAGGTCAGCAGTTTTTGCATCAGACCTGTCCTTCTTCTTCCTCTTCCCTCAAAAAAGAGGGAAGAACCTTTTCCTTTTCCAAGTCTTTAAAGAGTCACCATGTTAATCCATTACTTTGAATGAAAGGAGTGATTCTGTGTTTCATCTCAGCCACAAGTAAAACAAGCAGCTGGGCTCTTTGTTCTTGTTAGCTACTAAAAATCCTTTGTATTTTACCATAATACTGGGTGTTGGTGTTGTTTGTGTGGGATTAAGGTCAGAAATCACTTCTGAAGGAATCTGGACTTTGGGAAAGGAGAGACGTGAGGAGAAGTCATTTGTCCACTTCTAAACTATAATTTGCAAAGATACAACCTGAAAAGGCAAATCTTACTGCTTGTGGGTGTGGTTGGGATTTTTATTTGTCATATCCACTTCCCCACCCCCTGCTCCTTTGTAATTAAGTCTCTACCTTAATGGATGTACTCAGGCCCTTGATAAAACCTTGGCCATCCTCAACATGTACCCCAGAGAGCCCAGGGAGATGAAATGTATTTAAGGAGAGACTGATAAGGATCTTCCAGGAATTAGATGATTCCTCTGAAAGCTTTCAGCTTCAATTCCAGTGCCCATAAGTGGAGCAGTAAGTGCACAAACACAATTTAATAGCACCGTGCAGAGTTTTTGTCAGACAAACCTTGCAGGGAATTATTTGTCTGTGCATTGCATTGACCTGGTTCCCTCTGCCTGAGTCAGTGTGAGGAGAGCCCAGCTGTCCTTCCCACAGTGGAGCTGTGGGGACAGCACCCACAGAGGGACAGTGACAAGCAGCTCTCCTCCACCAGCACATCTGTTTGCAAAACAAACATGCCTCTGTGGTGTGATGAATAATTTCTGACTTCCACCCCATGGGCTTTCCCGCGCTGCCAGGAAGCCTCCAGGAATTTCTGCACACTCCAGGAATTTTGCATGGCAGCTCCAGCAGCTCAGTCAGTTTGCAGAGGGGAGGGAACAAAAACTGGTCCACTGTTTACAAACTCAGTGTGATAACAAGTTAAATTACTGCTCATAAAAGTGTATTGCAGTCAAGTGGCACTCAGACTTTTCTCAGACATTTAGCTTTGTCACCACGTTTCAGGCTCTCTTGGTTTGGTCAAAAGTTTGAATAAATTCTTAAAGGCTCATGCTCCTTCTTACCCACTGAGAACTGGAATTACTCAGACAGAATCCTCTGCTGTAGCAGCAGGTTTATACCAAAGTTTCACATTTGTAGGATACCACTAAACTAAAGATTGTGTGGTAAATCAGCTGCTGCTCAGAGCAGAAGAGGAAGAAGAACAAACATCTTTGCCCTCTTGGAGCTTTTAATACATAGATCTGTGAAATGGAAAGGAGTCCTTTAGGTAACAATACAGAAGAAATTTTGGGAAATGCCATAATTTGCAGGTATTAAATTTCATGTACAGATTTGAACATTTGAACTTTGTGCTTTCAGAAGAACATGCAGAAGGAAGTGGGAACATGAATGAAATTGCTTAGAAATTTCCCACCTGTGCAACTTCGCATAATTCTGCTAGCTTAAATTCCTTTCTCATTTTCTTTCCTTCCTTCACCAGACCTCCTGAAGACTGATTTGTTTTTCCCTTCGTTTCCCCTTATCCTTTTCCTTTCTCCAGGTGGTTTCTTGCAGTGTTGTGGGAGATTCTGTGAAATTCCTCGTGGCTGTCTCAGCCCCTTCGCCCGCGGCTGCCGAAGCTCAGTCGTATTTTGTGAAGCTGTCCCCAGTCCACCTGCAGGTAAAGTCTTCTTAAGTGTTGTTCTCTCTTCCCTCCATTTGTTTCCCCTCTGGGGCAAGTGGTAAATACAGAAATTAAGCTGCCTCTTCAGGAGACTGGGGATAAATAATATGTTGGGTAGAATACTTGGATATGTAGAACAATTCACTTTTTAACTGGCATGAACTCTCAAAGCTTAAGCAGCTTCTGCCTCCTTGGAGTGTCACTTTGAAGCCACCTACTCAGAAACTGGTGTCATTCTTCCTGTGCTGAGCCTTAGCGTGGAGACTGACCTAAAATTTCCTTACCACTTTCACCACAACACTCTGCAATAACTCTTTTCCTGTCCACAGCTTCAGCTCTATGTGAAAGACAAAGGAGAAGATGTCAAAGTTGAGTGGTTCCTCATTAACACCAATGAAATCAACTTTGAAATCCAGCCAGCAGTGCAGGAGGTCAGTCAGTAAGTTTTATTTATTGTAATGGTAGAGCAGATGGGTCTCCATCCCCTTGGTCCAAAATGTGGTGTAAAACATCTGCCATGGATCATCTATCAAAGCCCTACACCTCTGAAATCCAGCAACACCTCTCAAGATCACTGAAACAAGTCTGTGTTTGACAGACAAATGACTTTGCAAACATCTTTAATCCGAGTTCAAGGTGTGAAAAATGTCTGTTCCTAAATACCTTCTCTCAGAACACTTCTAAAATAATAATTTTAAAAAACCCAGTTGTAATGGTATTTCCATCAAAGCAATTAAAACGTTGCTCCTTCCCTAATTTAAATCAGTTTTGAAATCCAGCAACAATAGATCAGAAATAGCTGTGAAAAATACAGTTATTTAAGGAAATGATGGATGATCTAAAAATATTTTGATGCTTTTGGAATTGCACCTGATTGTTGTATATAAGCACTGATTGGGACATCCCCTGCAAGAGTTTCATCTTGACTGGGATTTCTTCTGCCTTTGACCCTTCACAGTTTTTTATTTTTGACACAAATGTGGTAATTTAACTTTTTCTTATGACTGTGGGGGAAGATTTGTTTGTGTTTTGTGAAGCTGTTTTCTTGACTGAAGGCCTTGCTAAGAAATAAGTTTATTGTAGAGCTGCTGCTAAAGACCTGTATTGAGAGAGCTACAGTCATCCTAATTTATTACAACAGCTTTTGTCCATAAAAATGTGAAACTCATCACTAAAGACAGACAAGCCTTTTGAAGTGTGTTTTAATGCAGGTTTTACCATGCACACGTAGCATGTAAATGACCTTCATATGCTGGGGTGGCATGTTGATTATCCACATTTGAACAGTCATTAAGTATTAAATTAATCATCAGGAAGCAAACACAGATGACTCTGGTGCAGTCACTGGACTTCACAATCAGATTTTGCTAGGTCCAAGTCCAGTTTTGCAGAGTTGCACCTGTTCTGCTTTGCCTGCGTTTTCAGAATGAGCCTGTTAAGTTCTTTATTTGTTAGAGGGCTTCGTTTTCACTTTGAAGTTTGTATTAGCACTTATGGAAGAGGAAAGGCAATAAACAAAGGGCTAAAACCTGTGAGCAAGCTACACCTGAGAAATTGCTTCAGCTCCTAAACCTCAATGTCAGCTTCCGTGTCTTGTTTTCTTCCTCTTTCGGAAGCAATACTGTGTGTGCAAATAAATATCTTTAATTACTTGTGATTATCTCCACAGTGGTTTTGACATCACACAAGCTGGGTGTAATAACCCATTTTCTCTTGGTAATGGCTGGGTGAACCTGAGTTGTGCTGGGCAACCTGGCTGACTGGTAGGGTTTGGATTTACACAATTTACATCATGTGCTGATGTGCCCCAGGCTGGCTGTGGTGTACACCCCTAGCCCAAGTCAAACCCAGACTGGAACCTGTTGTCTTTATCATTTTGGAGTGGCAATTAAGCCATTATGGCTTGTCTTGTTGAAGGAGTTGTGGTGGAGAGTTACTTTCCAAAAAAAGGATGGCTAAAAATGAGGCAGAGCTGACAGGAGGCTCTTTAATCAATCTCCTTTCCAGATAACTATGGAAACAACAGCAAATACCTATGAAAAGAAGTCCAGTGACTGAGGTTGCTGTTGTTACTGTTAAATAACAGATGTCACATTAGGCTGATGGCAAATCACACGAGGCAACTGGGATTTTACAACTTAGGTAAGAGCAGGGAAGGGACATTACCTCCGAAACAATGAAGACTAGCCATAATTTATCTGCTTATTTAAGTAACTTAAGTAATGAAATTGCTGTTACTGAGGCCTTAAAAAGCCTAATTTACTGTGATCTTTATTATCTATTTCCTTGGTGGTTATTTGAGGGCACATGGTGTAAATGCAGCAGATTTTTGTGGGACTGGCCAATGCTGTTGTATGTTTTGAATGTGTCATCAAAGGCCAGCTAGGTAAGAAGGCAGTACAACAGGATTTCTGTACACAGCATTCCTGGGATTTTTTGTGAAACATCCTGAATGTTTCTGTAACACCTGAGTAGCTGGGAAAGGGCTGTTACTCCCAATCTCTTTGACATGTTGTGCAAGGTGCACATCAGTGAAGTCTCTCAGTGTGGTATCAGATGAGAAAAGATGGATGGGTCCTCTGTTTTTAGGTCAGGTCTTTGTCTCTTACTTCAGTCTTCCCTTTAGAAAAGAAACCTCAGTGAGATTTCAGAGCTGTTGGGTTTCAGACTGTCCTTTCTGGGACAGCATGATTTAAAAATCTGTGCCCTGTAGGTAACTGAGCAGAGCAAAATTCCTGAGAAGTGTGCTGTGAAAAGTAGGCATTCTCCAGCACCACTGGGAGTTCAGGGGCAGTTCAGTCTTTTCATACACCTTAGAATTAATCATATGAAGCTACATTTGTGCGCACAAAATCTGTGGTGTGTTCTGACCCCTCAGAGGTTGTGGTGCTAAGCACAGATGGCCGTGAGATTTTTTATGGGCAAACTACAGCTCAGTGCCCCAGAGCAGCATGACTCTGTCCATGCACTGCACTTTTCAGCAAGGTTGAAGACCTCCAGGAGATGCTGTAATATTTTTTTCAGTGCAGTACAGGATTAGTTTCTTCTCAGCTGTTGTAAGCTGGCGTAACTCCCATTAAATCAGTGGAACAGTGCAGATCTGCTTATCTGATGACCTGATCTGCTCTCTCAGGGGAGTACAGAGCAGTGCAGAATCTTTAAAACACCACCATAAGATAAAACCTGTTAAAGAAACTTCCAGTTTTGTGGCTAGCAGCTGTGCCTTCCTAACTTACAGAACAGCATGAATTTTTCAGTGTTTAATTCTAGCTTTCTTTTAATGCATAATGAAGAAATTTAAGTAATTCTTTGCATAATCTGTTGTTAAATTCTGTTGTTGGCAGCAGAAACCATGTGTCTCTCTCTGACAGAGCTAGTGTTTGATGGCTTTGGTGGTTTAGATATATACCAAATTAATTTTTGCCTCAACTTCTTCTGAGTTTTGAGAAACCTGAATGTTTGTTTCCTCATAGGGACAGACAGCAGGGACATGTGCAATATCTGAAACGCTCAGAGATGTCTTGAAGAACCTCTTCAGCTCAGCTTCTCCATCTGTAGAGTTGAGTGTGAGGCCTGCAGATACAAAAGAGGTTCAGGTAAGGCTCGTTCCTTCCAAAATCTTCTGAGAAGCATCCTTCTGCTTAATGCTTGTATTATATATTCATGAGTCACAAAGTTTCACAGTGTTCAGTGACAAGAACCAACTGGGACACAGGTTCAGAACATCCCAGCCCGTGGCAGGGGAGGCTTTGTGGTCACACCTCCCATGTGGCTCCTTGTTGGTGTTACAGCCCAGCTCGCCTCTGCTTCCCTGTGCCAGCGTGGCACCAGGCTTTGCTGCTGGCACGTGCACAGTGCCCCTTGTCCTGGTTGCCTTTTGCAGAATGTACAGACCACAAGCCTTCTCCCTCAGGGCACGAGTCCTCCCAAACCTCCGAGGGCTCACGACCTCAAGCTGCTGGTGAGGAACATCGCGGTGACGCCGGGCGATCTCCGTGCTGCAGGTAACGCAGCCCGGGTGCTGCTGCTGCATTTTGGGCAGGCCTGGGGTTGGGTGTTCTTACTTTCCTTTCAGGTGAGGTAATATGGAAGTTCTGGCTTACAGCCTGCTCTCAAAAGAAGGTTTAAGAAATTGCTGTATTCTGAGAAATAGACTTCAAAGAATCACGGAGTGGTTTGGGTTGGAAGGGACCTGGGACCTTAAAGCTCATCTCATTCCACCCCAGCCATGGGCAGGGACACTTTCCACTATCCCGGGCTGCTCAAAGCCCCATCCAGCCTGGCCTTGAGCATTCCCAGGGATGGGGCAGCTGCAGCTTCTCTGGGCAACCTGTACCAGTGCTGACTTAATGTATATTTTAGGTTATTTGAGTATTTAAACATTTTGTTCTTCCTGTACAGAAATCCATCATTGCTGAAAACAGATTGAAATGACCATGTGTATAAAGCTGGCTGATTATTTTTTGGCTTCTAGTTTTAATTTCTAAAACTTCTCACTTTGGCTGTACCCAAGATGAGGGGCTCAAATCCAGCTCTCCATTAGCTGCTGGCAATGACGTTGGCTTGATTCAGTGTTACCCTATTTTTCTTTACTTTAGAGTGATTTGCAGATTTATCTCACACTCTCCTCCTGTATTAGAAACTCCTGAAAGATGTTTTATTTGTTGTCAGGGACATTTTCCCCTGATGAAGTACCTCTGCAGGTAGAGGAAGAAGGTGCCTCTTGCAAGTGGAAAATGAAGCCAAAAAAGAGGAAGGAAGTTAGTGTTGGGTTTGGAAAGCAGCACCAGGCCTGTCTTGCAAGTGCTCAGACTTCTCCAAGTGCAGGCACATCTCTGTCACTGACTGAGGCACAGCTCAGATTCTGTCAGCAGAAATACAGATTGGAGGCTCTGTTGTTTATGGCCACTAAACAATTCTGTTACATTATTTTTAATGGAAGCTTGTGGCTGCTAAATTGGGCAAGGCAGTAGTTTTAGATAAATACATCCTACGTGCTGTTCTCCTTTTTTTCACTTAGAGGTAATAGGTTTCTGCCCTAGAGTCTTGCATAATGCTGCTTCACTCATCCTGGTTGGAAGTGATCCCCCTAAAAATCTCTGCGGAGCTTTTTTTTTTCAAAAGAAATCAAATTATTTTTAAAGCAATTCTGGAACTCTTGGCTGTGAAATGTCCTATATCAATAAAATATGCTGGCAACTGCAACCCAGTTGAGTGGAAAGTGTCCCAGCCCATGGCAGGAAGGAAATGATCTTTAAGGTCCCTTCCAACCCAAACCATTCTATGATTTATTATTACTCTACAATTTTGTAGTGCAGACTAAACTTTGCAAAAGATTGGGTCATTTTGCCTCGCTTTTAAAATGATGAGATGAGATGAGATATATTTGTGTAATACAGTGCATAGAACAGAAGAGTCACCTTCTGAGAATCTCTGCACCTTCCCAAAAAATGGGAGAAAAAGAGACAATTCATGTGCTCTGCTCTGGGAGCACCTGATGTTGGGAGGCAAAATCTCCATTTGCTATTCTAACAGGAGATGGAAGGAATTTTGCTGGTTCCCCAGGACCTCCTGGAGTGTAAATATTTGGAACTGAGGATGAGAAATAAAGCTTCATAATGGGGTTTAACTGCTACACTTGAAATCCAGTGGGAATCTTGCACAGCTGCAAAGGTGCTGGCTTCTGGACATAACTTGCTGACTTTTAATTAATATCCCCTTCCCTTTTCCTGGCCTTCCCGTGCAATAATGAATTTTCCTGTTGGACCCCAGGCTCCATGGGACTGTGCAGTATTTCAGGCACAGGTACACAGGGGGCTGGGCAGGGGCAGCTTGTCCATGCTGATGAAACCATGGATGATTGATGGATGCTGACAGGGTTTATAAGAGCTCAGGCCAGTAGCAGAACTGGTCTCTGATATGGGCTGTGCCTGTTTTTATCTCCTTAGTTTGTGTATGTAAACAAAGGTCACCCTAGATTTTGTACTGTGTACTCTACAGGAAATCATTTAGGGCAAAAGTGATTTCTGCTGGTGAGGAAAAAGCAGTTAATTGTTTACAGCAGGGCAGAAAAGCTGCAGTGCCCTGTTGGGCACAGTTGGTTTGTGGCTCAGGTGTTGTTCCAGGCAGGGCTGTGCAGGTCCCTGCTCTGGGCTGGGGACGTGGCAGCAGGACCTGGCTCAGGGACACTTGGCTGGGGGAGCAGAAACCAGCCCAGGTCCATGAGCTCAGCTCAGCCCCTGCTAAAGCAGCTCAGCTGCTTGCTCTGGGCTCAGCTTGGATCCAAATAAGCTGTGTGTACACAGTGCTTTGTCTCCTCTAATCACCTTGCCAGGCCCAGGCTGTCTCTGTGCCTGAGACAGGCTGATCCACGGCCCCAGAGCATCCCCAGAGAACAACTGAGAGCTGCTCACTGCAAATACAAACCCAGATTCTTCTGGAGAACTGGGGGCAGCATCTTTTCTTTGCTTCGCACACAGTCAGTACTGAGCTTTTTGTTGCTTTCCTTGATGTGTTGGAAGTCTGGGCTTAAATTATTTCTGATGCTGTGAAACCCGTATTAAAGAAACTGTTTTAAGAGGAACACATCAGGCAAACTATTTCCCCTTGGAGCAGCAGTATAACTACTCTTAATATGCCAATTTGCAACACTATCAAATTCCAAGATCAAGGCAGAGATAAGTCTGCAGCAGTGCTTTAAAACTTGTTAAAAACCACAGTGCTTAAAAAAACCACTGTGAATTAGCACTGCTGTCATCAGTCACTTGCCAGCAGAAAAAGCTTATTTTCATGTCCAGATAATCCACTGTGACTGTGGCCAGGAGGAACTTAGAAAACTTCTGGGTTTTTTAGAGCAGCTTGTAAACAGCTTTACTCCCTCCCCGCCTCACACCCATAACATCACCTGCTCATTCTTTGTCTCCCCATCTTTCTGGATCATTTTTTTGCCTGCATTTTGTTGCTCCATGGCAGGAGTTAAATCGGGCTGTCATGTTTCACAGTGTGTAAGGTAGTTCACAAGACAACAGCGATGCAATAGTGACCTTTGCTGTGAATATCCTCGGTGTACAAGCCAAGAGAAGGCATTTATTCTGTGGGAGGGTGAGAAAGTGTCTGCAAAAGCCTGTTCAAAAGTGCAGTTTGCAAGGAAGGGGTTTTCTTTTCAGTAAGTGGCCTCTTGGTGACAGAGCATTAATAACTGGCTGCTGATTTTTCTTGCCCTTACAGGCAGCACAGACCTTGTGTGTATAGTTCAGTTGAATGACCCTATGCAGAAGTTTTCCAGCTCTGTAGCCAAAAATGCTGCACATCCCTCTTGGAAGGAAGAGTTTATCTTGTAAGTAACTTACCTACTGAGAATACTTTTACACTAAAGCACATTTTTTTTCTTAAACTGTGTGAGAGAAGAGTGGCATTTTGAAATAGGTCCATTCTTGGCCTTCCTCTGTGTGGCCTCAGAGAAATCTGGAGCTGGTGGGGACTTCAGGATATCTAATTACCCTCTAGGGTAATGAGATAGGGTAAACACCCTGGAGGTGTTCCATGGTAGATACATGATTCTAGTAGATGACAGCAGTCACAGGCATAATAAATCACCTCATGCTTTCCTACAGTGCCAGACAAGAAGTGTTAGCAAGGTTTTGAAGTCACTTTACTGTGAAAACTGCATTTGAAGGAATCTAATGTCTGTCCATTCCCTCCCCTGAGTGGAAAAAGCAAAAACAATTGAGCATCTAAAAGAATGGTGGCCATGACTAAAAAAGGAGTGTAAAACTTAACTAGATTTTCTTTCTCCTGTAGAACAAAAAAAGGGACTTTCAGGCAGCCTACACAGTATTCTGTGATTCACACAGCTGCTGTAAATAAGGTCAATAGTGAGAAGTTCTAAAGCTATTTTTATTTTCACTTTCTAACAGCAGAGCAAAAATGTCTTCTGAGGTGCATGAGTTTAGGAAAGGGGAGAGTCACTGATGAACCTTGTGTTCTGAAGTATCACAGAGTGCACAGACCAGTGGGTCTGTGATTCACTTCAGCCATCTGTTGGTGGAACAGCACCCGTGCTCAGGGCTGCAGAGCAGACAAGTTCCCAGCAGTTTGGGATAGGAAGTTTGTAAGAATAATACCCTTTTCCAACTGAAAGGGCTGAGAGAGGGCAGGCAGGATGTGATTAACTTGACTGGAATTTGGCCTTGACACTAGGAATAATGCTGGGGTTTCCACACTGCTTTTCAGAAGTGCATGAGGTAAGCCTGGGGGCTTTTCAGATAAATGATCAGGATTTTGGCAGGGGTTTTTGAACTTCTTTCAAGTTCCCACACACAAACCTCTGCTCTTTTCTTTCTTCAGAGCCAAAAATATCCTCCACTCTGAACACCACTATACTGACCACCATGTTAGACTGCTTTAGCTTCATGGCAAAGCAGCAGTAGTGCCTTCAAGGTGCTCCTTTCCAAGTTTTGGGGTGCAGGAAGGGCGGGAATGGCAGGGAAAAACTGAAAATCTGCTGCATAGATGATGTGCCACAGCATCTAATAGAGGTGGGGTGTCTGCAGCCAGATCACAGCATCCTGGAATGGGGACATAGCAAAATTAAATACATTTTTGCATGCCCTGAGGGTTTTTGGCAGAATGCCTGCTGAAAAGGGTATAAAATAAAGTTTTACTGGAGTTCCTTAGTAGGTACCCAGTTTACTTCACTGTCTCAGTCAGAGGAAAGGTTTTGTATCTGTTGTCTAGTCCATCTTAGGAAGTACCACGTGTAATTCTGAGAATAGTTCACCTGGGTTTTGTCACACAGAAACTCCTCTTGTTGGCTTGCAGCATCCTGGAGTCTTGTTTTGGAAAAGTGATACTGACTCTTCTCATTTAAAGCTGTGCCTACTTTTGTTTTCTTGCATATGTCCTGTTCTTGCAGGGCACTTTCCTGCTTTGACAGGGGTGTTGATTGAGCCTGTTCCAGCATCTTGACTTCCAAATTTGATCCTACCAGGAGAAACAAAGCTTTTTGGTGTTGTGGTGTAGCAGTCAGACTAGGGACCATCTTCAGCTTGGAGGGCAGTGTTTGTCAGCTCCTGGGGAGAAGAAAAGCCTCTAAAATTCAACAAATTCAACCTGTGCAAAAGTGGGAGAGGGACCCAGACTATGTTTTTTTTTTACTGTGATCTTTTTAGTCACTCTTACCCACCTGCAAGGTGCAGGGTTTGGCTTGGACAGGGCTGAGAAAAGCTGGGGAAAGGGAAAAACCTACATGAGAAAGAAAATCTGCTTGGGCTGCAGAGACCTAACGTGGTTTTGTTTCCTTCCCAGTGAACTAAGTGCCAAATCAAAAGCATTGGAACTGCAAATAGTAGAAGATGGGAAGTTGGATAGTAAGTATTTTAAGACTGAATTATTTTGCATGATCAGCATGTGAGCTTGGCTGGATGTTGACAGAGTCCCCTTGTATTTCTGGATGGCCACAGAAACTGAGAGATCCATCAAAAATCATGGGTGGAAGGAGAATACTGTGACCAGCTGCCTCTCTCGTGGTCTGGGTTAAGGTTACAGAGAATATTCGAGTTTCTTCCTAGATTCTAGGAAGGATTCTATTTTCTAGGAAGAAAATATTCTAGAGAATATTCTAGTTTCTTCCTTGTCACCATACTGAGTCTTCCAGGTGCTGATATCCTATATTTTTCCATCTTCTAAACATCTAACAGATCCACTGTAAACCTTTTTAGTTTCAAGTTAAGCTTTTGAGTTCTTTCTGTGGCTGGAGGGGAATCATGGGGGTTAATTGTAAATCCTTCCTTTTCAAGTCCCAGAGGCTGCCTAACAATTCAGGTATGAAAATCACAATCAGGTGTAAAACACTCAAATTCTGATAATGTTGGATTAAATATAAAACATGGGGGCTCAAACATTTGTACAACTCGATTCTGTTGTTTCAGAATTATTTTTAATAATCTAGATACACAAAGTTGTGCAATACCTTGCTTATGGTATGTGATTATTGGAGGGATTGGAAAGTCAAAAGCTTTAAAAAATTTCTCTGACATGGATGCTATTTTTTATTTTTTAAAAGTGTGTATGTGGAGTCAGCAAACCTATGTTTTTCTTGGACAAAATGTAGCCTTGACTGTACCTAAACATCTTTAGTCTTTCAAACAACACCAGGAATGTTCTGCATCCTAATTTTCAGCCTGGTTTCCTGAAGAAAAAGGTCCCAGTGGATTGCACTGACAAATCTCTTTCTCCCCCTCTGCCCCTCCATGCCTGCTGAACTGCTGTTCTTCAAAAAACTTTAATAGAAGACTCAAAGTAGAATCATATAAATGAGCAGAGAGCTGAGTTATGTGAATATAATGTAGATCCCTACTTGTGTATTACAGGTATAGACAAGAGTTTATTACACCTGTTCAAATTGTAAATGTTTGAGAAAACTGTTTAATACAAATTCTCAGCACATGTTCTGTGGTAACCTGACCCCAAAAGGCCAGTGAAGTGTAGGAATTTATTGTTTCTAAACATTCTGCTTTGCACAGAAAACTAGGATTTCATCTCTGAAATCATGCTGTATCTTTGCTAATAATTTGTTCTGGTCTAGTGGAGCTGATAAAGTCAAGGGAGGAACAAGAGAATTGCTGAAGTTCAAATTAAGAAACACTGTTGTTGTTGTGATGCAACAGTTAACCAGGACTCCAGACTGTTCTCTGAAATGAAAGATGCAGAAACTGGTTATGGAGATTGTCCAAGAACCTAGTAGTTGTTTCCTTTTTCCCACTAGACATTCTGCATATAAAGGGAAAAATAATGGCCAGAAACAAGGGTAATAAGTAATATTTCGTGGTTCCATTCTTTCCTGTTGCACAGTGTTAGGCCAGGCTGAGAAATAGTCATAAAATTGAAAAAAAAAAGCTGTAAAATGCCACTTCTCTGCCCCGTGTTGTAGAACCAATTATTGCAATTTTTTACCTGAATTTTTCTCCACCCTTCCCATATTCTCTCCCTTACACATCCTGGCTGCTTAGACCTGCCCTGACCTTGCTGATTTTATTCTTGCAGGTCCTTTATCCAGGAAGGTGTCTGTACCTCTGGACCTGTTCAGGAAGCAGCCCTCTGGCCAGCACAGCTTTGCACTGAGCAGCGGGGCCGGGGACGGCGGCTCGGAGCCAGGGCTGGCGTCCATCAGTGCAGAGGTACTGCTGGGCTGGGCCTTTGGGGTGCACCTGTTCCTTCAGGAACTGCTTGGGAATGCTCACCTCGTGCTTGGGCTGGTGGCTGAGTCAGAGCAGCCTCTTCTGGTAGCAGGGTGTTTGTGTCTTATGGGGATTTTGGAAGGAATTTTGAATTATTTAGAGATAGGATCTCTGGGTTTTTTAGATGATGCAATTTATTTTTCTTATTTTCTGCATAGACAGGAAGGGTAAATTCAGCCCACATCTTTACTGCATGGTTCAGAAGGTCACAAGACCCCTGGTTACAAGACCTTTTAAGGATTTATTGACCAATGAAACACTGCCAGCAAGGATATTTATGTTTTTGACCCAGTCCTTAAATATTTCGTCTTACAGACTCATGCTACAGTGTGAGCTTTCTTAGCCAATCATGTTATGACAAAAACCTACAGTACTGCATTCTAAACTCCTTCTTTACCTTTGTAAATACATTTATTTTTTCTGTATCTTAAACTCTAAACTTTCCTCTTCTTGACTTAATGTGTCTCTACTTTAAACTATAAATCCACATTCTCGCTTCTAGCACCTAAGTCTGGAAGCCTTTTCCAAGGTCTCAGATCAAATCCTATGTTTAATTCTAAGCTTTGGCTTCCAGGCCCAAAGTTCTGAGAGTTCCCTGCATTTCAGATTCCAACAGCGTCTTATCAAAAGAATTAACTCTTGAGCAAAAAACCTTAAAGGAGTACCAGCTAGAAATAGAGTCCTTCTTGCCTGACTGTGCTTCTGAGGTGGTGTTTTCCTGTCTCCTTAGTTCTCTTTTATAGAACCCAGTGAACTGAAGGCAAGGCAGGTCTCCTCTCCAGTGCTGGCCACCAAGATCGAGAAGGACCGCACTGTGATGCCCTGTGGGACTGTGGTCACCACTGTCACTGCTGTGAGAACCAAACCCCGCCTGGAAGGGAGATCATCCCCCCTGAGCACGGGTCAGCACGTCCACATCTTCTGTGCTCCCTGCGTGGGCACCAGGAGAGGCACTGGGGAGTGGGATGTCAGGAAATGCCATTCCCAGATGTGTTGGAGTGGGGTTGTTGTTTGTATTCTGCAGAATCAGGTTTTTCATTTTCATGAAAACTTGTTTCTTACAAGAGGAACAGTTAATGCTTCTTTTAATTCACGTTGTAAATCTTCACCATGGTGTGATAATGTACAAGGGCTGGATTTTGGTGGATGGCTTTTCACATCACAAATGTATCAGGTTTGCTGATAACAAACCATCCTGTGCCTTCTAACCCTGATCTCTATTATCATCTCTGATGAAACTTGGTGTTACCTGGTGACAGAATGCTTTTCAGCATGTCCTCCAGGAGCAGATTTTCTGATTTCCAATTTCCACAGTCTTGGCGTGAAGCATCACAAAGATCTGTGTTCTTTTAAGTTGTTAACTCAAATCTTTTATTTAAGCAGGTGTTGTCTAATGTATTACAGTAGAATGTTTAAAAACATTCTTTAATGTTTTAAACTTTTAAAAATGTTTAAAAAAATTCTCACACTTCACTGGCCTTTCAGGGTCAGGTTTACCACAGAACATGTGTTGAGAATTTCTGTTAAACAATTTTCTCAAACACTTAACAGGCAGGATTTGAACAGGCATAACTGGTATAATAAATTCTTACTACCGTAATAAAAAATGTTTTGACCAGTTCAAATAACCAAAAAACTTGATCCTCAGATTCTCCTGTGAAAACTCCAGTTAAAGTAAAGGTGACTGAAAAGGATTTCATTGTTGAAGCCCTCCATTCTCATGGTGCTCCAGTCAGCAAAACTTTGTCATCTTCAGATACAGGTAATAAAAATGTTTGGCACTGCTAAGGAGAACATTACTCTGTTCTGCACATGGGATTAATGTGATCCTGTTAAAATGACAGCCAGCCCATGTGGCTGCTGCCTGTCAGCAGCACTGGGGTGTTGATGTTACAAAGCACTGTGGTTTGGGGTATGGCAGCTTGCAGTAAAAGTCTGGTTTTAATTGGCAATTTAAATTACTGGTTTTGAGTAAATAACAATGAGCTGTGGTTTGGAGAGGGGAGGAGGCTGCAGCAAAGCCAGAAGTAAGTCTTTTCTGTTACTTCTGAATGAAAGATGCCTCCTTTCATAAAGGCACAGGGGATGCTGCACTGAATTAAAACCCTGTGACATGTGCCTCTAAGTCCCCTGTGTCTGAAAAGAAGGCAGAGGCTGGACTGATGTACTCAATTCTCTTCCTAGCCCTGACACTGGGCTTTTTTGGGCTTGCTGTGCCCATTTGTCCACCTTCCTAAGTGACCTGGATATAGCTGAAGATCCTTCAGAGTGTCGGGTGACACTGACAATAATTATAAATTCACTTTTAATTGTCTATAAATTCAAAGTGAATTTATAGACAATTCTGATTTTGTCTGTGGGGAATTTACCTTTTCAAATTGCAGCTCTAAATGTTCAGCACAATTTTCAGTCCTGTGTGTGGTCACCACTGAACCTTTCAGTGGCTCTTGTGGGCAAGAGTGGTGACAGATGTGACCCGGTGTGGCTGCCAGTGACACCTGGTGTGGAGTTCAGTTGGCTTTGTACAGGTCTGAGCAGGGAATGGACAGCCTGGAGATGATCTGGGACAGTCAGGAACTTTGAGAGACAGAAATGTATTGGCCAACAAATCTGGGGAAAGGCAAGAAGCAGTAACCATGAATAGCTGTAACAGCACTTGGATCTTTTCCTATCTCTAGGGTAAGAAATACTCTGATACCATGAAGCAGTGTGGTATTGCCACATCAATTTAGGAATTGTTAGGATAGTGCAGGACTTCTGAGTTGACTCTCTGAAGTGTTTATGATATTAAAGACAAAAAACACTGCAAAATTCAGCTGGAGACAGCTTGTTCCATATTGTTATGGACAATGTTTTTATTGGGAGTGCAGGGGGATTTCTGTGAAGTGTTTATGCAGTATTGCAGGAAGAATTACTCATTCAAACAAAAGCCAAATGAAAGAAATACAAAGGAGCTTTTGGTATGGCAGTAACTTAGGTAAAAGTTATTACAAACATCATGGCAAAATAGCAGCAAGCGCTCTGGAAAAGACGTTGTGTCTGTGCCATGGTTCTGAGTGATGACAAAAATAAGAATTAATGTAGGGGCTGGAGAGATGGAGAAAGTCAAAGTTTGAGATGAGTGTGCAGACATGCACACATATTCTTAATTCTAGGCCTCATCTTCTCCTGCATTACTGTCACAGCAACAAAAGGCACTGCTCAATTTAGTTATCACTGGTGCTATTCCTGCCTCTATTCTTTTTGTTAAAACTCTTGCCAGAAAAGTCCACCTCAGGCAATTAAAGTCTTGTTTACTTCCTTAGCCTTGTTTGTTCCTGAGCTTGATGAATTTGATTAATGTGTATTCATGTCCTAGATGCCAGAAAGGGCCATGCTTAAAAAGAAACTTATGTTTGCCAGTAAAGAGCATTTTATACAGAAGATTTTATATTTCTGTGCAGTTGCTGGAGGGGAAAAGGGGGTGCATTTTACAGGATTTGGAGGCAGCTGCTTTGCCTTCCCCACCCTATCACAGTGCCATAGCAAAACTGGAAATGCTGAGCAGGGAGATTTGGAAAAGGAGCAAAATAACAAAACAGCTACCTGAGGGAGCAGCATGGTGTGCCAGCCTTGTACCATGTTAGAACTATGGTTCTTCATGACTGGGCTAACCCATGATGTCACCACAGGGTAGCAATGCATTGAAATAATGGGGTGCTTTGTCCAGGCTTCCAGAACCTCCTTTGTTCTCATGGAAGGACTTTGTAAGTGCCATTTTGGTACCTTTTCTCCAAAAATGGGTAACAGGAGGGAAAGACAGCACCTGCTTGCCGGGCGGTGAATTGGCAAGTTTATGGTGTTGATGCCATTTCTCTGAATTTTAGAGTCAAGGACAAGCTCTGCCTGTCTCTGCTCTGTTTTTCCTTCTCCCCTCTGAAGTGATCCTTTCTTTCCAGAGCTGCTGGTACTGAATGGCACCGACCCTGTGGCAGAGGCAGCCATCCGGCAGCTGAGCGAGTCTGCAAGGCAGAAGCTGAAATCTCCTCGGAAGAAAAGCACCATCATCATATCAGGGGTGTCCAAGGTAGAGCAGAAAACAGCACTCAGAGTTAATCCCTAGCTCTGTCAAGCCTTTTCTGCACTGACTGCAGCATTACCATGCCTTCTGCTGTCCTTGCAGAATCCAGTTTTGTGTGCCAGGTTATTTCTGTGGCTGTTTCAAGTTCAGCCAAATCAGGGTGTTGGGTTCTGATTGTTAGATTGGACAGCCTAAAATGCACAGTGTCCTTGGACAGGAGTGGTGTTAGGGATTTGGGAAAATCAGTTTAGGTGAGAAGAGAGGATATTCTTTCTCTGTGTTTCACCCATGTAAGGGAGAGGCACTGAAGAAGTATGAAAGATTTTTATCCTTTTTTTCAAAGCTGTTTAAAACCCTCTGAAAAATCTCTGGTCTCTGTTCCAGAGGGAGGGAAAACAATGAGACAAGCTGAAATGCTTTGATGTTAATTTTCTTAAAAGAACCAAAAGATTATCTCTGTATCCTGTCACTGCATATATAGGGGAGTCCTTTTATTTGTAGTGGGGCCTGGGATGGGTGGAAGGCATTTACTTAATTGGTTTTTTTTCACTCATTTGGCCTTTGCAACATGATTAAATCCTTTGCTAAATCCTCCTCTCCTTTAGTAGAGCTAAGGAAGCTTCAGGCAGCTTGCTGATGGTCCTGAGTAATACAAGTGTAAAGAGTTAAAATAACTCTTGAAGGGAGGTTTGTTTTTCTCCAGCAGGATGACTCGTGTCAGTGTTGTCTCTTATTTCCACTGGGCAGACCTCTTTATCTCAGGACAGTGAAGCTTCACTGATGATGGACTATGCTGCAGCCATGGACAGCTCCTGCAGGGAAGCAGATCCACCCACTGTGGAGGAAGCTGCTGCAAAAATCACCTCTGATAAAAAGCAGTCATTGAGTGCTTCAGAAAGAGTCCCTGACAGCAACCTACAGCAAAGCACCCACAAGGCCTGGGGTTTGGAGAATGGCAGCCAGCAGTGGGACACCAGCACACTCCTAGACCAGACCTCTGAAGACATATCTGGGAGCTCATTAAGTGTTTCAGAAACTGGGAGCATGAAAAAATCTAAAGGTACATGATCCTCACTTCCACTTCAGCGACTGCTTTCTCTGTGTAATTGGCTGCAGTAGTTCATCCTTTCTTACTGATTTTTTTTGTCCTTCAAACTCTTTGTGATTGTGGTGTTGGTTGAAGCTGTGTTACTTGCAGCTCTCTGAGCCAGCTCAGGCTTTCTTTCCCTCCCCTCCCCTCCATGAGGAAACAGCTCACCCTTAGAAGCTGGCAGCTGATTACACCCAACTCATTACTTCGGAGAGAATTCACTAGTGACATTATCAAATCCTCAAGGAAAACTGTGTCTTTGTAACCCAGGACTTGCCCTGTATTGGCAGCCCCATTACCAAGGTGAAGATGGCAGGAATCCACACTTGCTTTCCAATACATTCCTCTTCCTCCTCCACATCTCTGAGCACAAGGCTCCCCTGCCCTCACTCAAGTGTGTGTTCAGGGAAACACCACAGCTGAAGCAGAAACTGCCTGGTGACCAGATTCCCCCTTTTCACTCATTTCATTAATGCATAATTTGCCAAAGAAAATGCAATGAAAGTTAATTTAATAAGTTAATAAGGTTATCAGATAATTTTGCTTAGGTAGTTACAAACTTGAATAGCTGCAGTTTGAAAATGTCTGGGGGTTCTTTGTGTTTCCTTGGTAAATGCAGTAGCCTCTGAGTGCTGGTTTGTGGTAAACACAGGGGCTCTTAGGAGGTCTTACAAAAGGGCCAGTGCAGTGGACTGTGCCCCAAACAGGCACACAGGTTGCACCTTAAAGTTTAAAAAAAATACTGCTTTTCACTCATATCCATCCCTCTTTGCTTTATTATTTTCTATCCTTTCCTCACCCAGACATCCTGGGAAATGGCTCAGTACAAAACCTCCCTATTTTACTGGATTGTCACCCCCCTCTCCCCCAGGGCAGACACTGGAGCTCTTTGTCAGGACCCTCCCTTAGAGCACAGAGTTCTCTGGCCTTCCCACAGCTGGGCTGCTCCACATGAGAGGTCAGGAGAGCATCAACAATCCCTGTCACACACATGCTCAGGCACTGGAAAGCCTTGGGTGTGTTTAGGATGAGGGGAGTGGGTTAGTTGCAAGGGATTTGGCTCATTTTGGAGCTTGGAAAAGTTTAGGAAGCTGTGTGAGAAAGTGCAAAACCTCTGGACTCTTCTTCAACATGCTAGTCTAAAGCAAGCAAGTGGAAGTTTGTATGAGAGTTGTTGTCTAATTTGGGTTTCTCTGTGCAAAGAGTTGAGGCTCCTAGAGATCCTTTTCACACAATTCAGTATAAGACTGCAAAATATCTCTGAGAGAGTTGTATCATCTTGAAAAAATACTTGAAAAAAACTGGCTCAAATCCCTTTCATTATACACAGATGTCTTTGTGGACGTCTTGAATCTCTGCTTTGTCACAGCTGAGTAGCTTTTATGGAGTAAGATGGGAAAACATTTCAACCCCCCTGCCTTCAGTGAGCTGTGAATAGTTCAAGGGTTCTGTTTGTCAGATGCTGTCCCTTAAAAAAAACAAACAAGAAAAAAACTCACCACAAATAAAACCGCAAATGAAACAACAAAAAAACCACAAACACAGCAAAAAAACCAAACAAAATCCCTTCTGTTTTGAATAGCCTTCTGTGTGTGTTTATGTCTTAAAGTTAGCACTTTTTTTTACTCTTGCATATTTTTGTTTGTTTTTTACCTTTCTGACTTCCTCTTTCTTACCCATTCCCTTTTATAAACTTAAGATGACTCCTATGCCAGCCAGAATTAATTAACTACACAGTAAGTTATTTTTGTCTCTTTTTTTTATCCCTAAGAAAACGTAGCTTTACAATGAGACACTCATTGTAAAAACTGAAGCAAAATTAGTTTGATACCCATTTTCTTCTTCCCCCATCCATTCCTTTTCTACTTCCAAAATTACCTTCCTGTGCTCAGGTGTCTTAGCAGACCAGTCTGCTGTGACAAATCATCCTTCTGGTGGTTGTGCTGTCCAGGGAGGTCACACAGAGAGGGCAGCAGGGAAGGCTTGGAGGGGTGCTCTGCGTTCCTCATCTCTCTCCATCACGCCCATTGCTGTAGTATCTGATATTCAAACAAAATCTGCTCATGCAAACCATTTGTGACCTCATAACTAGATATACATACAAACAAAACTTACTTTAAAACCTGCTGCTTATAGATTTTTAGATAAAGCTTTTCTAGCCTAGCTTACAGAGCTGCCACAATCTCAGCAGGTATTTACAAAATCAGCAGCTTTTTACAAAACCACCTGTATGAAAACTGTTTTGGAAGCTGGGAAGGAATGGAAAGCGATCTCTGTTGGTATCCTTGTAGATGTGGAAGGAAATCTTCCTCCATTAGTACAGATGAGATTCAGAAGTGATCCCACCCCCAGCAGCATTTTCAGAGCACCCTACATCAGTGCAATGAGTTCCTACAGGGCTCTCTGCTCATCTGCTGCTGGGGGCAGGGCTGGCACATGGATCCTGTTGAACTGGAGGCATAAGCATGCAAACAGCAAATGAACCAGCACATAAACCAACACAAGCACTGCCAGGCTGCTGCCCTGCCCTGCCCTGCCTCCTCCCAGGGCTGCATGTCTCCACAGCAGCCAGAGCCACTGCCAGGCAGCACGCTCCAAACTGGCTACAGGCTGCTGGGCATGTGGCAAGCTTCCAGGCAGCAGAGACTGAACACCAGGGAGCTCTTGTGTCAGGGGCTGGTGCTTGTGCTGAGCCTGTGCTGCTCTCAGGGAAGTGCTGCCCACTGTTATTCAGCTGCAGGGAGTTGTCTCAGGCCACCGGCACAATTTTTGGAGCATTCTTAGTTGGGTGCTGTTTCCTGGTGTAGAAAATCAGTCTGAATGACAGAATGGATGGGACTAAAAATCTGCTTAGGGATAAAGCCTTGTGTCCTAGTGCTGCTGGCACGGCTGCTGGGCAGAACAGCTGCCTGCTCCAACAGGAGCCTCTGCGTCCCCCCAGCCCCTGCACATCAACAACTGTCAGTGGCCTGGGGTGGAACACTGCTGCTTTTGTGCTGCTGATGACAGCTTGAAGTGGTACTGCCTTGCCAGAAAGATCCATCAGAGGCTGATGGGAGAGCAGTCAAGATTCAAATCCACAAGTTCTGGTTGCTTTCAGCTGATTTCTGCTTCCCATCCCATTGTGCCCTGTGAGGAGAGTCTCGGCAGCTGCCAGAAAAAACATGCTTGAATATCCTCCCAGGTGCTGAGTGCTTAGCCCTTAAAGTACACAGTAATAAACCCAAGTGCATGTTTGTGACTGCTTTGTTGTGCACAAAGCAGCATCTGGCTGCCATGAAATACCTGTTCTGCAGCTGTCACTATGTGCAGTGACATGGAGCCTTGTCACGTCCTCAGGGGACAAGCATTTAATTCTAGTTGTGACAGTGTCCCATGAAAGAACTGCACTGTGTGTTGTTTTTGTGTCCATTTGCAGTGGGAGGAAAAGCAGAATCAAGACCATGCCATGACAGGAATTAATAGCTGAACTGGGAAAGGATCAGGAAACCTGATAGTGGTGCAGGGAGGAGGTGTGGAAGCTTTGCCAGGGAGGTGACTGTTCCCACATCCAAGTCTGACTGCCAGAAGCTCCTGTGCTGGCTTGTCACCTGAGTCCTCCTCTGTTCAAACGGGATCTTGCCACCTGGGACAACAGCCCTACCAATTCCATACAAAACTGATGCTATTTTAACACAGAGCTGATGTCCCAGCCAGGCTGGGTGTTGCTGGTAGCCTGGAGCAGTGTCCCTGCCAGCTGCACACCAGGCACACGGGCACACATGGAGAGGGAGGGTGAAATTTGGCAGAATGGCTGCAAAAACAGCTCAAGCTTGCAAAGAGAGGAGTGCAAGCTGCTGTTGGCAGCATGGGTCTCTGGTGAGATGACAGCTGCAATTGCCTTGGCTGCATGCTGGGTTTGACAGGGGGTCAAGGGAAGGAACACGACAAAATAAAGCAACTTAATTTACCACAGGAGGGATTTGGGCAGACTTCTGAACCTGTTGGAAGCAGATGTAATATTATTTTTAATCTGCTTGAAGTGCATTGCTATTCCTAACAGGGTTTTAGAATAGCAAATGCTTTGTGAGTGTTACTCTGGGTGGTGCTGCTGAATTTGTATAGAGCACCTGCTGCCTGGCTTGTACAGAACCACTGCACACACGTTTACTGCCAGGTACTGTTGTCCTGCACCTCAAATTAAAATTTGCTTCACGTGGTGCCTCATAGGCTGATCTTCACCTCCTTTGATCTCTGAAACAACAAAGAGTAACATGATTTCCTCTCTTTCATTCTTTTTATGAAATCCTTTCTACTTCACTGGTTGGAAAGATTGGATGTGCCTCTTTGGCACGTGAGAGCCCAGGGTACAACCCACACCAGTGCCTGTGCATGTGTGTATGACACTAGCGTGGCCTCCACAGGAGCATTTGGAACTGAGTGTAAGGAAGGAGACTTAAGTCAGAGGATCAGCTTTTCTCGCTCATGCTGCTGTTGTAGCTGAGTTTCAAGAGGACAGCAGCCTGTTCTGTCTAAAGTATCCTGCCCCCTTTGCCCTCCACAGGTGGGATTTTGAAGAAAAGCGCGAAGCTGTTTTTCCGCCGGCAGCATCACCAGAAGGACCCGGGAATGAGCCAGTCCCACAACGACCTGGTGTTCCTGCAGCAGCCTCTGTCAGAGGAGGGCCGCAAGAAGGGGGGGACACTCTCACGGATTCTGAGCAAGAAGCTGCTTTCCAGGAACAAGAGCAAGAACAAACTGAACGGTGCTTCGGGAGAGCCGTACCTATAAACCCAACCCCTCTCCGATGGCATTCCTGCTCACCAGTTGAGCACTTGTTTACAGAGCAGTACCAGAGAATACAAGTATGGCTGATGTGACTTGCATAAAAGGATGTTCACTGTTAACAGTGGTCTTTTTGGTTTATTTTTCCAAAATGCTTTTTCTCTCTGATGATGAAGTCGCTCCTCCAGATATGAGCAGTGCTGAATGTGTCCTGACAGCTTTTGGAGGAGCGTGTGCTTTCTTCTGGAAGAGGAGGGAGGATGAGGAATGGTGCAGGTGGGGACCAAGAAGGCACCTGATGTCCTGGGGTGCACTGGGAAGAGCATTGCCAGCAGGTAATGCCCCTGTGCCCAGTCCTGCAGGCACCTCTGGGTGCTGTGCCCAGCTCTGGCTCCTCAGCACAGCAGGGACAGGAGCTCCTGGAGCTGAGCAAGGGCCTGGAGCATCTCCGTGCCCAGGGAAGGCTGAGGGAGCTGGGGCTGCTCAGCCTGGAGAGGAGCCCCAGCTGAGAGGGGCTCAGCCCTGGCTGTCCCTGGCTGTCCCTGGCTTGTCCATGGCTGTCCCTGGCTGTCCCTGTCTGTCCCAGTCTGTCCCAGTCTGTCCCTGTGTGTCCCTGTGTGCAGGAGGGGCAGAGCAGGCCCAGGCTCTGCTCCAGGCCCAGCAATGGCCCCAGAGCCCCGGGCAGGGCCTGAGCCCAGCAATTCCCCTGCACAGGAGGCACAACTCCTGCCCTGGGCAGTGCCAGCCCTGAGCAGAGCCCAGAGAGCCTGGGGGGTCTCCTCCCTGGGGACATTCCAGAGCCACCTGGACACAGCCCTGTGCCCTGTGCTCTGGGATGGCCCTGCTGGAGCAGGGAGGTGGCACCAGGTGACCCCACTGTGACTTCCAGCCTGACTGATCCTGTAGGAAGGTCCCAAATGTGATCACCTGATTTACATCAACGGGGAGCTCCAAACTGAAACATCACACCCAGTTTATGTGACAGAACCTCTGCAGAGAGAAGACACCACTGTGCTCCCTCTCTGCAGCCTGCAACAGTAGCAACTGATTTTTCTAGTCAGACTGAAAGGGGGAAAAAGAGGCCCAGATCAAGTTTGTGCTGTAATTTGGAAGCGGGTGAGTGCTCAGAAGCAGAAGGAAAACCCTGGCTCAGATACCCTACATTAATAACTGTAGCCTGCTATAATCACTGCTCAGCCCGTGTAGGTGGAGAGATGCCTTTGACATTAGCCATAAATCAATAAATTATGCAAATACCAATACTAGCATATTGTTTAATGTTCTGCTTAAAAAAAGTTATGCTTAAAAAACCTGAACTTGGATTTTTTTTTTTAATCTACTTGAAGCTACACGCAAACAAAGTATTTGTAAAATCTTACATGTAGCTTTTCTTCCCTGTGTGAGAAGCTATATTGCTGATGCAAAAACTCACCTTAGGGGCTCTAATTCCTTCTCCCAAGTGCTTGTTAGACAAGTATATAAACCATCCTGTCAAATGCAACGTTAGGAGCAGTAAATGGTGAATAGAGCATAGTTAACCCTACAGTGCTTTTCATTGGAAAGCTTGTCTTGCCAAACACTTACTGAGATCTTAAAATATACAGTTGTGAAGAAAGCTTTTGAAAAAATACTAATTCCCTTAGTTCAGTTTCTAAATCTACCAGTGTTGTCATGTGCTGAGTGGACAGATGAGTTTTTTAACCTTTTTTCCTTGCTAAATATTGCAGCTGGCTCCTTTAGTCTAAAATGAAAAAACTGATGGAAGTGAAGGCATAGTTCTCATTTTGGCTATGAAGAATAAAATGTCAGTATTTCACAGGTACCATCTTTCATGCTTTACCTGTATTTTTCCATCATCTGCATTCCTGCTGAGGACAAAGGACCAAGCGTGTTCTCTTCAGCCAAGGAAAACATCCATTCATTCCAACTAAATTACTGACCTGAATGGATGATAGACCTTGTGCCTACTTTGCCAACAGTGATTTTTCCCCTGGCTCTTTTTCTCCCTTTAAGCTGTCCAACACTTTGGCAGATATTTGGGCTTTCAACTTAAAGCATTCATCAAAAATAGAAAGTTACTGAAGAATAGACACACATTTCAAATTTCTGACGGACTCAAGGTTCCCTGGTAAATCAGTATCAAAGTAGAGGGGGTTTGGTTTCTTTTTTACCAAGAAAATATTAGAACTGAGTGGTCAAAACCTTTTAAATGTTTAAAAAAACTGTTTATGTGTAACCTCCTGAGATCACTGTGGTAGTACAGTAGACCAGACTATGAAATAGTTGTACATTTAAGCATGCTGCTTGTTATGAAAACACTTGAAGGCATTTTAATGTTCTGTATTTTGAAAACTGGGTACAAATGAATTTTCTGGAGCTCTGTTGTGCTTGGAAATCCCAGTTCAGTAATACAGGTTGGTCCAGCCTGAATCTGCCTGAACAGTTGTGTTTATTTCTAATTTAATACAAAGTAGAAATTTTGTTTCTTCATTTGTTCTACAGTGGTTCATGATGTGAGCATTAAAACCCCTGATGTCATGTTCCCTCAACACTTTTTCTCTTGATTTTACCAGGAACTGTCTGTGTTATGGGGCAGGGTAGGGGCCAAGTCCCTGCCATTTTTAAATGCTCAGTCTTTGTTGCTGAAGGATAAAACCACAACTGTTCCCTAAATTCAAGAAATCCAAATGAAACTGAGCTCCATGGGTAGCACATCCACACACTAAAAGAGCTGTGGAATTGGGAATGTAGAGACAGCACATAACATTACTTGAAGTCTTCTTAAATTACTGAGCTGGGATTTTAATTTACAGAAGCTTTAGCACGTACTGTAGAACAGAGTGAAATAACACTGAGTAACTTGCAGGGTACAGCACTGGGATTTGCTTGTAACTTACCCCAGAGAATGGATACATGTGAAAAAAGTGGTTCATCTTAAGGTCTTGGTGATCACTTGAATGCTTGGTCTCGATGGTGGGAATGAAGAATATTCTTTACTGCAAACTGTGTGAAGGTTTGGGTTTGGGCTCACATGTGTTAAGAAAGAATGAATTCTTCAGATCAGGAGAGCAAGGCATTTGGTGTAAAAAGGGAATCTGGTTTTTTATTTGCCTTCACTCCTCAGGAAAATAAACATTGTTTGGTTTGATGTGGGATCTCTGTATCTGGCAAGTGTGTTCCTCACCTCTTCTTACTGCTCTGCAAATAATTTATGTCCTGCTGTAAAAACCAGCTGAGGCACTAAACACAAGGGGACAATTGAGTTGCTCAGTTGTGACAACCTCAAATACCCACAATAATGAATCCCATCCCCTCCTTAGGTGGTCATTTAAGATCAGGAGACCTGAGGATGTACATTTTCTGTGTATTTGGGTCAGTGTGAGCTGGATCCTCACAACCTGCAGGATCCACACTGCAGTTTTGGGTGAGAAAGACTGGATTTGTCAGCTGGCACAAACAGCACCATGATGTGTCCTGTGCAGTTTTTGTGAAGGATGCCAGAGGGAATCACCTTCTGTGTTTTGTAATTTGATCCATTGTTCAAATGCCTAGTTATTAAAATTACAAAGAATTTTAATAACTACCCACTTGAACAGTAGATACAATCTTTATATGATATTATTACATTGAACACTTCTTGTTTACTGCCTTGCAATTTAATGACAGAACAGTAGATTGGGAACAACCTGTGAAATAGTCATTCCTTTTGTCCCTCTTCTCACACTTTTGTGTTTCTGGATGTTCTGTACAGCAAAGAAAGCATGGTATTTCTTTCATGAGAACTAAGAGATGAAGGCTTGCTTTTCCTTTCTAAAGAATTTTTCTGCCCATACCTGCAACTTCTTAATTTGTGTTTGTAGTTAGTTTTGTTTTATGGTGTTTAAACTTTAAATTTGCCTCAATGGAGACAAGTCCTGTCCTCACCAAGATTTGTCTTAGCTTTAGTGTGAATTTTGACTAAGTAAATAGTACAAGAATTAAATTAGTCTTTGTAGATGAAAGCAATAAAACTACCCAATATCTCCAATGGGAATACAAGCTAAATAACTTCCTTAAAATGATTGAGATCCCTTTCAAAGTTACTTTAAAGAGGAGGGGAAGACTTCATCCCTAGGTCATTGGTATTTTATATCCTACTTGCCCCAGGAAGAAATTAGAGTTAATTTCACTCCTAACAATATATGAAACTTGGGAATCTGAGGCAGAAGGAATGCCAGGGTAGAAAAAAGTTCATTTTGAAAGCCAAATACCTTTGCCAAACTTCTTCAGCTTAATGGAAAGGTCATACACTGTGCAGGCATAAATGCTGGGTTTTATTCTTACACTTTCTGACAGATTTTCTTTTTCCCTGCTCTTTCTTTTGGAGATAGGTTGGGGCTCCAGGCCATACAGACTTTGTACTGTCTTGCTCTTGAGAGGACTGGATTTAGAGTTCTGCTTTTTTGATGAAATTGGCTGGCAATTACGTCAGTTTTGGGGATCAGTGGAATTTTACAGCATTGCCTGCCACTGCATCTCCTTGCTGGTTCTAGGTGTTTTGCAAGTGAAAACTTTCTGCTGTGTACTTCTTGCAGAGTTCTGGTGTTCTTGATGTGCAGAACATCATAGGAAAAAACAAAGTTGAAAGCATAAAATGCTACCAAATGTGGATGGGGAAGCAAAATGAGAATCTTCCTCTTAAAGTTTTAACACCTGTTTTAGAACTGGGAGCTCTGGGTGTTACACGGAGCAAGGTGAGAGCTGCCTGGATTTTTCAGCTGAGTTTATTGCAGGCTTTGATTTGGAGAGCTGAGGTTTGAGACAAGTGCTTCTAGAATTAACTGTGCCATAGCTCCGGGCTAAGACATTCTTGTTGTGAGTGGGAACAGCTGACCTCATGCTCTGACCTCCACAGGGCCTAAGTGGATTTATTCATGTGTTTAGAGTCAGCATATGCTTCTGCACATTGCTAAGCCTCTGCCTTGGTGACAAACAACTCCAGATTAATTATATAACAAGGGTGATTACTTTAAGTTAAGGGTGAATAATACCACTTCACTCAGGATATCCAAACTGCTACTATGCAAGGTGCTGGCATGGTGTGAAAATAGTTGGGAAGGATGATCTGAGGTCTTTCCAGTACTAAAACTCTGTATTTCCCAATGATGTATTATGCTCTGTATTATTCCAGTTGGGGTAAAACATTTTTTTTCTATCATCAACATAGTCACTTCTGTGGTGTATTTTTCTTTCTGTGCATACATAAACTGAAGTTGGTGCAATTATGAAATCTATGATGTACAGATTTATTATATCACTACAAAAACCTAAGAGGATTTTTTTAAAGAAGTAACCCCTGCTGTACATACAATAAAAGCCAGTTGTCTCTGTGTGGTGTGCTGTCCTACATACCCAGCTGTAACAGATGGTTTTTTACTCTCCTTCACT
Source organism: Irena cyanogastra (assembly GCA_013397155.1). Classification (NCBI taxonomy): domain Eukaryota; kingdom Metazoa; phylum Chordata; class Aves; order Passeriformes; family Irenidae; genus Irena; species Irena cyanogastra. Next base: position 197,633 of record VWZV01007413.1, on the reverse strand, counting down.
AGTTTGACTTGTTGCTTAACACATTTACCTGTTTGTTCAGGAGCAGAGTTCTTTCCTGATAACCCCAGCCTATCAGGCAGCCCCTTGTTGCCTGAGAAATCACCTGAAACATGGATTGGGTAGGGACTGTAAGGGCAGAAGGAATTGTGGAGCTCATTGTGGTTACTCAGTATGTTTTTTCTCTCAGTTATGTTGTAATATCCTGAATTAGGGGGCAAGGGGGAGGGGGGGAGTTTTAGGGCCTGGATCCTGTGGGGAAGACACCAGGACCAGAATGAGCACAGCCTAGGAATTAGGGTCCCTTGTGATGATTTTATTGAAAAGGTTATGGTATAAATCAGTGCTGCCACAAAGCCCTACTAGACTGAGGGGAAAAAAAACCCAACCCCAACATTAAAACTACCACAACAAAAAACCCAACAAAACAAATAAAGGCTTTCATATGAAAATAGCCAAAATAATGTTTCTATTTCCCTTCCAAAGCTGAGGGCTGTACTCCCCTTACAAGGAAATGTTACATTCCCTTTCTGGGAGTTACTGCCCACATTTACATGTCTGTTTATTACATATTATTGAAGTGCTTATCTCAAATTTCCTGATAGTCTCCTATTAACAAACCTTCATCCTTCTCCTCCCTGCTCTAATCTGTGGTGACTTTTTTTACCTTGTGTGACGCCATTCCTGTAGATTAGCAAAAGTGACAAGACCTGCCAGAGGGACAGCAGGAATGGATGTCCATTCCTGCTCCAAGTGTGGCACCAAACTCTTCTCCCCAGTTCATCATTCTTAAACAATAAAGGATTTTCAGTTTTTCATCTCTCTACCCATAAGATGCAATTTCACAGTCTGAGGTTAATGCTGAAAAAAAATTTTTTTGGAGCTGCAGGATCCAGACTCACATGCATTGTAAATGTACAGATAACTACACTGAATTAATTTATACTTATTTTGACAAAGTGAATGCTCTGAAAGTAGGATAAACCACTCTGGTGTGCTGGATGCTGGAGAAATCCAGGCAGAAGTCCATGTGAGTATGCACCGAGATATACAGGGAAAATAAGGAAAAGCAGACTATATAAAAACTACAAGTCAGCTTCAGTCCTTGAAAAAGCAAATTATTTGTACACGCAGTTAGATCCTAAAAAAAACTCCCCTTACTACTCCTGTAGTCATTTAAAACTGCTGGTGAGTGATTTTGAAAGAAGAAATGGTTCCCCATCCTGAAATGAACACTGTTTTGCCATGTAGAATATTTTGAAAATTCAAATGCTGCAGTGTTTCAGTTTCCCCAAGCAGGTGAGAAGACAGTCAGTTTGGTGCCCTGGGTACATCAGGAAGAGCATTTCCAGAGATCAGGGAGGGGATCCTGTGTCCCTGCCCAGCCCTGCAGGCACCTCTGGGTGCTGTGTCCAGCTCTGGCTCCTCAGCACAGCAGGGACAGGAGCTGCTGGAGAGGGACCACGGAGGGTGACAGAATAAGGCTCTGGAGCATCTCTGTGATGAGGAAAGGCTGAGGGAGCCGGGGCTGCTCAGTCTAAAGAAGATACCTGAGAGGGGACCTCATTAATGTGTATAAATAGCTAAAGAGGGGGTGAAACTGATGCACAGAAGTTCCACCTGAACGTGAGGCAGAACTTCCCTGTGCAGTGACCAAGCCCTGGACAGATTGTCCAGAGAGGCTGTGGGGTCTCCCTTGCTGGAGTTATTCCAGAGCCATCTGGACACAACCCTGTGCAGCGTGCTCTGGGATGGCCCTGCTGGAGCAGGGATGTGGCCTGGTGACCCACTGTGGTCCCTTCCAGCCTGACCCATTCTCAGAACACTCTCTACACGTTTCTTTTCAAACTGGTACTCGGGTTTGTGGGATGGGTGACAATCAGAAAGGCCCTGGCTGTTTCCAGCTGTTAAAGATGTAGCCAGATGTGGGAAGAGCACATTCCCTGGAGAAAACAGAGCTGGTGGCAGCTCCCCACCACCTTTTGATCTCCGGTGGTGTTCGGACAGTGAAGGCTGAGCAGTCACTCCAGGGTGGCAGGGAGCACTGCATAAGGCTTTGGGGGGACTCCACTGCAGGCAGCACTTCTCAGCAGAGCAAAATATTGGGGCATCTTGCTTGAATACAAAAAGCCTGTGTGCTTCTTGCCCTGGCCACTGCCTGGAGTGGTGGAATAACCTGAAGGTTTAAGCCCCCCTAAAGGATTGTGCTGGCTGGCACAGTGGGGCTGGGCACTGATAGATCCTGGTAATGCCAGAAGGTGAGACTGAGGAATCACAGAATCATTTAGGTTGGAAAAGACTTCCAAGGTGATCGAGTCCAACCCTTGCCCAATCCCCACCTTGTCCCCAGCCCAGAGCACTGAGTGCCATGTCCAGGCCTTCCTTGGACACCTCCAGGGATGGGCACTCCAAACCTCCTCGGGCAGCCCCTGCCAATGTCTAATCATGCTTTATGTGAATAAATTCCTCCTAATGTCCAACCTGAACCTCCTCTGGTGCAACTTGAGACTGTGTCCTCTCATCCAGGAGCGCTGAACCTCAGTGAGGCTTGGACAAGGAGGCACAGGCGCTTGTGTACATGGCCAGGGCTTGGGCCCACTGAGTGCCTCGTGTGGCTTTTGTCCAGAGAAAGGCAACGAAGCTGGGGAAGGCTCTGGAGCAGAATCCCTCTGAGGAGTGGCTGAGAGAGCTGGGGGTGTCCAGCCTGCAGAAAGGAGGCTCGGGGGTGATGTGACTGCTCCCCACAACTCCCTGACAGGAGGGTGCAGCCAGCTGGGAACTGAGCTCTGTGCCCAGGGAACAAGGGACAGGGCCAGGGGAATTGGCCTAAGCTGCGCCAGGGGAGGCTCAGCTCGGACATCAGGAAGGATTTCTTCACTGATGTGATCAAACACTGAACACTGGGCTGCTCAGGGCCGTGGTGCAGTCCCCACGCCCGGATGTGTTTAAGGCAACACTGTACGTGGCACGCAGTGCCGTGGTCCGATGGACGNCCTCCGCCGCCGCCGCCTCCTCCAGGCCGCCTGTTCTTTGTTACAGCGCCCGGGAGGGCGGTAGCGAAGGGGGCGAGGCGGGTCCGAGGCAAAACCCGGCGGAGCCGCTCCCGGATCCCGGGCCNTCCGATGGACGAGGTGGTGTTGGGTCACAGCTTGGACTAGATGGTCCTGGAGGTCTTTTCCAACCTAACCGATCCTGCGATTCTGTTTCTGCCAACTCTTCCGCCAGCCCGCTCCCCGGCACTGCCCGGGAGGAGACGAGAAACGCGGCGAGAGCCACCCGGGTGCTCCGCCACCTTCAGCGCGGCCACCGCCCGCCTCCAGCCCGGCCCGGGGAGCTGCCGCCAGCAGCCCCCCGGGCTCTGGGGACTCCGCCGTGGGACCCGCCCGGGAGGGGACCCGGGTGGCGGCACCCCGGGCGGTGAGGCAGGGCCATGGCCGGGGATAGGGCCGGGGTCAGCCCCGCCGCACTACACTTCCCGCCCTGCTCCGCGCCCGCCCGAGTCGGCTTCCGCTGGCNGGCGGCGGCGCGGTCCCTGAGGGGCGGGCGCGGAGCGGGCGCGGGGCGATCCCCGCGGGCTCGGCCGGGCAGGGCACGGACCCGTGGCGGCCAGAGGGATGCGGGGCGGGAGCGGGGAGCGCTCGGCTTGGCCGCAGGGGGTTGGGGATGGAAGGCGGTGGGAGCTCCCAGGTGCGAGGGCGTGATCCAGAGGGAAGGGGCTGGGAGGAGGAGAAGGACGGAGGTGTGGGGATGCTGCCCTGCCCCGGCGTGTGCCCTGCGAGAGGGTGCGGTGGGCGCCCGAGGAGACAAAAGGAGGAGAGCCGCGGTCTGCGGGGCTTCGCACACGTGAAATTTTCTGCAGTACGCCGGTTTTCTGCTCAGGGCTATTAAACTTTGCCTGTAGTTTATTCACACGATCGCGGCAAGTGCTGGGAAGGGCAGGTGGCACAGACCCCGCCAGCTGCTGTGTTACTCCATGCCCCCCCGACTGGCCTAGAAATCATCTCCCTCCTCAACAATAATTGATAGAATGGCCCTAATTTTTTTAACAACTACAAGGCCTCACTGTGGTTTACCAGATGTTCTGCAATTCCTTTGAGCGGTAGCATGAACAAGTTCTACTACATCATGAGGAAAACTGCATTTTTAAATGCATCCTTCCACATATATATGTGCAGCATCCATCTGCTTGTGTTCTCAAGTTACTCACACTCATAGACGCCCATTCTCAGACTGAAGGAAGGGTAACTTTAATTCTACCTTGCTGATCAAACAGATTTTCAGGCATTCCGTTAATTTTTCTGACCTATTTTTTAAAAAAATCCATTAGCAAGATCAACTTAGCACTTGAGCTTGATTTATTTCTTCAGCAGTTTATAAGGAGAAAGTGTGATTTTACATCCATTCTTAAGTTTTTACAGCTCAGGTGGTTCCCTGATAGTATCTTTGCACATCATGGGCTGCAAGCAGGTACCTGTGGTGCTGCAGCCCCTCAGTGCCTTCATTTGGGTTCCCTCAAGTTCCAGATACGCTCGTGTTGCAGCTGGAATTTTTGTGCATAGCTGTGTGGCTCTACTCTTGAGCATAAAATCACTTATCTAATTATACAAGCCAAAAAATGTGGTTTTCTGCACTTTTACTGCCATCTGAATTAGGCTTTGTACCTGGTCTAATTTCCTCTGTTGTAACTTTTCTCCTGATTGTTGGCTGCTAATGATTACTCTCTGTTTTATGTAAAAAATTACCTGGACTCCCAGAAGCTTTGATTATCCCTGCAAGACAAGAACAGAATTAGGAGCAGTAGGATGAGTGACTTCATGGAGTATTTTTCTGTTACAAATGTTTGAAAAGAAAAAAAAAATCAGACGTGGTCCATAGCAACAGCAGATGAGGGCAAAAACAATCCCGCAGCCTGTCTTCGGTGCCATCATGTGAGTGGCACATCGTGACTCTGTTTACCAGCCCGAGCGGGTGGCATGGTGTCGTTTATTTCAAAAACTCCTGGGAAGTACAGCTGAGATCAGGGAGGAGGAGTTTCACAGCGCAGGGGTGAGGAGGGTGTGAATCAGAATTGTAAAGCAGGCGGCGGTGTTTGTTCGGGAGCGAGGGGTGAGGATGGATCGGGAGTGCTGCTCGGGAAGTCCTCGCTGCAGAGAGGGGACTGCGCTAATGCAGAGCGCGGAGGCACCGGTTCCTCCCCATCACCTTCAACAGCGCTGCTGGTTTCTCCGCCCCTTTGTTGCTATTCTCATCTGACGGCCCCTGGAACAAGACGGAGCTGCTGCCCCTGTAATGTCACTTGTCCCCGGTCTGCTGTTTGCCAAGGATGCGACACATTGACATCCTGGAGGGTGGTTGCCTTTGGTGGTGTGGCTGCACTGTGCCTCTGAACCGTTGACCAAGGCCATTATTTGTTAATTCAGCCATATTTAGTATTGTTTGTGTCCTGACAAAACTTTAATCTAAAAACAGCTGGGCATACCCCTCTTAAAATAGTGCAAAGCATAAAATAGTGTTGGTTAAAAAGCAAACAATTTTTGGCATCAGCTTACACCACTTGTTTTTGCAGGGTTGTGCTTAGACTCCCCTAAATACCTGTTGCATTGTTCACCTTGCTTTCAGGATAAGAGCTTTTGGGGAAATTTCCTGAGTCGCTGTTCATGCTCAGCACTGGGCTTTTGTATAAATGTTTGTTCTGTTATTTGAGCTTAGTCCCCAAAAGCTGCAGCCAGGAAAGGCCCAGCTTGTGCCACGGATGGGGAGTGTTTGCCCCTTACAGCAGTGAGTGTTAGGGAGGGATCCTGCTGCTGGCAGGTGGAACTGAGGAGGGCAGTGTTTGGAGAGTCCTGATCCAGAGTAGTGCCCGTGCTTGGCTTTTGTTGCTGTAGTAGCAAATGCTTTATCTATTTTCAAACAGGGCTCTGCGAGTTTGGTGTGTCACATTTCCTCTCCCTCTCACAGATTCAGGCTCTTACTCCTTCCTGTCCTCTTCTTGGCCAGTACACTTGCTGGTTTGCAGCCTCCCCTCTCTCAGACTTGGGTCATGATTTTTGTGTTGCTTTCCCTCTCTTCTGGGGCATTGGGAAAATTGCTTATTTGAGGAGGAGAGTGGTTTTTTTGGGTAGAAAAGGGAAAAACTCTCTTCTAGGTCCTGCTCATATTGTGGTCTTAGCCATACGTAATCAGACTTTTTGTGAACCATAATGTAATTGTTGAGGGGCAGTAGTGTTCATGCAAGTTTGTAATACAGACTGACACTAATGAAGTGAATATAGATTAACTTTATTTAACTCTGAAATCAAATTGGTCAGTTACCATTTCATAGAAGGCCTGAGGTTTTCTGGTGCTCAGTACCACAATATACCTTTGCCTCTGGAAGAGATCTGTGACTGTATCTGCAGTTTTTAAGATTACTGTGTTTATTAAATAAGCAATCTGCTTTTCAGAGATATTTTTTTTAAACTACAGTTCAATAAAATGTTGTACTGGGCCTTGTTCCTGCAGTGGTTGCTGCTGACCTGGATTATCCTCTGTCCCTGCATGTTCTGAGGCTCCACAGGAGCTTTTTAGCAGGGGATGCAGGAGAGGCTGAAAGTTTGTCAGAGATGGGGAACAGCAGGAGACAGCATTTCCTCACAGAGAAATGCCTGAGAACCCACAGACATTGAGGCTTCCTTGGTAGTGATGTCTGCAACACATGTAATGATACAGCAGTCTCTGGGGCTTTTTAAAAACTTTTAATTTCTTTAATTTTCCATTGATACTCCTGCAGGGACATTAAGGTGTTTGGGTGGGCTCTGGGTCAGTCAGCATCATTACTTCACAAAGGGATGTTTATATGATACAGAAAGTAAAAGTCAATTCAGAACTAACTTCATCTTTTGTATTTTGGCAGGTTTAAAATAATGGCTGAAGATGGCAATGAGGAGATTATGTTTATTTGTAAGTATTAGGAAAAGGATCTAACTCTCTCTGTGTGTGACTTGTCTACTCAGAATGCTTGAGATGAAAGACTAAACCAGACTTAAGATTTTATTTTAAAAAATTGCTTTTTGTAAAGGAGGCTCAAACAGCTAATGGATGAATAGAGAGGAGGCTGTGTAATTTAAGCATACACATTCTGAGGCTGTTGGCAAACACACAATGAAAGCTCTGAATGTGAGTTAGCAGCACAGCTTTGTCATGGCTGGAGTGAGACTGAAGGTCTAACACTCGTCTAAGCCCTTTGTTTATACAACCAGCTCTAGCAGCCAGGGCTGTCTGGGGATAACTCTGACCTCTGGCCTGACTTGGGGATCTGCACCTCCACAGCAGGGGCAGGCAGACTCATAATTCTTTCAGACCAAGCCCAGTTTGAGATGCACTAACTGCCCTGGCAGGTGTCACTCGTGGCATTCACTGCCTGTGCTTTTGCTGTGCCCTCTGTGTAACCCTGAGTGCTAGGCTGGGCTCTGTGACTGGGATCTGAGCTCCTGGGGTGCTGGTGGGTGAGGAAAGGCTGCAGCAGTGCTGTGCCAGGCTGGGCAGTGTCCCACACTTGCTGGGGCTGGGCTGGCAGGCTTGGGTCCCACATTAATTCTCTCCTTTGTCAGCAGCCTGGACATGCAGGACCTGGTGTCACAGTGGAAAAGAGTTAAGGGATGTAGAATCCTTGTGTGTGCAGAGAGTGCCCAGATATTGTGAATCCAGTCAGGGTGGAGCAGAATGGAGCACATCCTTGGTTTTTGGATCCACAGTATTTTACCTCTGATGGTTCCACAGCTGCATTTATGGCAACTAGCAGAAAATTCCATTTTCTCCCTTCACCAGATTCCTTCAAAAACAGTGTTGACTGTTTGCATTTTTACTGAGATGCAGATACCAATAGTGATTACCTTATTTTCCCCTTCATAAAAAGATTCTGGTGGGCAGCAAAATGAAGAATGGGGATGTGATGCCACTCCTAATCAGCTAAAGGTGTCCCACAACAGGATTTTCTCTCTTCCAGTGGGGGCTGTGGTCATGGAGCTTTTTCTTGTACTCTCTGCAATTAGTTTTTCCCACAAGATATGGGGACTGCTTATGTTCTGAAAAAGTGAGTTGCTGTAAATGACACTCTGCATTCCCAGTGATAAACATCCTTGAATATGTATTTCATAGGCAAGAGAATTTTGGAATTTTTTTTAATTAAGTGTGTGAATATACTCTCCCCGGGGTATTTTATGATTATTCCCCTGCTTGTTTCTGTGTTTCTCCTGTGGCTGTAATCTCTTGAAAGTGTCACATATGGGTGATGTAACAGCTTTGGGCAATGGCTGCTGTAGGGCATCCCTTGGATATTGAGCTGTGCCACACAATGTCATTGTCATATTCCCTTGGCTTTGTTCACTCCTCTGCAAAGGAGTGAGAGGAATGTGTGGCTTGTTCCTGCCTCTAGTTGTGGCCAGTGCTGTCTGCACCTTTCAGAGGTTTATCTTTGCAGAAGTGAGGAGTGCCCTGATGCAGTCAGGAGATAAGGAAAATGACAAAGTGCTGTTTTCTTTGGACAGCAAAGCCTGTTGGAGAAGTTGTTACTCAGGCTATTGCTTCCTGTCCCCTTGGTTATGACAGCCCTTTGTGGATGATAGTCCATTTCTTTTCAGCAGTCAGGTTTACACATTCCTCTGTCACTCCTCTGCCCTCTCTGGTTTGGGAACTCTGCTTTTAGCCCAGATTATTTCAGTAATATTAAGGGCAGCCTGGGCTACAGGCACACCTGGAGCAGGGGAGTGGTGGAGCAGTGAACAGGACAGGTGTGGGCTGAGATTTGGTGCTGGTGCTCTCTGAGTAGTACTTGCCCATGGATCCTTTCCTCTGGTACAATAACTCTGTGCTGCTGTACAGCAAGCCAGGCTGGGAAATTCCTTCTGCTGAAAAATAATGTGAAGAGCTGGTTGTTTCCTTCCTTGGCTCACCAGAAGGCAGCACAAACAGCTCGACAGGAGGCAGTGACCAGGCTTGGGGGCTGCACCAGCCAGAAATGCTGTTTGTCAAATATATGTATTTTTTCACTGCTGAGCTGGTTTTGTTGCCAGAAGAAATGTGAAGCAGTTTGGAATCCCTTGTTTTAGAAGTCCTTTTTTTTACTGGGACAAATACCTGGTGGGGAGAGAAGCTTCCAGTTAGGAGCACAAAGTAGCTTTTCCGGAGGGGATATACCTTAAAATGACTTGGCTTTTGTCATGTGTACACCAAAAAAAGGTGTAATGACCCTTACATTACACCTTTTCTGGGGTTTTCTGACTTGCCCTTGTAAGCCTGGAGCTCAGATGCAAAAGGCACCACAGCAGTATAACTCCTGTGTCATGATCTCTCCTGATGCTGTGTCAGCAGCTGACCAGGCAGGGCAGTTTGACAGCTATTTTTTTCACAGTGAAGCAGTGTATAAGCATTTGGAATCCTGTTAAGTTAGCTTATTTTAGAAAGCCTCAAATTATCCTCGGCTGAAAATTGTTTCTTAGGAACCACTCAGTTCTGGGTAATTTACAGCCACTTAAACTAAAAGTTAATTTAGCTAAGCTGACAGTGAATTAGGTGGCCAGAGTGTGTTGTGCAGCCAGCTGACTTGTCTGGAAAGGCACCAGGAGGTACCTTGGAAGTCTCTGTCCTGCCCTGTGGGTGAGAAGTGTGTGTGGCCAGGCAGAGCTGGGCTCCCAGGACATGCTGGTGCCCTGCTGAGCCCTGTGCCAGTTCTGTTGCTGCTTCTGGGTTTGTGCCTCCTGTCACTGGAAGCACCACGCTACCCAAGCTGTTTGTAACAGCCCAGCTCCTGGGGAAGGCAGTGATGTGGTTTTCTTTAGCTGCTACCTGTTGCAGCACTTTATCTGAAGAATAATGCCATCTTTAAGCAGAGTATTTACTGTGGGTGTAAGGCGTTTATTTTCCTTTGTGAGAGAGTTTGAACAATTGTCTTCTGATGGTACTGATCACAGTGTGTGTTACCTCACTTCAGTGTTCAATTATTTATGTTCTTTTAAGCAATATAAACATCTGCCTCTCTACCTATGTACTTTGCCTGATGCTAGGTTTCTCCTGAAAGAGGGAGGAAGCTGTCTTACAAAAGTGTTTTCCACCAACCTTTTCTGTCTGGTTCCTTGCAGGGTGCGAGGACTGTGGGCAGTACCATGATTCAGAGTGTCCTGAGCTGGGCCCAGTGGTGACAGTCAAAGACTCCTTTGTATTGAGCAGGGCAAGGTAAGAAATGTTTGTGTTAATCCTGACTAACCCAACACCCATGTTAGTCCTTTAAAGCATATTTGCTGTTCAGTGGATGTCATGCTGACAGCTGGAAACTGAAGTCCCAGAGGGTGGCAGAAATCTATGGAAAGCACATGGCCTTGATTAAATAGAAAATTGATGCACACACTTAAGTGCTGCACTGAATAGAAGCCAAAAAAATAACTTGCTGCTCGTCAGGACTGGGTTTCTTTGCTGAGGTTTCTGGCAAGAAGTCAGGTGGTGTCAGATGGGGTGATGACTTCTGTCATGGTTGAGTACCTGCCACTTTTATCCCCCTTAGATACACTGGATTCATTTCCAGAGAAGTGTGTGAGGATTTCTCATTCATGTGTATGAACTCTCTCATTCCTCCACTTAGAAGCAAAACAAGTTGTTCTCATTATTGTGGGTCTTTGCAAACGATTAGGGGTAATAGTTCTGTCAGCAAATCTGTGACAGTGCAGCAGAAATACTCGTGTTTGCCAAAAGAAACAAATAGACTCAATCTAGTTGGGAGAAAACAACACTGAATAGTGATTTTTGCAGGGAAAGACAATCAGGCACTGTCAGCAAAACTCATATTAAGGTGTAGAATGTAAGGCTAAGGAAAAGAACCAGCTATTGTGAAGGTGTAGTACCGATCCAAAAAGGGAAGTGTTCAGATGGCTTTGTGTGTTATATGACGTGTGCAGGGCTTCCATATTCCATCTTGGGAAGTCACAGGCAGAAAACAGGCACGTGGGCAGCAAGTCTGGCACATCCTGGCTGTGTAGGCCGTGCTGTGTATTCCCAGCATCATTTTGTAACAAATACTGGTGTGCTGGATCTGCCACGTGGGTGCCATGACCCCTTGGCCAGGGCAGGATGCTCTTGGTGTCGCACCGAGTACAGTGGCTGCACCTGTGCAGGAGCAGCTCCTGCTTCTCTTGGCCTTCCCAGAAGAGGAATTTCCCTGCAGTTCCTGCCAGGCACTGCCTTCCTGTGCCTGGAAACCTGTCTTGGATGATCCCCTCCAGCAGCTCTTAATGGTTAACAGCCCTGACACTACAGGTGCTTGAGGGTAATTTAAAAGTACCCATTGGAATAATAGAAGCTGGTGAGGGAGGTGCTTTTACTATGTACAAAAAATGGGCAGTGCAGTAAGTCTTTAGCCTGTACTACACACATTTAATGACAAACAACTATTTCCCATGTTTCTTCTAATTTTTAACTTGAACTTTAATGTCCAGATGTTCTAACTGGGAATGTTTGCAAATATGGTGTATGCACTGGTTTTCAATCTCCTTTTGACATGCATATATGAAGCTTTACCTAGTGGAAGTGTGGGCTGCTGGACTGTAGACTTGAAAGCAGAATTTAAAATTGACTTTTTTACAGATAAATGTATTTATTTTCCTGAAGAGTTTTCAGTTGAAATCTGCTAAGATAAGAAAAGGAAAGGAGAAATTTAATTGCAGCCTTTACATCTGGGGAACAGTAGCTGAAAGTGAGTTATCTGAGGTTGAGGGCAAGTTTAACCACAAACTGGATATGAATATTTTAAAAACAGTCTGCTTGCTTAACCACGTTTGTTGTTCCCTCTGTCTTACTGGAAAGATAAAATGGATGCTTTATGGTTAGAAAAGAAGTGTTGAGAAACATCTCCTGAGCTTCTCTGTCTCTAATGCTGCTTATTGTGTGTTTCAAACTAAAAGTATTTTTTTTCCAATTCATTTACTTATCACTATGATGGCAATCTTTTTGAATTTCTCTTTACCTAGGCAGTAAAGCAGTTCTGCCAGTGTCAACATCTTCAGGGTAGTCAGTAGCCTGTCTGATTATTTTTAGCTTTTCATCTGTTAGCACAGACCTGAAAAAACAGAATTGCATTTGGTCTGTAAAAGCAATACAGTGGGGCCAGTCACGTGGATTTTTGGGAAGATGTTCTGTGTGTATTGTATGTAGTAACAGTATTTGCTACATGTAGTTCTTCTCAGAAGCTTGTTTGGGAAAAGAGAGAGGCTGGGAGCACAGAAATGCTTGTGTTTAATGCTGACTTCTGTGGGTTCCTGCAGTGCATAACTACTACTGGATGAGTTGGTGCTCAGCCAAAGGTTGAACTTGATGGTCTTGGAAGTCTTTTCCAACCTAATCAGTTCTGTGATTTATTTTTGTTTTTTCTCAATTCTCTCTTAAATGTTTAGATCATCTCTGCCTTCTAATTTGGAGATAAGACAGCTGGAAGATGGGACTGAGGGAGTGTTTGCTCTGACTCAGCTGGTGAAACGTACCCAGTTTGGCCCCTTTGAGTGCAAGAGAGTTCTCAAGCTGGAGAAAGAATCAGTTTTTCCCCTGAAGGTAAGACACAGAATTTTTTAACCAATAAATAGCAAAGAATCAATTTTACCTGTGATGAATCAATGCTGTCTAACACTATGGAAATGAAGATATGTGAAGGGGGATTATTTGGAACATCTTTTAGGTGTACCCTGTAAGAGATGAGCTAAACAAACATTCTCTGGGCAAGGAACAGAAGAACCAAAGTAGAAGCTCAGTTCTTTTAATGAATCTCTTCAATTTGATTGAATTTGCCTAGTGAGCTACGTATGCCTTAGGTTTATGGAACATGCAGAATAAGTGGTTTCTTTTTCTGTCTTGCATTTGTTTTATTCCTCTCTTGACAAGTTTTGGTAGGAAAAATGCAGCATTAAGAATGGAATTCAGTCTTAGTTTCCACTAATACCTAACTCAGAAGTAAAGATTTACAGGTGTGCCTTGGGCTGATGGCTGCTTGGATACCCTTCCAGCCATGTATGCAGTAAGTTTCTGGGGGACTGGTGGTATAGTAAGAATTCTTGGAATGATTTTGTTCAGTTTGTTCCCATCTTGCTCCTGTCTCATCTGAAGGTGTGACTGAGTGGAAGATGCCTGATGTACAGCTTGAGGCTTGCTTCATCCCTGATGTCCATTGAAAAGAAACCACTGCAAAAGCAGAAAATAATTTATTTTCCCTTAACTTTTTATCACTTCTCAGGGTTTTTATTCTGTGCACATTTTGCTTGGCAGGTGTTCCAGAAGGAAGGGCCCCTGGTGTATTTTGACACCACAAACGAAGATGATTGCAACTGGATGATGATGGTGCGCCCAGCCACCGAGTATGAGCATCAAAACTTAACAGCCTTCCAGCATGACAATGACATTTACTTCACCACCTGCCAGGACATCCCCCCGGGAACTGAGCTGCGAGTGTGGTATGCAGCTTTTTACGCCAAAAAAATGGAAAAGCCAGTGCTGAAGCAGGTCACTAGTGTTGCCAATGGTATGTGTGGGGGCCTTTCTTCCTTCCTAAGGGCCCAGTGCTGGCAGGGACTGATAGTCCCTGGCTGTTGGAGTTGACAGTGCTGTTTATCCAGTAGGCTCTTATCCTGCAGAGTCAGGCCAGCCTGCACACGTGGGTGCCCTGCAAGAGGAAAGTGTAGATTCTTCACCATGATACAGCCAGGTTTTTTAAAACAGGTGGCCTAGTTAATGGTTCAGCCTCTTCAGAGTAGACAAACTGGATAAATAGTCCTTAACTAAAGATTTGGTGGTTGTATCAAAAGCATTTCTGGGTAGAACAGCAGAGGAGCTCAATTATCAGAGAAATCTGTATGCAGATTTGCTAAAGAAGCCATTGCAGTCAAAATGGTTTTTTCAGTTGCAGTGCAAATGGTTTGATTTTGCACAGAACTGTTACACAGTTCTCAAAAACTAGATTTGTCTTAAGCAGCCTCACATGGGACCCACTAGAGTAAGATCCACATGGCTGTGCAATGGAAAGAAAGGCAGCAGGTATTTTAGAATCGGAATTAGAATTGCCACAAGTTCCAGTGTTTTCCCCTTTGTTTTCTCCTACTTTCCCATTTCTACAGCTGAAAGGCAAGACCCTTTAGCATTGCAAGGGCGTTTTCTTCCTGCTCTTGAGCTGGAAGTACTCCCTGGATGTTATTACTGCTCTGCTGGGTATAATTTGGGGTGACAAATTTGAGGAGAGGCCATTGCCACTGGCCATTGTCAGCTTTATGGCTGCCCTTGATCCTAAGCAGAGTCTCAAGTGCTACAGCTGAATAAATGCAGTTGACATGTTTCTGAACTTGAGATGTATCCAGTTGGTATTAACTGAGGGGTTTCATCTTTTCCCTCTTCGATTTAACCTGTTCATGTATTTTTGGGGGGTTATGGGTATTTGAAAATACTGTTGAAGTATGCCCTGCACTCTCTGTTCAGCACTTCACCGTACACTCCAGAATATTTAAGGCACAGTGGGTGAGATTCAGGTATAAGAATGCCCTGGTTAAAATTTTCTATGAGAATGTTATTTGCAGGCCTGTTACAGAATAAAACTTTCTGACTGTGGTTACTGCTGTCAGCACAGAGCAAGAGTCAAAGGCTCTGGACAGTAAAGAAGATGAACTCTTTTTCTTTTTCACAGATACATCCTTGGTAGCGATGGAGTCTGATAAAGAGGGGAATAATAAGGTCTCTTCAAAACCTTCATCTGCTGTCTTACCCCATAAAAAAAACAAGAAATCCAGCATACTAGCAGCTGATCCAGCAGGTATGCAAAGTTATAGTGCTCTTAAGGGAGATAGAGGACAGATACAGGTCTGCAGAGCTGTTAGCTGTAACACTCCTACACGTGTATTATGGATATATAACTTCTGGCAAATACTAATTTAGAGAGGATTTGAAAGCCTGGTTTTTTCTTTTTGTTTTCATGAACACAGTGATTAAAGTACATACACAAGTTTGAAAGTGACAGAGGGGCCAATAAGCTTTTAGGCAGATTATTTTTGTGAAAACCACAAGTGCTCATGACTTTGGAGGTGGTTAGTGTTGGGGTGGGGGTAATCCCCAAGAAAATCTTCATTCTCCCTGTGCAAAGTGTAGTAATTCAAATGATCAGGCCAAGTTCTAGAAGAAAACATTTCAAATGTTTGGAAATTACAAGGACACTGGCCATCCCCAAATTACAATAATACCACAGTATATGCCACTATTAGAGTTTAGACTGTTCTAAATTACAGAAACTCACATTTAATTAAACTTATAAGCAATGCATATCCTCTTTGCAAAGAACATATGGCTGAGGAAATATCTGGTAGTGTCATAGGAACTCTGTCCCAAGGATTCATTACAAAGCAATGCTCCCCCCACCCAGTCTCTGCAAAGTGGAACAGTGAAATTAAGAACCCACTTAACACGAATTTCAAAAAGTACACTCAGAGTACACAAGATCACAGAAAACCATTCTTGGTTGGCTCTTTGAGAGGTTATTTTCCTAAAATTTTTTTATTGATACTAAAAGTAGCCAGGATGAAAGGAAGGGAGTTGTTGCAGGCATGTACAGAGCAGTTGATCAGAGGATCCATTTGTCACCTTGGGTTCTGTCACAGCTAAACTGTGAAGTTGACTGGGGAGTTGTCTTTCAGTGTGGCATTACTGATTTTTCCAGAGGTAAAATGAAGAATTGCAACAGCCCCTTTTACATCCTTCACCCTACTGCCGGAAAGTCCAGCTTCAGTAGAAACAAAATGCTGCCTGTTATATTTTGGGAACCCTGAGGTGTTCCCACTGATTTGGTGCTTCCAAAACAAAATTTTCTTCTTTTGATTCTGTTTGCCTCAAGTCATACCGAGCAGTTGCCAGCTGTCAGGTCTGTGGTTCCAAGTCAGCCAGGTTGCCCTGCAGCTGCCCTGGAAGCCTGAGGAAGTGGGAACTTAAGAAGGACCTGACTCTTCCTGACAAACCAGTACAAGGAGCAGCTAAGGAGCAAGGGAAGTGCAGAGTCAGGCACAATAAACTTAAACGGAATCTTGGTTTTCTGCTTTTGTCCTCCTGGACAGAGCCCTCAAGAAGTTCTTTATGTAGCCTGTGAAGAGGGAATTTTTGTTGCTGTATTGCCAAGTGATTTCTTAGTAATTTATTTATTGCAGCATGGATGAGATCACACCTCTGTAGTGCAGAGTGTTGAATGTATCTTCTTGTAGCAGGGAACAGCCTCTGCCTCAGAGAATCCTTTATTTTGGTTTAAGAGCCAGCACTGAAAAGAAGGAAGAACTTTACTGTCTCTTTACAAGTGGAGTCCTCAGGCAGAGAGAGATGAGCTGACATGTAATGACCATCCAAGAAATCTGTGGCAGAAACTGAGGCACAATTTGAGTTCCCTGTGCTGCCATTCACTTACCCTGACTTCAGTGTCATCCTCCTCCTCTGCAGGAAGAGTCTTATTCAGCTTTTTGTGTGCTAAAAAAATCTCTGAATCAGTTCAGGTTTATCAGATCCTCTTGACAAGTATGTAATCTAAGGATATATTCAAATATATCCTCTAAGGACTGAAATACAAAGGACTGTGAACAGAGTAACTCTTCCTATTTTATTTTTTTAATTCTAGTTTAATTTTTGCCCTAATTTCTTCATTTTCTTTGCCTTTCTTGAGTTGATATGTTAATTAAAGTATTAGTATGGTGATTTCATAGCACATCTAATTAGTGAAACTGCTCAGACCTGGGTTTTCATTGTCCTCACCCTTACTTCCATTAATCCAAATGTTCTTAGTCTGCAATGCCCTTCACAGAGAGCAAAGAGGTTTTTCCTGCCTCTGTCCTCAGCTGACCTAGAAGAAGACTGGTAACTCTGGTTTTAAAGGTGTTAAAAATTGCTTTATGCCATGCCTTTTATGAACACACTTCTTTAGAAAGTGATATAGGAGCCCTCAGGATTTTAGAAAGGCACTGATTCTCTCTCCTGGCATCATTTATATCTTCTGATAGTTCAACTCTTCATGTGTGGAGAATCCTGAAATGGTCCCAGCTGTCCCCAGGGGCCTCTTGCTGCTTAAATTGTACCTTATGATACTCAGGGAGTTACTGCAAGATAAACAAAGCTACAGGGGTTTACCACCTTCCCATTTTCAGAGTTTTTCAGTATTTCTTGTTGTGATTTAGTGAACACTCCAGAAGGCAGTGGAACAGCAGAAGCAAAGCCCAGCCAGTGGACGTGTAAAGTGTGTTCATCTGCTTTCCAAGAGCCCCAGCTGCTGACAGGTAGGAAGTGCTAGAAATTCATGGGAGAGCACTGAGAATCATCAGCAGAATTCTGCTCTCCCATGGCTGTGAAGCCACGCACCATCCATGGTGCAGTAAGATAAAAGTTTTAAATTTTGTGTTCCTTTAAGGAAAGCAGTAGTAGGGAAGGTAGAACAAAGATATTTTGCATGTTTTGACCATGGCAGTGTTCAGTCTCTGGACAAACAACTGTAATGTTGAACCTAGAAGAAATAAAACTGTGATCTAGAAGATGATGTGACTGTCAGGAAAATCAAGGTTAGGTAGCTGCATGAGGAGTGTAAAGGTCAGTGATGCCAGGTGACACTTTGTGATATTGTCCATCTGGTATTTATGGCACAGATTTGGTAAGGGTAATGAAGTACATGGTTTTTTCTGCATTTTATTTGCAGCTATTTTATGCAGTTTTCAGAAGAACTTAAAATTATTTAGCAGCTTTGGCCATTTGAGGAATCATTTTTGAAAAGGGGACTTAGGTCAGTAAATAACTTGGGCATTTGGAAAAACTTACCCATTATTAGAAACACAGACTTTTTACTGTGATATCAACAAATCTCCTTAAAAATTCAGTTCTTTTAACTATTGAATAAACTGTAGGCTTTGATTTATGAAGGTATTGTGACTGCTTTTGAAATAATTTGAAGTAAGTCTCTGCAAAGTGAAATGAACCTGATAGATGGGCTTCAGCTAGTTCCATTTGAGTATTTTAAGGATAATTTCTTCCTTACTCTCCTATTCTTCCCTATCCACCCAGAGCACTTGCTGAGTCACCTGGAACAAGCCAAAGGTGCCTCCCCAAGCAGCCAAAATGATGCTGAGAAAGCAGAGAAAGCAGCAGAGGCTGTGCCAGCAGATCAACCAGTGGCAAGTGATGCAGCCAGTGCCAGCACAGACTCGAGGAGGAAGGCCAGGAGGGGAAGAAAAGCCAAAACAGCAAAAGTAGAAACACCTCTTGTCATTGATGAAGAGAAAGATTCTGCAGGTAAAACAGAAATCTAGAAAATGTTAAGCAGTATATCTGCTTATATATCTGTGGTGATGCTTTTCAGAGAAGCCTAAAAAGCAGCAGAGAGAAGATGGAGGTTTTTAGTTAGATCACTACAGCTGCCAATTTACAAGTTTTGTTTGTTATTTCTGAGGCCCTTGAAGGCAGCACCTACATGCAGTCACCTGCATTCTTCTGTGATGGTTTGTAGAGAGCCCCAGAGAAACACAGGGTAGTGGTTGTGAGAACTGCAAGAAGGAACAGGAGAGGAAGCATCCTTCCTCTCAAGAGGACAATCTTTCCCTCCCTACCTCAAGTTTAGTTTAGAAAGGGCTTCACCTTCCTTGCAGGGATGTTCTAATAGGAAATTTCATGATGCTTGGTCAGCTGACCCTTCAGTAATAGCTTGGAAAGGTAAGAAGTTGGAAAAAGGTGAGATGTCCCTGCCCATGGCAGGGGGTTGGATTTTTTAAGAGTCCCTTCCAACCCACACTGTTCTTTGATTCTTTGAATGTGTTTGTGGACAGTTGATTTGTCCAGTGCCACCTCTTACTACGCATTCTGCAGCTGAGGTTTTACTTCCAGCTGTCCACATTACTGCTGTATTTATTTCTTCGGTGTGTGTGCAGTGGAACGTGTGGCTGACGCTGTCACTGAGGTCCCTCCAGAGGAGGTGGCCCTGCCTCCAGCTCCAGAAGAGAGGATTATGGATCTGGTTTTAGGAAAGATGCCCAGCACCACAAACAGCATCAGCTCAGTGACAAAGTAAGTGTTCTGGGATGCACAATTTCCTCTTACTTGTATCTAAGATGATGTAGCATGCAAGAGTTCCCCTCAACTTCTGGGCTACAGATGCTCTTTTTTATCAGCATAAAATTGTGTGATGCTGCTGCTTCAAGAGGTGATTTTGAGTGCCACTTGTACACTGGTAGGATTTTGGAACATAGCATAAATGAAAGTTTCTTTTTTCATTGCATTACTGCTTTTATTCAGTGTGTTTCCAAAAGCCTCCTGCAGCTGCAAGGTGAAAATTTACTCCCATTGAATGTTAGTGATAAGACAGGCAAAGAGGTTTTTTCTTTCAGAATATGTTAATCATTATTATTGTTATTCAGTCTTGCTTGTTATCTTAGCTCATGAATGACTTCATGTTGATTTTGCATGTGATACTCCAGATTTGGAGCAGTAGGAGGGGAAAACTTCAGTATAACAGAACCTCTGGGAGACTCTTAAATATCACATGATTAATTCAGATTCTTTTATGTCTTTTTGTCTTGGTAAAATTGGCCTTTTGAAATTTTTTTTGTATAATAGAGCACTCAATTTTTATTAATTAGCTAGTAATGGTATATATTGTAGTCCTTAGCAGACACAGAGCTATCAAAAAGGCATTTCAGCAGGTGGTTGTGCTGGGAAGCGGCACAGTGCTGCTTGGCACCCTGTTGCCCTCTGCCCAAATACAACTTTTACCTGGGGGCTGCCAAGCTTCCTAAGCTGAGGTAGTGCTGGTGTTTTCAGAGCAGAACAGATAATTTCTGTTCCTCTAAGGGGCCTGCAAAGAGAATTTCTGCTGCTGCTTTTTGCCTTATTTGTTCTGGGTGAAGAAAATTTGGAATGAGTGCCATCTGCAGCTTCCAGTGGGTGGCCAGGGGAGCACCTTGGAGCTGGGGGAGCTCCATCCAGGCCCCCTCCCTCCTGCCAGGAGCTGAGTTTAACACTCCTCTAGTTCTTGCTAGTTGGTGGAACTCTGTTGCAACGTGTGGGATAGCTTTCAGTCCCTGCCTTTCTCTCTAATCCAGTAGGTTTGCTCATCACCAAAACACCATGTCCCTCAAAAGAAGTTTAATTCTCTCCAGTAGACACGGGATTCGGCGGAAGCTGATAAAGCAGCTGGGGGAGCACAAGAGGGTCTATCAGTGCAGCATCTGCAGTAAGATCTTCCAGAACAGCAGCAACCTCAGCAGGCACATCCGTTCTCATGGTGGGTTGGCTTTCCCCTTGCCTGGGCATTGATTTTGTGTCTTGGTTCCACCTTTGAGTTAAACAGCAGGGGTATTGGGATAAGTATTTATAAGAGAGCTGGTTTTGCTTTTTCCTTTTAACTCTCTCTAGGAAACTATTTCAATTTTTCAGACCAAAACATGAGAAGATAATAGTGCAAAATTGAAGTTGAAAGTATTTAAAATTTGAATTAGGTATATCTTTTAAATGAAGGCAAGGATGTGATGTTTTTTTCCAAGGCTCTTATTGCGTTTAAGTAGATACATAAATATCACCCCCACCTTCACAGGCACATGGGTAACATAGCTGTGTAAATGTCAGGTGAGTGTTTTTCCACCTGTGATCTGCAGTTCCAGGGGTCTCTGTCCTATTCTAAGGGTTCCATGAAAAATCATCACTGAAAAAAGGGTGGGGGAACTAAACCAAAATTGTTGGAAATGGTTAAAATCCACTGGTTAGATCTCCTGAATTACTGAATTTTTCATCACTAGCCTATGTGTTTGCTGTTGCTTGTGCTTTGGTTTCCCCTGCCTTGCCTGGGGTTGGTTATTATCAATCACTGACTACTTCTCTTTCATCTTGATTGATCCCCTCAGGTGACAAACTGTTTAAATGTGAGGAATGTGCGAAGCTGTTCAGCAGGAAGGAGAGCTTGAAGCAGCACGTTTCCTACAAGCACAGCAGGAATGAAGTGAGTGGAAGGGGCTCTTGCAGGGTTTATGTGGAAAGGCACAGCGAGATTCCAGGTGTGAGCTGGGCAGCTCCATGTCAGCAGCTATCCCATGTGAGTGAGAAAGGACAGAGAGGGGGTGCTAACATCTTATCTTAAAATAATTGATGGACGTGAAAAGTGCTTTTGAGCATGTGCCAGCCCTTTTCCTATAGAAAATTGCTTTCAGGCATCAATTCCAGCAAGACAAGCTGGAATTAGCTGGACCTGCATGATACAGAGGTGAGATCTGGCTTGAGTTATGCTGCTAAATAGGGTTGTTCCATTCTTGTTTGCTTGTCCTGTTTCATTTCTCCCCACCTGTCATTCCTTTGATGAGTGAACTCTGCCTTTTGATGCTGCTGCCATAGAAATATTAAACACACTTCTAGTGGCACCTTATTAGTGAAGATTTCCATTGCTGCTTGGCACCAGGGTCCTTAATTCTCAGATTGCTGCCACCTCTTCTGGAAGATGAGTCAGATCACATCTTGCTTCTCAAACATTCAGTGTGTTGGAGCAGGGGAATATCAGGGAGACTGCTACATCCACAGGAGCAGAGTCTTTGGGGTTTTTTTATAGCTCAGATGTAGGAACATGGCAGGATAATACAGCATCAGAATTTTGCACCACTGCATAGTTAAATGCCCTCTTGAAGGATTAAAAATTGGAAAGGACAGAAAACAGAAGAGGTATTTGAGGTTTAGAATTCTCTGTCAGGTGTGACTTGGCTTTTCCTGTTTGTGATCCTCAGGTGGACAGTGAGTACAGATACAAGTGCACCACCTGTGAGAAGGCCTTTCGGATAGAGAGCGCGTTGGAATTCCACAACTGCAGGACGGGTGAGAGTGGATAACTGTTCCTCTGGCATCTCTGCTCCATTCTGGGAAGATGTCCCCAAATCCATCTCAGCAGAGAAACTATAGAAGGGGAGTAGGGATTTAGGTTTTTGTCATGGTCACAAGAAGCAACCTGTTGTTCTTATAAGAAAAGTGTAACCAGTAATCTGTAGAGCAACACATCCACTCAGGAATTGGGGTTTTTTAGTATCTCCTGCTCACCTGTGTAATGTCCTCACTGGTGTTTCCTTTGTTCACAGATAATCTGTCATCATCTCTGTTTAACTTTTTTTCCCTGAAACTAAGTTCCACCTCACTCCTCTGAAACAGAGGAACTGGAAACTTGACCAGTATTAGTGGTAATTTGCAGTTTTCTGAGATTTCTGAGATTTCTCTCCAGCTTTATACTTGCAGTAGTCTCTAAATGTTTTTTTCTTAGTATCACTCCAGCCCTTCCTTTTCTCCCATAGACATCCCTTGTGGTTACTCATATTATTTATGCTGTGATCTTACGCTCATAAAATGACATCCTGGTTACTTTTATGGCCCCACGATAATGTTCAGTCCAGAATCACACAGGTAATTGCCCTTATAGTGATAGATAGTGATGGATTACATGTTTAAAACCCAGATCCAACAGAAGAACCACCCGTCTCACAAACATACAAAACCTGTTCTCAGCTGTAAAGAGCTGCATGGCTTCTCTTGCTTACAGATGACAAGACATTCCAGTGTGAGATGTGTTTCAGATTCTTCTCTACAAACAGCAACCTTTCAAAACACAAGAAAAAGCACGGGGATAAGAAGTTTGCATGTGAGATCTGCAATAAGATGTTCTACAGGAAGGATGTCATGCTGGACCATCAAAGGCGGCACTTGGAAGGTAAATTTACTGCAGGTCAACCTCATTATTTCTCCTGAAACAACAGTGGAAGTGAGCAGGTTAAAGAAATGATATGTGCATTAGATTCTTCTGGATAGTGGCTGTCTTTTTTTTATTATCAGTTACCTGATCAAGAGTTTCAAGTTTCAGCAAAATGTGACATTTATAAAAAATAACAGTAGTGGGTCCAGAGCTATTAACAGTCATGAGGAAGCTGCATGGCTTGTTATGCAGCAGGTTTGACTGGCTGATTTTAATTATGAATTTTTCCTTCTTTGGATCCTATTCTTCCTTTTTTTAAATTTGTGTGGTAACTTGAAAATCTGAAGGCAGAGAGTTAACTTGCCACTCTCTTGCTGAGTGTGACTACTATATAAATACAGTGTCAGCACGTTATCTTTGAAACACTTCAGAATATATGAAAATGAGATTATGAGAGTTTACTGTTCAAAATCTCAAGCATCTAAGGATATTACAAATACTCAAAGACTGGAAAAAGTTGGTACATTGCTCAACATGTATTAGAATGTGGTTAGTGACTTAGATTATAAAACCAAAAGTGATTTTTTAAAAAAAGCAGCCAGATTGTCTATTTTGTGTCATGAACCAGAGGACAAGGGGCTGTATGACACTGGCAGTGTCTCATTCTTAACTGTCACAGAAGAGCAGGAGCCTTCTGCCCTCCTGAAAGTAGCACAGAAAGAGGTCTGAAATTCTCTCTGAGCATTACAGCTGATGCTGGATGGTTGCATCTCTCTTTAGAGACTTCCTCTCCTCTCTTTCTTAGTGGGGGTGAATTTCTGGGCCAGATACCAGAGTGAAGTGCCAAGGCCTACTAGATCTGCCTGTTTCCTGGTGTTGACAAAAATGTTTTTGACAGAAGTGTTTTCAGACGCTTTACAGTAACTTTAATAACCAATAAGACATAACACATCACTTTGGCAGACTGCTTCTATATTCTTAAAACACATTTTAATTTAGAAATCACCCTTTTGTTAGCAACTAAACCCTGCATTGAGGCCCTTCCCAGTGTTTCACTCTTCTTCCCAGCCTCCTTCTGAAAAGGGCTGCAGGCTGGAGAGGAAAGCCATGGTTTATTTCTTGGTTTGTTTTTTTGATGGGGACTGCTGTGTTAAGGGGTGAGGCGTGTGAAGAGAGAAGACTTTGAGCACAGCACGGAGAACATGGTTCGCTACAAGAAGGAGCCCTCGGGGTGCCCCGTGTGTGGGAAGGTAGGAGCTTGTGCCAGCTGTGCCATGAGAGGCTCTGCATTGTGGCTCCAGGGGTGCTGCAGTTCAGTCCAGAGAGGAGAAAACTGAGGGCATCCATCCAGACATTTAAATATCTCCAAAGGGTGGCAGAGGATGGTGCCAGACTCTTTTCGGTGGTGCTCAGCACAAGGAGCAGTGGCCATAAAACAAAACACAAGAAGTTCCACCTCAGCGTGGGGAAGAAATTCCTCACACTGAGGGTGGCAGAGCTCTGGAACAGCTGCCCAGGGAGGATGTGAGTCCAGTCAGGACATTCCTCTTCAAACAGCTGTAGCTCCATTATTTATCCAAGCCCACTGTGGCCATGGATGGTGGGAGCTGTTAGCACAAAGGTAAGAGCAAAAGTGCATTTCAGGCCTGAACTTTCCCCAGGACATGCAGCACAATGTAGAGTGTCACATGGCCACTGTGTGTGTCAATGGAATCTCATGGCTTCTGTTATTTAAAATGGAGTTTTTTGGCTGGTTGTAAACAGCAGGAGTTGACTGTGTGCATTGGGAATTCTCTTCCATGGGGAATAAAAGTGAATTCGTGGCGTAGTCATGGCATGGTTGCATTTGAATGTTCAACACTCATGATTTTAAGTCACTGTTGTCACAAGGAGTGTGGGTTTAATGTGTGATTTTATGAATGTTTAATGATTCATGATGCAAAAGGTACTCAAGAACTCTCAAGTTGCTGTATAGAACTCTGGTTTTGATGCTTTGGAAATGTTTCATATCAGTCAAGGTAGATTTTGTGGCTGTATCTTTTTAGAGGTCGATGGAACATTTGTGATTCAAAAGACACTGTCTACATATTTCAAATTCTGCTCAGTGTAATTCTGCTGTAGCTTTTTTTGGAAGTCCACCCCTGACAAATGGCTAGTTTCAGTCAGTTCCTTGGAACTCTGCCCCTGGATTTTGCTGTGCCAGCAGTTCTGAGGCAGACTGCTGGCTGGCTAACAGGACCTCCTGCATGTTTCTGGCCAGAATGAATAAAAAAAGACAGTAAATGTGTGTTCTGTGCTCTCCTTTGGATAGGTTGCAAAGAACTTTAGCCCTGCTGGATATAATCCAAAAATCCTTCCTTCCTTCTCTTTTCCTTTTAGGTATTTTCATGTAGGAGCAACATGAACAAACACCTTCTAACACATGGAGACAAGAAATACACGTGTGAGATCTGTGGACGTAAATTTTTCAGGGTGGATGTGTTGAGAGATCATATTCATGTCCATTTTAAGGTATTGTGTTAATAATCAATTGGAGAAGGCAGATTGTTTTGCCAACAGTGCATTGTAAGGAATTAAATGAAATTAAAAGGGAATTGTATCACTCAGTGGTGCTCATAAAGATGTTTTTATTGATGTAATATTGTACCAGCTGAGTCTCTTTACTTTAAAATTCCTTTTATATGCAGAAAAATTAATATTAGTTGTTTGAATAAGTTGTTCCTTTTGTGGTCCTGGCAGAGAAACTCTGGATTGAATGAAGGGGGGGGATATTTTAATTAAATAACATTACAGCAGTTAATGCAAAGCAGTCTGCATGGGCAGAAAAAGGTGACCAGGCCTTACTTTTTGAAGAAGTTTAATCTATTAAAACAAAATATTCTTTCCCACTCTACACAGGACATAGCCCTAATGGATGATCACCAGAGGGAAGAGTTCATTGGTAAAATTGGAATCTCATCAGAGGAAAATGATGACAACTCTGATGAAAGTGCAGATTCAGAGCCTCACAAGTATAGCTGCAAAAGGTGCCAGGTAGCTTTAAATACTTTCAAATTAACTTGTTTTGGGATGGGGGAGGGAGTGGAGGTGTCTATAAATCATTCAGAATTTTAAATAACATTAAGGGCTCTCAAAGAGAAAGCCAGTTCTCAGGTCTGCTGTCTTCTGCAGTGCTGCTACCTCTAATCTGTGAACTATTCCATAAGAATTGAGTGATGTCCAGTAAGGGGGATGATAAACACTAAAAAAAGGAAAGACAGATAAATTCACTTTTTCCTGTGAGGAAGAAAACAAGCAAAACTGGAGGAAGGATCAATAAGGGAACACTCACATCTCAAACTGCCTTTCAATTATGTGCAACTTAAAATGGTTACAGCATTTCTGATTGATAGAGTCCACAAATTGATTAATTTTTATGAGGTCAGAAGGTTCTTTAGTGGATATCCAGTTTGGAGGAGTAAGACTGCTGCTAATGTTCAGTGTGACTGTTTATTCTTGCCTTTCTCCACTACTAACAGGATGGTGTTGGAAGTGCTGCTGGCATGTAGTTCACTGAGTGGTCAGCTGAGAGAGGAAGACTTTTTAAACCTCTCACTGTGTGGCTTTTGCCATTTTCTAAAGAAATAATGGGTTCTTAAGGGCTCTGTGCCCTTCCTGGGTGAGCACACTGTGCTGGGTGTGCCAAACCAGTCAGTGAGAACAGCAAAACTGACACAGGGACAGGGGATTTTTGGTTGTTCAGCCACTGAATTGACCCCTAGAAATCAGAGCTTATTTCACAGCCCACACTTAATGTGGTGAAAGTTCTTAATTTATCTTCATTTTAAGACCTGGAGATAATAATATTTCAGTTTTCTTATCTGGGAGCTGGTTTTCAGTGCAAACTTACTTTAAGTTTTTGTCAGTAAACATGTGAAGGTGTGGTGTCACAGCAGTTCAGCATGTGCTTGCTTTCACTGTGCTGATTTTCCTGTCTGACACTTCATAGGTACATTATCTATATAAAATTGTGTGCTTCCTAGTGAGGGCAGTTGGGCCATTCAAATCAGAAAGATCTTTTTAGAAGTTGGGGTTTTTTTAGTGCTTTTGCAGGTGTTTGTGAAATAAACAGTTGTGTAAGGGCACAGCTGTGGGGAATGGGATTTGATGTGAGGAGATGGGGACACTGAACAGCCAAAGGGAGAACAAATACAGGTAACTCTTGGGGAAATCTCTCTTCTGAGCTCTTAAAAAATCTGGTTTTTCTGGTCTCAAAGTACATCTTCACCAAGCTGTGCAGTGCTGTTAGAAATCCCTGACTAGTTCCAGAATTAGAGCAAAAGACCATGTCATTATGGCACTTCACCTGGCATGCTGGAGCACATATGGATATGCTGGAGCACATCTGGATGTGCACATCTGGAGCTCAGTAGTGCAGCACCTGTCTGTCATAGCTGTAGCACCTCCAGGAGCTGAGCCAGAGTCACTGCCCTGCAGTGCCTGGAAATTCCAACCCTTCAGGAGCTGCTGCCCAAGCTGATGGTGCAGGCAGGAGCTCACCATGCCCCTAGAACCCAGCAGGCGTTTTCTCCATCTGTGATGTCCTCACTGTTACAGAAGCACAGAATAAGCTGAGCTGGAAGGAACCCTCAGGGCTCACTGAGTCCAGCTCCTGGCTCTGTGCAGATTCTAGAATCTCACCCTGTGCCTGAGGGCATTGTCCAAACACTGCTTGAGCTCTGTCTTGCTGCAGTGACCAGAACCTGGGGAGCCTGTTCAGTGCCTAGCCACCCTCTGGGGGAAGAACCTTTTCCTGATATCCAACCTCAACCTGCCCTGACACAGCTTCAGGCCATTCCCTCGGGTCCTGTCACTGTCACACAGAGCAGAGATCAGTGCCTGCCCCTCCTCTCCCCTATGAGGAAGTTGTAACTGCAGTGAGGTCTCCTCTCAGTGTCCCCTTCTCCAGGCTGAACAGACCAAGTGCCCTCGCAGTGCTTCCCCTCCAGACCCTTCACCATCTTTGTAGCCCTCCTTTGGACATTCTCCAGTAGTTTAATATCATCCCTATACTGTGATGACCAGAACTGCTCACAATACTCAAAGTGAGCTGGTGGAGGTTAAACCTGGCTGTTCCTCAGTGCACAAACAACTGAAGGTCCTCTTCTTGTGCAGAAGTGGAGACACCATCTCCAGCTGGAAAAAGACTGAATTGATGTCCTGTAGCAGCGTGCTTGTAATGTCCAAAGAGTTTCAGGCCTAAATCCAGCTATGACAGGTTTTCCATCCAGTGGCACACAGGATTTTAGTGGTACACGGGATATTGATGTCTGCTCGATGTTAATCACTCATTGCCGTGCCCGAGGACTTTTTCCCCTCTTCCATTCACTATTGGTTCATTCCCCAGCTGACCTTTGGCAGAGGGAAGGAGTACCTGAAGCACATCATGGACGTGCACAAGGAGAAGGGTTATGGCTGCAGCATCTGCAACCGGCGCTTCGCCTTGAAGGCCACGTACCACGCGCACATGGTCATCCACAGGGAGAACCTGCCCGACCCCAATGTGCAGAAGTAAGGCTTGTTCCACTGAGAAGAGCTGTCTGCATGGAGTTCTAGTGGTTCTGCCACCTGGGATGCTCTTTGAGAATTTGGGTGTGCTAAAATAACTGTGAAATGGGGGTTAAAATGTTTATTTGAAATGTGTGTCACTGGTGATTGGCTTCGCAATTGATGAGTGATTG
The DNA here is from genome assembly GCA_013397155.1 of Irena cyanogastra. Lineage (NCBI taxonomy): Eukaryota > Metazoa > Chordata > Aves > Passeriformes > Irenidae > Irena > Irena cyanogastra. The sequence goes on along the minus strand of VWZV01007413.1, from coordinate 169,199 downwards.
ATGAGTCAGCAGCCCCCCAGTTTGCAAAGTATAAATCAATGATTTTAATAAATGGTTTTGAAAAAAATTGAGTGTGTAGCTCTGCCAGACTGCTCCAAGCTTGCAGTCAACTTGGGGGTTTCTTAAGGTTCATTTAGAAAAACTTGTGCTTCAAGGAACTTTTAGAGTAATTAGTATTAGCAAATGAAATATACTTAGTGACAGAGATGCCTGGGAACCACCTCTGCCTCGAGAGAAGAATCACAGTTTTTGGTCTCTTTGGTTTCAGATACATCCATCCATGTGAAATCTGTGGGAGGATTTTTAACAGTATAGGAAATCTGGAAAGACATAAGCTTATACATACAGGTAAAAATGTTGTGTTTCTTTATAATTATCAATGCGAAAGAGAAATTTCTGTTGCCAGTGCTTGCCTTTTTTTTTTTTTATTTTGCTAGAGGATTTTCACTCTATGTTACAATAAGACAAATATAATACTTATTCTTTTAGAGTAAGCCAGTTTTCCAAAGCAGGTAATATTAATGAAGAGATTTGATCTGGACACACAATCCAAGTCCCTAGTTAATATATTTGCAGGATCACCTAATTCTGTATTCTGTTCCTCCCCAAATTCTTATCCATGCCACCTTCTCACCATTACACAGGCTGGAACCTGCTATTGCAAAATCATTTTTAACAGCTCATTACTATTTCATGCTATTCAGTCTTCTCCTACCTCAGGCTTTATCTTTTTTTTCTCACACAAAAAGACAGCTTTTCTCTCTCTTCAAAGTCTTCTAATTTAATTTGGGCTACAATATCCATGAAAGGTGTGGTTGTCAGCATAGGTGGGCTGTTGCCCTCTAATTCCCCACTTTAATCAGTTTCTAGGAGATGCACATTACTCATTAACATTTTTTTTTGTTTACGTTGTCTTTTAAATTTATTTTCAAGGTGTAAAAAGTCATGCTTGTGAGCAATGTGGCAAATCATTTGCTAGAAAAGACATGTTAAAAGAACATATGCGAGTCCATGATAATATCCGAGAATACTTGTGTGCAGAGTGTGGCAAAGGTATGTCTGATGCCTCGTTTTCCATTCGTTGTGATACTGAGTGGCAGGTGAATATCTGAATTAAAACAACCTCCGTGCTGAGAATAGTGGCAGTGCTGTAAATCCTGCATTTCTGAGAGGCAGAAAATATATTAATCAGTGTTATGGTTACATGAGCTGCCCTAATTTTGTGCAGTTTGGTTTCATGGGCTATAAGACAACACTGATTTTAGTAGGATTTGTTTCTCTCAGGTTGAGGAATGTCTGATTTGCAGCATGAAAGTGAATGCAAGTTGATTTTTTCATTCTGGGCTGTTTACAGGCTTAAAAAATAGAGTAATTTCTCTCTGTAAGATCCTTAAGAGTCAAAGTCACTTCGACTTTTTTAATTTCTTGTGTTACAACTTGAATAAATCTGAGCTGGTATTTTAATGAAAGGCATTTAATGAAAGGTATTTTAATTAGAGTAGTAAGTCTGACACCTCTAAGGATGTTTTATCTTTGCTTGTCCCTGCTGTTTTGTTTCTCTATCAGTGATTACTGAGATGTTTTCCAAAGTTTTTTTTTTTTCTGGAATTAAAATAATAGTGATGAAGTACACTGCTGCATAAACAATTAAAAATATGCAACTGTGGACTCGAAGCAAATAAAAAATAGAGCTGTTGGTTAACAGCATGAGCCTGAGTTCTCCCCTGAAGGTGGGAGTGATGGACTGAGTGTCCTGTGCCTTCTGCCTCACAGGAATGAAGACAAAACATGCCCTTCGTCACCACATGAAGCTTCACAAAGGGATTAAGGAATACGAGTGCAAGGAATGTCACCGAAAATTTGCACAGAAAGTCAACATGCTGAAGCATTACAAGAGACACACAGGTGAGGACTCCAGAGATGGACAAAAGTTGCACTGAATCAGTTAAATGTTTCTCAGGAGAACTCTTACCTAGAGCAGTCAGACAGTATGACAATAACTAATAAAATATGCATGTTCTGCTCTTTGAAAAGTGAGATTTTGTCCTGTCCTCAACCAGGACCACTTGTTCTACGAATAAATGCAGTTTAGTTGGTTTCAAGTTCTGGTTTTTTTTTTAGGTTCTTGGTCTAGGGTAGCTCTACAGTGTTGGGTTTAAGTTAGTATTCAGCTTGTGATTTCCCAAAACAAAGTCTTACTTCCCACATCAGTTTCTCTGGGATTTATTTTCTGCTGGATATAGTGGAATGGTTTAGATAAAAATAGCTGGTGAAGCTGGGCTTCTGCCTTTTTTTTGTCTGTGATTTTTATTTTTTTAATGTTACTAATACAAAACTCAGAATTGTCCCAGATACCTTTAGGCTACTTTCACAGGTCCCAAATGTGCTTTTCATGCAGGAATCAAAGATTTCATGTGTGAGCTCTGTGGCAAGACGTTCAGCGAGAGAAACACGATGGAGACTCACAAGTTGATTCATACAGGTAAACCCTCTAAAAAACAGTATCCAGCAAAAATACCTTAATTTTGCTCCTTAATTTTGATTTAGACTGGCCAGTCTTGGAACTAATTGCACATCTTGTGGCCAAACATAAACTGTTGCTCTCATTGAGGCGATGCAGTCTGATGCTCATCCATTGGGTTTCCTTGCTTCCCTCTGCCACCAGTAGGAAAACAGTGGACGTGTTCAGTGTGTGATAAGAAGTATGTCACTGATTACATGCTGCAGAAGCACATCCAGCTCACCCATGACAAGGTGGAGGCCCAGAGCTGTCAGCTGTGTGGGACAAAGGTTTCTACCAGGGCGTCCATGAGTCGACACATGAGGCGTAAACACCCAGAGGTGAGTGAGTCTGAATGGTGGATTGTGGAATTTTTTAATTTTTATTTTCCTAAAGAATATTTATGGCCTTCAACGACTTGAAAGGAATTACTTTCTTTCCTTCTCTATCTTTTTTTTTCTGTTCTTTTGGGCCCAATTTTAAGTAGTATCTGTGAAACATGGACTTAACTAATTCAGCCATTTTACTGTCTGATTCTCAGTCCCTAAAAATGAAGTTCTTCTGCTTATTTAAATCTCTTTTCTTTTTCTACCCCAGCTTAAATATGTGTTTTTTCATGTTTTGTCTCCATCCATTAGTGAGCATAATAGATTCTTTTTTCCTCATTGTGTTCTCTGTATTCAGAAGTGATCTGAAAGAAGTGGTGAATAGAGAGGTGATGGCAGCATCTGCTGATGATACAAAATTATTCTCAGTATTAAAGATGAATGCTGACTGGAGAGAATCTGGATTAGAGGGGCGTTTTGTCTGACCCCAGCGGAGTTTTTTCTGTGTTCTAAATATTGTTGTTTCTCCTCACCATTTCTTGTTTAGGTTTTACTAAGGCTTGTCTGTTCCCCTTGAGGTTTTTTAAAATTTTTACTACCAATTTTTCATTAGCGTTGCTTTGCTGTTTTGTCACCATGACTGTGAAAAAAATCAACAAAATGCTTTGTTTATTGATTTAGGGATTTAAAATGCAGCTACATATCTGAAATCCAGAGGGCAATTTGTCTCTATTCTTTGATGAGCTGAGATGTGTAGAGTCATCTGAAAATAATGAAGTAGGATACAGTTGATAGATTTATAAGTTGAAATGCTAACATAATACTTCTTTTTTTTCCAAACCCGTTGTTTTCTGTAGAATTCATCACTTCCCAGAGGGTTATGTTCTGTCTAGAAAATGAAAATGGACATGTTCTTTTACTGTGTTTAAATTTTGCTGGATTTCAGCAAGAGGGAAAGGATGATATGCCAAAAGGTTATTTTAAAAAGCCACAGTTAACTCCCTGTATTAAATACCATGTGTAAAGTGTTAGATTACATCACTTTTTCTTGGTGATGGGGTTTATTAGGGACATGCTGTGCTGTTTGACTGTGGTTTGCACTGCTGCAGTTCTGCAGCTGACACCTCTTTGTGTTCAGATTCTTTCAGTGAGGATTGATGATTTAGAGCCGCTGCCAGAGACCACGACCATTGATGCCTCTTCAATTGGGATTGTTCAGGTGAGTTCCAGGCCTGCTGCAGGGTGAGGTGGGACATCACTTTTTGGATACAGAACACAGCTGGGCGTGGGCTGATGGGTGAGGAATGTGCTTTTTTAGAGAGTCAGTCCCAGTGGAACATGTCCAAGCAGCCACAAGCTGCTGATCTGCTTGGTTGTATAACAGGCAGAATGTAATTACAGGGTGAGGTCTCAATCCCTGGAGTCAGGATTTTGCTAAAGTTTGTTTCTTTGCTTGAGAACTGACAGTAAACCAGCTTCAGGTGATTCTTACTTGGAACCTCACTAAGCCAGAGGAGTTGATGTTTTGTTTGGAAATGTGTTGCTCCAGCCGGAATTAGCCTTGGAACAGGGTGAGCTACCAGAAGGGAAGCAGCACATAAAAGCTCCTAAACGTGGCCAGAAACGAAAACAAAAGTCAGGTGAGGAGGAGGAAACTCAAGTGCCTGAGGACCCTGCCTTCAGTGAATACACAGAGAAGGAAGGTGAATTCACAGGCAATGTTGGAGATGAGACTAACTCAGCTGTACAGAGCATCCAACAGGTGAGCTGCAGGAGGAGGGTGATGGGTGGCATTGCTTAGTGGGATAACCCTTCTTTTGGTTAAAAAACATCACAGAAGAGTGATTGGAATGTTTGGAGCTGATTGGATAAATTGTGGTAATACAAAGATGGGTTTAAAAATCCAAGAAGTTGGACGAAAAAGCTCATGATGTTTGTTTTCATATCTTTTGGTGTTAGCATCAACTTGTTTGCTAGATATCACTGACTGGCTGAAGCTGTGATTAAAAGAGTGAAGGTTAATTTGGCTGTTTGTTCTGAATGTTGCATATCCCTTTCTCCCATCACCATCTCATTTCTACATGTGGAAGTTGGTACATTCTAAGTTTCCTACTTTCCTATCTGTGTGTGACTTCTCTTGCTGGCACCTTGTGAGCCCACCAGCACTTCCCTGGCATTTGGTGATCAGTCAGAAGCTGCAAGGCTGAGGTCACCTTTGTGTTTCTCCTCAGGTGGTGGTGACCCTCAGTGACCCGAACGTCACGGCTCCCTCCAGCTCCGTGGGGCTCACCAACATCACCGTCACCCCCATCACCACGGCAGCTGGCACCCAGTTCACCAACCTGCAGCCCGTGGCCGTGGGCCACCTGGGCGCCCCGGAGCGCCAGCTGCAGCTGGACAACTCCATCCTGACGGTCACCTTCGACACGGTCAGCGGCTCGGCCGTGCTGCACAACCGCCAGAGCGACATCCAGCTCCCGCCGCAGCCCGAGGCGCCCAACCCCCAGTCCGTGGCCCATTTCATAAACCTGACCACCCTGGTGAACTCCATTGCTCCCCTGGGGAACCAGATCACAGAACAGCACCCCCTGAGCTGGAGGTCAGTGTCTCAGACTGATGTGCTGCAGCCCCCGGCGCCGGCCACGCCGCAGCAGCCGGGCCAGCAGCCCGTTCAGACAGAGCAGCAGCAGCAGCAGATGTACAGCTACTAATTTATACTTGGGGAAGTGCTGGCACGGACAGTACTCAGAGACACAGAAAAACACACACAGACCTTTGGAAAATTTCTAATAAGATTGTTTGCTGGATACCAAACAGAGATGGGAAAATGTTTATACGATGAAATTTAAGCTGAAATTGGCAGATCACCCTGCAACACCCCGGTCTGAGATTCTCACGCTGTCTCTAGGCCTTGCACTGTCTTAAAAAATAACAGAAAGGGAAAAAAAAAATTCACCACAAATTTAGCAGCCCCTTGCAGTTGTGCACTAAGATTGAGATTTGACAGGTGCATCATCACACACCTTAACCAAAGCAGGGCAATCCTAAATTTTGCGGCACTTGCGATGTACAAAAACCCTTTCAGCCATACCGTGTCACTTCTTTCCAAGTCTGGAATGACATCTGAAGGCCTTGTTCACAGTGGGTGGAATGTCCTTGTGGTCATCTGGTAGAGACTGAAATGTGAAGACACAAAGGGGCAAAACAAGAATTGTCTTTGTTTCTTATCTTTTTTAGGTCTTGTATCTAACAACATCGGTAAAGTAGGTGGAATTTGGGGTTTTGGGGTGGGCATGAGTGTGGTGTGGAAAAAAATATTGCCAATTATTTCCATTTTAGTTATGAGAAAATCCCTGTACCCATCAGACAGTAATTAGTGCTACTTGAGCCAGAGAGCTGATCTAATGCTGAAGCAAACTTTTATGGTCTTCTAGTCAAGTTTCAATCAAACCAATTACAAACTGAAAAAGAATGTGATACAGTTTTATGTAATTTTTCAAACCTGCTCTTTCAATCTTGCTTTTAGCTGATAGGCCTGAAGAGCAATCAGTCCCCTTTGATGAAGTTCAGGATGTGAATTCTTTCCAATTAGACTTATTTCATCCTGTAATAAACATTTGAGAAAGCATTCTTTTTATATATATATACATACATATATATATATATAGCCTTTGTATTTTACTGCGTGTTCCTGGTGAGTATTTGTGTGAAAAACACTGTTACCAACACAATTCATTAATTCTTTCATCCCCATGTTGCTGCTTCTCATGGAAAAACTGTGTGGATTCTGTTCTTCTGTTCCCAAAATTTATTTCCAAAGTTCACAGCCACACACAAGCTTGTGTGAAGTGCAAGGAAAAGAAAACAGGAATGTCTGAAGCATATTCTGTGTCCTGCCACATGGAGTCAGTGTGCCCCAGTGTATAATGGGCGAGGTTTGCACGGCTGCCAGGGATGCAGAGCCTGGGTTGGGTCAAACACATCTTTGCTGACAGAACCCCTTCATTTCACTCTCCATCCATGGATATGCACTCTGGACTTTTGCATGTCAAAAAGATGGTGTTATTCCCACAGGGAAAATGAGCTGGTAGCAAAAAGGAATAAACTATATA
>VWZV01007413.1:141421-162209 GCA_013397155.1 Irena cyanogastra | reverse complement strand
ATATATATATATATATAATGTTGCTTGAAATCCTGAAGGGCAAACCCTGCTGTGGCTGAAGAACAAGGTCCTTTGGGGCAGCAGACTGAGCCACAGAACTGTGCTGAAGGGGTTTTTTTCCCCTGAGGATAAAGCAGCTGCTGTGTCTGACAGTGAGGATGGATTGGTGGTTGTAAAAATCCTGTCTGTGCTTATTGTATTTATGAAAAAGTTCTATGTTTTAGCAGAAATATGAGTAGGAAAGACTTCAGCTTTGAAAGTCTCTATTAACATGGACTACTTGACCCCTAAAGGTTGCCTTACAATCTCTACAACAAATTCTCCCAAAGTGTAAATGCCTGGGTATTAAAATTAACCTCCAGTGGTTCTCTTGGTGCCATGGCTGTGTCCAGAGGCTTGGTACACCAGGCTTTGTGTAAAGCTGCAGGACAGGGATAGCAAAGGGGTTTCTGGTGACAGATTTTGTGTGTCAGAGGAGCAGAACTAGTTTTATTTAAATGTCAACTGGTCTATAAAATACCTGCATGGGAAGGACCAGTATTTGGTGGGACAAGGATGCATATCAGAAAGAAAGGTACCTTCTAGCAGTGTGGGAAAGAGAATTTTTCATTCCCTGCTCACTTCTGTCTTCCTTAGGTACTTTTCACACAAATACTGTGAGATCCTGTAATTTTTTAGCCGCCCAATATCCTGAGTACAGTCCCTGGATTATTTCACCACTGGCTTGAGCTAGTTCAGTTTCTCCTCAGCTGTCCTGTCCACAAATGCTTCTGTTTCACACCAAACCACTGGGCAAGAGGAAGCCTGGTTTTATTTATGAAATATATTGTTTATGTACTTGAAACTTTTTTTTCCCCCATGTTTGCCTGATTGGTAAAGGCACATTATCTTTTGTCAAGGTGGAAAAAGGGGAAAAAAGGAAAGGAAAGCAAATTGAGAGCTCCTAGGTGGAGTTGTTAGGATAAATACAGAATTTTTACACAAGCAGAATTTTGTTGAGACACATGTAGATGGTGATTAGGCTTTTAATTGGAGGGAAGAGGATTTTTGCCTTAGCAGAGTCCATCTGCTCTGTGTTAATACTACTGACAGTGGCATTTGTGCTGCATTGAATCAACCTGCATCATTTTAACACGTAATTTGATCATGTTTGATAAGAGTTGCACTCAGAGGAAATCAACCTTTAGAGACCTCTCTGGCTTCACAAAATCTCTATCCTAATGTAATCCCCTGGTTTTCTGTTCCCTCCCATGCTACCTGGCCTCAGTAATCTCATCCAGGCAACAGGATCTTGCCTTTCTGGCAGTGGTTGATTCCAGGTGATTTTAGAAGGAATGATCCCACAGTAAGTGCTTGCATGCTGGTTTTCATGTAGAAATGTCCCTTTTAGTCTCTCAGCACCCCCAGAATCATAGAACAGCCCAGGCTGGAAGGCATCTCAAAAGATGATTAGTCTGGCCAGCCTTTTTCTGGGGAAAGGGAGCACAGTTGAGGTGATAGAATCATAAAATCATCATTAACCAGCATCCTGTCTAATTGCATCTTTTAAACCTCCAGTGACACAACTCTGGGAAGGTTGTTCCAGTGGGTGATTGTTCTTACTGTAATAATTACCTTAAAAATGTTCAGGAGAGGAAAATATAACCACTGGAAAGGCTTTGGTTAGGCCAGGCAATAGAAAGCTCTCCAAAAGCTGATCTTCCCAGAGCACTCCTGTGACACAGGATTGTGAGTTTCTCCACCACCCTTGCTGTGGTGCCTCATCATCTCCCAGCATGATTTTATTATTACTCCTGTTATTAACATCCCTATGAGAAAACAACTGTATCTTGGGTGTGCTGCACCATGGAAAAAAAATCCAGAACAAATTATTCTGTTTGCTTTTTGTTTCAAATGGTTTTGTTTGGGGATGTTGGAAATTGCTGCCTTTTCAGACAGAGCTTCCCTTGGACAAGCAGCAGCTGCTCTCCCAACTGAGCCTTTTCCAGGTGAATACCAAAGTTGTACTGATGCTGTTTTCAAACTGCACAAGAAATAAAACCACTCCATAAGGGATGTGCAATCTAAATTTCCTCTGCCAATTTGTTCCCTGCCTTTTCAGCTGTAGGATGTGAAGCCTTTATTGTTTTGCATAAGAGCTGTTCAGTCACAAACTGGAATGACTTGGAGCCAAAGGAGTGATGTTGTGTGGTGTTCTGTGTATTGTCATTGTTTATTGCTAAGACTATTATTTAATTGAATGCTGTCTGTGGCACACTGGGCTCTGAAGTAAAGGAGCATCGAGGTACAGAACCCTTTCTCTGCCAGTGTTATTCTTTTCTGTTTCTTAATTAAGATATCAAACTTTTTTTTCCTTCAAATCTCTCATATTTGCCCCAAAAGCAAGAAGATTAACACTCATCCTGTGGAATTTTGTACATGCCAAATTATAGAAGTATGGGGTAGCATTCTAAAACATTTATGCTGTAGTTGTTACTGGTAGGAACAGAAAGCAAGAGAGATTGAATCTTTCATGGTTTCTGTGCTGAGTTCTCTCAGGAGAATTGTATCAAGTGTTACTATGCTTTCAAAAACTATTTTTTTTTAACTGTGGCACTGTGAAAAGTGAGTATTTTTGCAGAAACCCACCAGCCAGTCTCCTGCCAGTCTAACCAGCCAACATTTCTGTACTCTTTTTATTGTTCCAGAGATTGCCTGAAGTTAACATCCAGGTAACAGTTGGATTTATTTCAAGAACTGAATTCCCTGCCAGGTTGTCAGTGATTTGTTCTGCATACACAAAGATGTCTCAATTTCTCATCTGGAAAACCAGGAATGGAATAAATGCCACACATCCAAGTGACAGTCATATCCAAACTATAGGCACCCCATGCAAATGCAGGGGGTAAATACTTTGTGAATTCTTGGCCAGTGATGAGATTTCCTTGGTGCTGTTTACAGCAATAATAATGTCACTCCTGATTCCTTTTGGCCTGGCATTTATTATTGATTTGGGTGCACCTGTTGGAAAGCCTTTAACCCTTGTATTCTTGGCCTCATCTGTAAAAGGAGATGAACGTGGGAGGAGGATCTGCTCATCCACCACCATGCACAGCAAAGCTCTGCTTGAAAAGCAGTTTTGGAGACAAACATGCAGCCAAGTGACTCGAATCTCTGAAATTACTTACCAAGGTTTGCTTCCACATAGGGGCTTTTGCCCTATAGCAAACCCAGTCTCATGGTGGCAGCAGGAAAAAGGGGAAAAAATATTTCTATCATGTTTCTCATCAACTTGATTGTCTTGATGTTGATTTCACACTGTTGATGGCAGGAAGCTGTTAAAAAATCAGTGCAGCCATGGTTGGAAAGGATGTTTCTTGCTCTAAGATGCTTTGAGAAACCTCTTCTGGATTTATTTTTCCTCCTGGGCTGTTCTGCATCTGTACTGCTCCATCTCAGTTCAGACATGATTCTGCAGGAGAATCTTAAATCTCAGAATGGCTCTTTGGAAAGGAGCTTAAAAACCATCCAGTCCCACCCCCTGCCATGAGCAGGGACACCTTCCACTGTCCCAGGCTGCTCAGAGCCCCATCCAGCCTGGCCTTGGGCACTGCCAGGGATCCAGGGGCAGCCCCAGCTGCTCTGGGCACCCTGTGCCAGGGCCTGCCCACCCTCACAGGGAACAATTCCTTCTTAACACCAAACCAAACCCTACTTTATTTCATTTCAGAGCCATTCCCCCTTGTCCTGTCCCTACATCTCCTTATCAAGAGTTCCTTTCCAGCTCTCCTGCACAGCTGCTGATGGCTGAAACGTTGGATCACTCATCCAAAGAGTCCAAGCTTGCTAAATTCCCAATATCTGAGCAGAAAGTGTCCTGGAGATTTCAGTGTCACCCCCAGAGTAAGAACTCCATCAATACTTGGAGTGTCCTTGTATTCCTGCTTTATCCAGGTGCTGTGTTGGCCAGTTACAGTGCCTGGTTAGTGGCTGACACTTTTGGAAAGCTGATTATTGGGTGCAATGTCTGTACAGCAGCTGACACGAAAAGCAAGAAAAACTACTCTGTCTGGAGGTTTATTTCATTTAAAGCCAAGTTTTTCAGTCCTAATATCTTTGCTGTCACTTGAGTGCTTTCCTGTGTTTTTTGTTTACTTGCAGGTTTTGATTCTAGAAGGTTTTAAAGGTATCCTAGAAAAAAAGAAGAAGAAAAAAGAGAAAAAAAAGATTAAAAAAAAAGAAAATATTAATAATGGCAGAATGAAGAGTTAAAAATAGGAGAAGCAAGTGATGCTCATTTTCTACAGATTCCCACCCTTGTGCTGCCCACGTGAGGTGTGCAGTGATGGGGATGGAGGCTGGAGGAAGGAGGCAGCACAAGCTCTGGCTCGTTTGCCAGAGCTGTGGCGTGGGGATGGACGTGCAGGGTGATGTTAATGACAGCAGACACCAGCCAGCTCTGCCAGCCTTCCCTCAAGCCACATGCTCATTTCAGTGCCTCTCCCAGCACAGCCTTGCATAGAGCTCAGGGGAACCTTGCAGTCTCCAGGATTTGTGTATTTCATGTTTAGTGAGTGTAAAATCACAGAGCCCTTTTAGGCTGGAACAGCCCTCCCAGCCATGGAGTCCCAGCTGTGACCAATGCCCACCTTGTCCCCAGCCCAGAGCTCTGAGTGCCACCTCCAGGCCTTCCTTGGGATGGGAACCTCCAGGGATGGGCACTCCAAACCTCCTGGGCAGCTCTTCCAATGCCTGACCACCCTTTCTGTGAAGGAATTCTTCTGATGTCCAACCTGAGCCTCCCCTGGCACAGCCTGAGGCCTCTTCCTGCTTATCATGGAATGTTTTGGGTTGGAAGGGACCTTAAAAATCATCCAGTGCCATCCCCTGCTATGGGCAGGGACACCTTCCACTGTCCCAGGCTGCTCAAAGCTTCATCTGACCTGGCCTTGGGCACTGCCAGGGATCCAGGGGCAGCCACAGCTTCTCTGTGCCAGGGCCTGCCCACCCTCACAGGGAACAATTCCTTCCTAATATCTAAACCAAACCTGCTTGCTTTCAGTTTGTACCCATTCCCCCTTCTCCTGTCACTCCAGTTCCTGATGAATTGTCCCTCTCTGCCTCCCCTGCAGCCCCTCCAGGCACTGGGAGCTGCTCTGAGGTCTCCACACACCCTTCCCCTCCCCAGGCTGAACAGTCCCAACATTCTCAGCATCAAGAAAGGGATTCAAAACTGGGGGGAAAGAGGCAATGAGGCACATTGGAAGTACAGCTAAAAAATACTGAGAGAAGACAAGCTCAGCCTGCTGTGTGTCACACACAGGAGGTGTGTGGAGTGTGTGAATCCAAACCTTGGAGTTCGGTTTATGGCAAATTCACACGCAGAGCACACACCAAGCCTTTCCTTGCACAGGTGACAGAACACAGAATCTGTGCAGTAATCACTAATTAGTGATTATTACAGCCCTGCAGCCAACACAGCCTGCCCTCAGTTCAGCACAGCAGGCCGAGCTTGTCTTCTCTCAGTATTTTTTAGCTGTACTTCCAATGTGCCTCATTGCCTCTTTCCCCCCAGTTTTGAATCCCGTTCTTGATGCTGAGAATGTTGGGACTGTTCAGCCTGGGGAGGAGAAGGGTGTGTGGAGACCTCAGAGCAGCTCCCAGTGCCTGGAGGGGCTGCAGGGGAGGCAGAGAGGGACAATTCATCAGGAACTGGAGTGACAGGAGAAGGGGGAATGGGTACAAACTGAAAGCAAGCAGGTTTGGTTTAGATATTAGGAAGGAATTGTTCCCTGTGAGGGTGGGCAGGCCCTGGCACAGAGAAGCTGTGGCTGCCCCTGGATCCCTGGCAGTGCCCAAGGCCAGGTCAGATGAAGCTTTGAGGAGCCTGGGACAGTGGAAGGTGTCCCTGCCCATAGCAGGGCATGGGACTGGATGATTTTTAAGGTCCCTTCCAACCCAAAACATTCCATGATAAGCAGGAAGAGGCCTCAGGCTGTGCCAGGGGAGGCTCAGGTTGGACATCAGAAGAATTCCTTCACAGCAAGGGTGGTGAGGCATTGGAAGAGCTGCCCAGGGAGGTTTGGAGTGCCCATCCCTGCAGGTGTGTGAATCCTGCAACACGCAGGAGCCAAGCAGGGAGATGCCCAGGGAGGTTTGGATTGCCCATCCCTGCAGGTGTGTGAATCCTGCAACACGCAGGAGCCAAGCAGGGAGATGCCCAGGGATGAGAGAAGAAGCAGACCCATGTTTCATGGCTTCTGGGAGCTGTGGGAGCAAGGCTGTGAGCAGAGGTTTCTCTGGGTGATTGTCCTTTCTCTCAGAAATATTCTCACAGAATAAACCTCTGTGATGCCTGCGTGCAAGTCAGGCACAGGAGAGTTCTCAGGGGGGTGACACTGGAGGAAAGGGGAGGCTTTACAATCAAAAAAAACCTCTAAAAAATCAAATCAGCTCATTGCAGGAAAGGGTGGGGAAGTGCTAACCCTAGATCCTTGCTCTGCCAAGGGAGATACAAAAGAATGGCTCTCAGTCTGTTAAACTGGCTCATAGACAAAAAATAATAAATAAACTTCATGTTCCTTTCCCTTCTCTCCTCACCAATGCCCTGACCCTCATCAGAGCTTTCACAGGAATAAACACTTTTGTCTGACCACATGCAGGTGGCACTTGTGCCCTCGTTAGGGAGCAAAATTCAGAATTGCTGAACTGCAAATATGGGTGCATAGGTTGGGGCTGTTTGGGCAGGAGTGAGCTCTTTTGGGGGCTGTGTGTGTCTTTAAAAGTAAAGACTAGCTCCTTGATTGCCCTCCTGTGAAGTCCATGCTGATGCAAACAGATTTTTGCTGAAGAGACTGGAATCAGTGACAAAGCACCATTTTTAAAGATTAAAAAAAAAAAAAAAAAGAGAGAGAGAAGCTCTTCTATTGCATAACCAAAGAGAAAAATTGGAAACTCTGTCCTGAAGGGAAATGCACCTATTTCTCATTCACTCTCCTCCCTTTTTCACTACTTTTTTTCCCATGAAACACATGCAAATCCCAACATGCACTAAGTTTTCCTCCAGGCATGATATACTTGTGTGGTTATTTAAGTAAGAAGTGGGTTGAATAGAGATATGAGGGGTTCCCAGCAGAAAGGGCCTGGAAAACAGTGCTCTGTTTACTGCTGCTGTTTTAAAATCTTGCACTCACCCCTCAGAGCATTTGTAAAGGGGATAGCTGTCATTCTAATTATACAAAACACACATTTCCTTCTTAATTTCCTTTGTCTTCTCACAGTTCAGCCTCTGTTTCTGAGTCTGCCTGCCTGGAAAGGTGTCTAGAAATTCAGTTGTAAGCATTTTATCAAAATGAAGAGTGGTTTAAGGAGTAATTCAAGTAGAGCAAGAACTTGCTGTTATCAATTAATGCTCGAAAGAAATCACAAATTCTGGTTGCACAGGACACTTGTCAGTCTGGAAGCAGCAAATCAGTGTGTGTGGTCTGTGCTTGGTGCAGATCCTCCCTGCATCTTCCAGCCCTCCACTGCCTTTGAAGGTGCCTGGTTTGGAGTGAAGGATATTGAAAATAATGGGGGTGAGCCTAAACTAACAGAAGGACAAACAGAAGGATTAGAGGGTGGGTGGGGTGCAGAGGGAAGGGGGGAGAGCTGTGGGTGTTCAGGTGGGATGTGGAGACGAGGAAAGCGCAATGTGAGAGGTTCAAATAAAGTATAAAAACCAGGAAAGGGATGTGAGAGGTTCAGGTGGGATGTAGGGACAAGGAAAGGGCAATGTGGGAGGTTCAGGTGGGGTGGGAGAGAAGGAAAGGGCAATGTGAGAGGTTCAAATAAAGTATAAAAACCAGGAAAGGGATGTGAGAAGTTCAGGTGGGATGTGGAGACAAGGAAAGGGATGTGGATGTCCAGGTGGGGTGGGAGACAAGGGAAGGGCAATGTGGGATGTTCAAATAAAGTATAAAAACCAGGAAAGGGATGTGAGAAGTTCAGGTGGGATGTAGGGACAAGGAAAGGGCAATGTGGGAGGTTCAGGTGGGGTGGGAGAGAAGGAAAGGGCAATGTGAGAGGTTCAAATAAAGTATAAAAACCAGGAAAGGGATGTGAGAAGTTCAGGTGGGATGTAGGGACAAGGAAAGGGCAATGTGGGAGGTTCAGGTGGGGTGGGAGGCAAAGAAATGGCTATGTGGGATGTTCAAATAAAGTATAAAAACCAGGAAAGGGATGTGAGAGGTCCGGGTGGGATGTAGGGAGAAGGAAGTGGGATGTGAGTGTTCAGGTGGGATGTGAGTGTTCAGGTGGGATGTACAGACAAGGGGAGGCTGTGCCATCATGGACAGGAGGATTTCAAAGTCTCTCCCACAGTTTTCCCTCTGGTGGTTGGGACATTGTGGATACTGCTGTTGGTCAATTAGAATAATTACAACTTGAGATATTTTGTTCCAGTGGTATTAATTCCGTGGCTGGAATAACTTTATTAAAGTTCCTTGACCACAGATTATTTAATGTCCAGCATAAGCACCACTCTTCCTGCCTTTCCCTCTGTCTTTAGGCATGCCAGGAGTTCCTGTTTCAGGGAAAAGGTTGGCTGTAGACATTTGGATTGAACTGTCACAACGTGAGGAGAGTCCCACTTGGAATACCAGTCCATCATGTCTCTGGGAAGCTGTCCAGTATCTCACTCCCTGGCAGGGGAACACTTCAGAGGGGTATTTTCAGTAGCTGGAAGTACAAAGAGCACAGAGCAGTCGTGTGGATGGTGCCTGTTTGACACACAGAGCTGGCACAGCCATTCCTGCACGTTTTCCCACTGGGTGTTTTCAGCCTGGAATTCTGTCAGCACCCAGGTTTTTTAATCAGTGGGATCAGCATGAGCATCAGGGAAGACACTGATCTGTAAAAGTCAGGCTTTTACACTGCTGCTGGAGGCTACTGGGCAGAGTTTGTCTGGCAGATCTGTATGAGAAAGCACAGATCCTCCTGCCAGCTGCTGTTGCCATCCTCCTCCAAGTCTGCCTGAGCCATCAGCTGATCTGCTCCTGGAACCCCAAAAACTAACCCAGAGTGCTGGGACAGAGCAGGGCAGGGCAGGGCTCCCAGAGCAGCTGATCTGGCAGATCTTTTGTAACACAGGGAACAGGAGGGAGGTGGAAAACCACGGAGAACGGGCCTGAAAAATTTTTTAATGAAGTTTGCTGCTGTTGCATCTGCTCAGACTAACAAAAAACCAGTGGAGCTGTTTCTCATTGGTTTACATTCCTGTGGCTTCCTTTACACAAACATGCATCCAGCTGAGCTGAAAACTGATTTCTCTCCACATCATTCTCCCCAAGAACCAGCTCTTTCAGCTACAAATCCTTTTTTTTTTCCCCATCAATTTTCTCATCAATTTAGCAGCTGTGCCAATCCCAGAGCTGCATCCTGAGAAGAACAAGGAAACGGAGCCAGCCCTGTCCAGTGGGATCCCACTCTGGCGTCAGTGACTGGAATTGCACTCCTGCTTTGGCTTTCTGTGTTTTTACAGAGCTTTCACAGCCCTGCCATGGAGTTACAGTATAAAGAAAGGCACTCTCAGCAAATATTTGGGACGGTGATCATAGGACTCTTACCGTGTGGTAGTAATGAAAATGTTACAACTTGTGGCTTCTGGCAAGGTGTAAATGTTTGCAAAATATGGCCTTGGATACTTAAAATAAGGTATCCAGTAATTAAAAAAAAACAACAAAAAACCAAAAAACATTCATGTCATTGAGGAGACTGTAATCTCGACTGACAGAAATGTAATGTAACTAAAACTTTCAGGCAATGGCCCCAGGAAGCACATTTGAGAGCCCCGATTGATGCTGCCACGTGTGAAGAATGCTGCTTTGTAGGGAAATGCACGGAGGGGTTTTGCAATCCCACTGGGAGCCCTTGGAGGAGCTGGGAACAGCAGGTCGTTCCTCCTCACCTTTCACACTGATTCTGTGGGAGAATATTCCAGCACTAGGAGGTAATTCTGACTCCAGTTTACCTGCACCTGGGCTTTGCTAAGCCCCACCTGCATGAAGCCCTTAAACAAAGCCTTACTCCTGGTTTTTTCCCTCCATTCCTGGTTATCCTGGATTTTTGTTTGTATTGACAACTATTTCTAATGTGGAAAGCCAGAGAAGAGGTGATGTCATGAGAACTTCTGCTGAGGTTTTCCTTTTTGAGATCAGGGCCTCAGCAGGTGCAGATTTCAACAAATTGTTTTTAATGGCAGAGTTTTCTTCCCTTTCAGGGATAAGAATTTTAAGTTTAAATTAGGATTCGTGTGAATCTTTACAGAAAAAGGGAAACTTTTATTGTTTCTATGGTGTTTTCCTTAATACACTGGTGTTATCATGATGGTTATTGTATTTTACAGTTTTAAATAGTATTAAATGTAGTCAAAAAGAAAACAAAAAAAATCTGATTCTGCAGAAAATTACAGGCAGACTCTGTGGATGTAATAGCAATAATACACCAGACTTTTTAATATAGCTGGTTTGGCTCTCGTGTATCCTGCTCTTTATTCTTAACACTGTAATCAAGTGTAATTACAGGTGTAGACGTTTTAATTAAGGGTGAATGAGTTTTAATTAAAGGTGAAAAAAGTAGAATTGGACCAACATTAACAATGTCTCTGTGACCTAAGCTGAAGAGTGTCATGGTATATACCTAAGAAAATACTGATTTTGACAAAATTTTCCTATGAATCTATGAAAGGGCCTCTGTGCAGAAAGCTCTGCTTTCAGGTACAAAGCACTCAGGTGTTGCTGCATCTGTGGGATGGTGGGAAATCAGTTTGCACTGAGATGTGCAAGTTTTATTTGGTGCATTATCAGCAGATAGCAATTAGCAGCTCCTCTGCTGAGGCTGCTCACGGAGTATGGACTTACACACTTATTGGCAGAACTGTGATGTGAAATAATTGCTATTGGCACTTTCTTCTCCTTCCCCAACTTCAGCATTCCTTGGGTTTGGCCCACAATGGGGAGTTTTTGCTCAGTCTGACCCCTGAACAACGTGTCCCACTGTCCCTGTAACTCGGGATTGTCACGGCAGCAAGGACAAAAATGAAAACCACTGGAACAGATCACCCAGAGAGGATGTGGAGCTCCCCTGTGGGAATATTCCAGCTCTGTCTGGACAAAATCCTGTGCTCTGGGACGTGGGACCAGGTGAGTCACTGAGGTCCCTCCCAACCTGACCCACTCCGAGATATTTGCATAGCATTTGTGACCTTGAATTCAAGTTTTCTTTCTCTTTCTCAGGACTAAAATGATCTTTTTCACAAAGATGCAACTTCTCCTGTGTTATAAGAGCATATGTGAAAAACTTTAATACACCCACAGTTCAATGATAAACTTGTAGTTTGTAGCCAGATCTGGAGTGTGTGTTGATGGTCTGAAAAAAGGCAACAAAATGTGATGTTTCCTTGGTTAGTTGGAAATGTTTGGGATTTTTCTTTGCTCAAACAGAAATCAGACATTTGCACCAAGCTGTTCTTGTAAGTTTGATGTTCAAACATTGCCAAGATTAGTTTCAACTAAAACTGGTTTGTACCTTGGCCACATTCAATGTCCTGTGTTAAATAAACTCCTTTACCCATTCTGTGCTATTTTTGTACCAAGCAAACCAGGACAAGAGCAGTTGTTATATTTTTATTGACAATGTTAACATAAATACTGATGCCTATATAATTTTTTTCTGCATTTTGAGGGGGTTCACTCCTGATCAGAAGTGGCTTCCTATTGATGTGACATTATGGGGAAGCACCTTCTGTCCCTTTCCTTTCCATCTCCCTTGCTGTAACTCTTGAGCAAGATAGTTCTTAGAGAAAAAAATAGTGCAGGATAATTGTTCATCTGGTCCACAATAATTTTTTCGTGCGTTTTGCTCTTTCATTTAAGTGATTTAACTGAAAAAATAATGGCAAAGAAGAAACAACTAAATTGAGTTACTGAAAAACTGTGACACTAAACAGTTCTGCAAACCTCACATGGACAACTCTGATGTTGGTTTTGAAACAGTGAACTACTAATCAATACAAAAAATTCGTTTTTCAGAAGCCTTTGATCATTTTTCCTTAGCTCTCTCTATGTCTTTGAAAGATTCATAGCTTATCATCCTTAAATCCCATTCTCTATTATCCATGATTTTTTAATATCAAAGTTTGTGATAATATTAATGACATAAACTATATTTCTGAGGTTAAGAACAAACACTAATGAGGATGAAAATATTTCCATGCAAGGCAATGTCAGACCAAAGGGTGGTACTTTACAGAGATGTTTTATTTCTCATGTGAGTCATACTAGAATTACAATCAGTGTGATATTGGAGTATTTCTTATCAATATTTATTGGAATAAATACACTGCAGTGATGGAGCAAAATCAGTTTTGTTTTCTGATGGTGCCTACAGTCCACACTTTGCTTTATTTAACTTTGCCTTAGTGGGTCTATAATAACTTCCAGTTTCCTCTTAACATTTCAGGTAGGATGTTTAAAAATATCCTTTTGTCCCGAAATTTATGATATCTATATTCACAAAATGCCCTGATACCTCTCTTTTCATTAATTCTTCCTTAATTGAAATAAGGAATGGCATACAAATTCTGTTTGTAGAGAAAGGTAGTTCTGTTGTTAAATCAATCTGTGAGAACTTCTAAATAAATTTTTTTAATTTACAAATGGACTGGACATGTAGTACCCCATTGTCATCTTTTTAAAGCTGTAAGCCTAAGCATATAACACAGATCATTATTTATGATAACTCTTGGACTGCATGCTTAGCTTGATTACAAACTATTGTTACAAACAAACCTTATTGCTGTTATGTCTGATATCTTACAGGAATCATATTTCTTGCAGTAATTTTTGATACTGATGGCCTTCTTTGGACACCAATCAGCCTTTACTCACATACTGCCATGATTGGTCTATTTATTTTAAAAATGAAGAAGGTTCAGAAAAAGTTCAAAGCCCTCAGAATTTTGCTTTGCTGCCTGTGTCACTAAGACCAATCTTTGCTTGAAAAACACGCCTAAACCCCAGCTAATTTATTTAATATTCCATTTTTTGCATTTGTTAGTGGGCAGTTTGGGCTGACAGAATCCTTGGGTCCACAGCATTTCTCCAAAAATCTTTTTTCCTACATGTTTTTTCAAGTCCCTGCTATGCAGTGAATTTTATTAATTAGAAGAATGTTTCCCAACTTACTAGGCAGGCTCTCCAGCAGCCCCAGGAGGTTGGGGTAGGGCACGCTATGAAAGAGGAGAACTTTGAGGGCAGGGAAAGCTGCTTGCCCTTCCCAGCCGCCTGCAAACCTGTTCCCACAGTAATGGATGTAATTCTCTTTGAAAAATCACCCGTGCAGCTTCCCCAGCACTTGTGGTACCTCTCACTGTGTCAGTTCAGTTCCCCCACGGGTAAATCTCCTGACTCAGGCAACAGCCCCAAAAACTTCGCTCCTCTCCTGTTCACACCCAAAGAATATTTGAAAAAGTTCCATTGAACACTCCAGGTTTTGGTGCCAGCGAATTAAAACGAGTTCAAGCCCCGCATGGTTGCTCTGATTAAGGGGTGAAGTGGTTCTCCATCAATATTTTAGTTGACTCACCTCTGTGTGCCTCTACGTTTCCATCTACACAGGAGCTTGGATTTCTCAGATCCTGTTTCAAGCCCTTCCGAGGAAATCAGGGCTTGTCTGCCTCGGGGAGCTGCTGTGAAACACGCTGGAGTGTGAATTTAAAATGCAGCACTTTGCCGGCGTTAACTCCTTGTGGGAATGCTCTGTTCTGCACACAGAACGCTCAGCAGCTTCGTTCAACCCACTCCGCTGAGATCAGAATGATTAAAACCAGGGAATCCTAGTTAAAATAGGGTGTTTAAATTTATGTATTTTACTTTATACAACCTGAATGATAATTACATTTTAACCAGCTGTTGTCATCCTAAGGAGCTTCACCCATTTCTCATTTCCGGTCCCCGGTGTTTGATTTGGTAAAGAAGAAAGAAGAAAGAAAATAATGGCAAAGAATAAACAACTGAATTAAGCTACTGAAAAACTGTGACACTAAACAGTTCTGCAAACCTCATATGGACAACTCTGATGTTGGTTTTGAAACAGTGAACTACTAATCAATACAAAAAATTCATTTTTCAGAAGCCTTTGATCATTTTTCCTTAGCTCTCTCTATGTCTTTGAAAGATTCATAGCTTATCATCCTTAAATCCCATTCTCTATTATCCATGATTTTTTAATATCAAAGTTTGTGATAATATTAATGACATAAACTATATTTTTGAGGTTCCTTGCCCCAAATTCAGTGTGTAGCCTTACAACAAAGTTGTGCCAGCACAGCAGAGAGGCTGAGGGTCAAATTGTTGGGGACTGAGGGGAGCACATTGAACTTGGACAGCTGGCAGCGTGCTGGTGAGTGGCACCCCGTTTCACCCTGCAAAAATGCAATACACAGCCCACTCTCACTCTCAGGTGTGGGGTTTTGTGGGCTGAGCAGAGGATAATTAAGGTTTATTCCCCCTGACCCAATTCAGTTCAATCACTCTGCAGCCTTCCCATCTCTGTTGGAATTACCTGCACTGCCCTCACAAACCTTGAGCAGGAGCAGGGAGAAGTGAGGGGACGTAAAAATGCACAGAGAAATAAAGCAGCAGAAAGGCATGAGCAGGCACATCCCTGCTCAAGAGAATGAGGAGCATTCACTCCATTAGCCTGGGCAGATTTTTCAGCTACGAGGTGGTGGGTGAGAATGCAGGACCTGGTTTGTGCTGTGGATACTGCAAAATTTTCAGCATTGTTGTAGTTGATGTAATTGTCTCTGTGTTGGAGTAAGTTAATTAAATGTTACTGCAATATTTACTGGTGTCTGTTTGGTTTTTAAAAACAATTAATTCTATGTTCCTGACAGTTGGTTTTCTGCCAAAACCATCTTGTCTTCCCCAAGCTTCTCTTTTGGTTTATGTTACTTTCAGTAACCCAGTGTGGTTTTATGAACATGTTGCTCTTCATGCCTCTGATAATGAGGAAGAAACTGTTACAAACAAAAAAAAAAAGTTGTTTATTGTCACTGGAAAGCTGGTTCATAAAAAAATTACAACATACTATCTCAAAAAGTGTTCCACATACAAATGTTTCTTAGTGCTCTATGTGCATAGGAACTTGTGACAGATCTTTGGATATTTTTTCACCTATCTGAAATAGCTGCAGAAACATTTCTATTTTATGGGCACCACGATTTAAGTAGGATAGTTCCTATCATCCATGGGCAGTTCTCAGCTCAGAGTAACTGGGAGTTAACAGGGTTGGGTTTCCTCATGATTCTGCTTGTGGGTGACAGTGCATAAACCATTCCAGCAGATTTCTGACTTATTTCTGCCAGCCAGGAGCAGGGTTGTCTCCCCCATGGTGACATTTCATGGTGAGCTTACTCTTCCTTCTGTCCACCTGATCCTTTCAAATGGAGGCAAACACACCCACTGCTGCCCCAGTTTTTCTGTGGTAAGAAAGAGCATTTTTAATGCATTCTCTACATTGCAGGCTACCTCTTGTGCCAAAATTATTGTCGTGGCTTCAAAGGTGATGTCCTGCCCGTGGCTGTGTTGGAGCCACATTCCACTGGCAGCCTTTCATAGCAGATGCCTGGATCCTTTGAGTAAGGGCTAAACTATGGGCTGTGCTGGCTGTCCATGCCATTCAGCCCCAGACCTGGGGAGGGTAGGAGCAGAGCCTCTCCAGATGAAAAGCTGAGGAATAATAAGGCAATTTGTGGGACTCTGCTCCTGGAACAGATCGTTCTCTGCTTGCTTTAAACTAATCCGTTTGGCTTTGCTTTGTAAAATGTGCCAACAGAGCCCACATTGGATTGGAATCCTCTTGGTGGAGCCCCAAGATGTGTGTCTCTTCTATTTATGGGCTGAAGTCACTTTTTGGGGGAGCTATTAATGACAAAATCCCAGCAGTGGATGCAAGGCAACACAAATGTGTTCATTTTCCCTCTGCAGATCAGCTGGCTGATGCATTATTTTGTGTCTGGAGAACTCAACTCACTCCAGCGACCTGAGAGTGTGAAATTTCTAGTCCTTAAGAGGAGCAAAAATCACACATTGTTTGGATCATAACTTTAGAAAATAAAGCCCATTGGGACAGATGAAGGGACCCCTCTGGCTGTATAGCCTAAATATGGGAATGGGGCAAAGTCAGATGTGGAAGGGAAGGAACATGGTGTGTCTTCAAAGATGTTTAGGAACAGTGAAACCATTTGTTCTCCACGTCTGTGCTGGGAAATATGAGCAGTAATGAGCATCAGTCACAAGAGAGGTGCAAGGTCTATTGTAGGCAAGGTGAGGTTTCAGGATCTCCTGTCTTTTAGTAAAGATTTGAGGGTTCTGACCCTTTACTAAGTACATGAATCTGTAGCTCTGTGCCAGGAAATTGCCTGCATTCCATGCACTGGAGTGGATGTGGGCTGTGATCAAGGTTTTACATTCTTGCTCTTCTTGAGAGAACATCCTGCTGAAGAGCAGAAATGGACTCACTGTGCACCCACTTGGTTACATGAGCTGGGCAAGTCCTTTTTGGTAAATGAATTTTATGTACTCATTTCTGAGACCTAAAGATATCCGAAGTGTCATTTTAGTTCTTATCATCAAGAATATTTTCTTTCCCTGCCTCCTGTTGTTGAATTTGCATTTAGTCCTCTTGATTCTTAAGTCTTTGATTGGGTGCAGGCTATGATCTCACCTTTCTAAAAGGGAGATTTCTGCATAGCTGTCACCTTTGTTAGGGAGATGAGAGACACTTGTGGCTGCTCCTTGCATGAGATGATAGGATATTCTTTACATATTTTCTCCTGGAAGTAGTTTTTTAGCTCTATTTACACCTAAACATAAAACCCCTTGGGATTTTCCCCTTGTCACATGTCAACAGTCAGAGCTTTCTACTTCTGCTGTTAAAACCTGCATGGTGTCCACAGCATCAGAGAGTTCCTGAGCTCAGAGATCTGAGGACAGAGCTTTTTAAATGCAAAGGTTGTTTGGTGGCTCGCTGATTGCTTGTGGCTAAGCACTATGGGAATTTAAATATAAAGACAGAAAGTGCAAAGATTTAAACAAATTAATAAGTGCAGTTCCAGAGATGTCCAGCTGACATTTATTCACTGCCCCATCATCTTGATGCTCCAGAGTCTATGAAGACTGGAGATATTCCAGAACACTCTGGACACAGCTCTGTGCCACGGACATTTGCAGGGTTAAATGTCCTGTGGTGTTTGCAACACTGCTAACATGATTTTTATTTTTTAAAGAAGTAGTTTGTGTATTTATAAAAATACAACAGTCAGACATAAGTATGTGATCGTTTCTTCTGCTTCTGCATAAAACAAAGCACAGTCCTCATGTGCAGCTTTTTTTGATTGGTTGGTTCAGGTTTTTTAGGTGTATTTAGAGGAAGGTACAGGGTTAGCTGGAGGTGGAGGCACTTAAGAACCCCCACAAACCAAAATGTTGTAGCATCTCCTACTTGTGGAGGGATGGTCAAAAACACCAAGTATTTTTATCATGCACAGAATCAAGGTTCAGAAAACAGCAATGGGTTATGCTCTAATTTCTGTTTGCATTTTTAAGATTTCCATTTAATGCTCCTGTGTAATTTAATAAATATTTCTACTTGCATGGAAGTCAATTGCATGAGAGCAGAGTTGGCTCCAGGAAGGTTCCTGTGCTCATGAAGCACAGAAATTCTCTTGCCTTTGTGTGTTTGGTGAGTATTTTCTTCACCAGAACACTCCCTACCTCAAATGTGTGTTACCTGGTGTGCTTTCCTGCAAGCTGAAAATGGAGGGACAGGTGGTGGTTTTGTTCTGGTTTTAAATGCTTGGAATAGATTTAGGATTTGTGGATGTTTTGGTGATGGAAAGTGGGTGTACTGACACAAGATCTCAAATTTGAAACTGTTGTTTTTTTGAACAGGTTATTATTCTATTCAGGTGTCCTGGGTTGGCTATATGATGTCTGTATAAGCAAAAGTTTCATTGTTTAATATTGTTCATTTTTTGTGCTGGTGGATGCTTTGCCTGTTAAATAAACAGTTTTTTCCACTTCTCTCCAAAGAAATATTTTTCCTGAACCAATTAAAAAAAAAACCACTTGAATTTGCTTTTCTAGAGAAAACCCCTTTAAAATTTTTTCTCCCAAAATTGCCCTAAACCAGGACATCAGGATATTTACTTACTGATAAACAATCCTCTTCGTTTAGCCCAAACTAAATTTGTAGTGAAAAAGTATATTGAAACTGTCTCAATGCTATATGACTATATTAACAAAACTGGCAGCTTAATTAATAATAAGTTATTAATTAATAAATCTTTCAAGAGTTATTTGTATTGCCACTAAACAGTTCTGGTTTAAATTCAGAAAAAATATTTGCTTGACAGAACGGTCGGAAACATTCTGCCAATGAAAGGCTGCTCTGAGATCACCTGAGGAAATGTGGTCAGTTAGAGCTTCTTAAAATAAAACATACTTTTCTCAAGGTTAGATAAACTACAGGTCAGATAAACTGCAGAGTTACAGAGCATTGTTATATCAGCTAAGAAAATTGATAGATGAACCTAGGTCAGCTGTGTAACAAATGCTGGAAAAGAAAGAACTGCCTGTGCCTCTGAGGCATGGAAATCCCATCCTTTGTGCCTTCAAACCAAAAAGTTCAGGGGTGTGAAAAATGCATATTTTATGATTGGCTCTTTGCAAATATTAAAGTGGATACTATGTGTGTTATGTTGGAAAGTTATGTTGTATGAATCTCTTTTAAGCAGTGCTGTATTATTCTCTTTTAAATAGTGTGGTAAATATCATTTTTAGGCTATAGCATAATATTAAAATAGAAACGATGTAATGTAAGATTTTTTTTTGTAACTAGCTCAAGGAATGGAAAAGATAAGTAAGAAATTCTTCTCACTATCCCGTCTGGATAGAGATAACAGCAGCAGACACCAAGATCCCCAGAGAAGAATTATTGCCTCCTTATGGGGAAAGCTCAGACTTCGAGGAACCAAGAAGTTTGTTTTACAAGATGGGGGGGAAAGCTGAAATTGAGCAGAAACACTCTAGTTTGAAAAGAATGTTTGAATTATGTATGAGACATATGAATATGCACCAGGCTATTGCTTTTAAGGGGTAATCCTTTGTCAGCAAGGTGTGCCTGGTGGGGAATGCCAGACACCCGGACATCCGTAATTCTCTGTTTTATTGTCTCTCATTGTCCTCATTTTCCTTATTATTTTCATTACTACTTTCACTGCTATTTTTATTACTATTAAACTTCTATAATTTTAAAACAAGCGAACGGCGTTTCTCACAAGGGGCTTTTCCCTTTCGCAGTGGCTCCATGCAGATGTTCATTCTCCTCTGTTTATTTGCTCTCAGGAGGCAGGGCTGGGGCTGCAGCCCTGCTCACCTGGCAGCACAAACCCAGCCTCGCTCACACAGCCCAGTCCTCCCCTGACCTAACCACAACCTGCCTCGGGTCCCAGAGATTCCCACAAGTCAGCGATGACTTGCTGGGAAAGAATTCCTGGCGCATCTGAGCAGGAGGAAAGCTGCGATGCTCCGTGGGACGCGCAGGAAATGCAGCCGGGCGGGTGGGTCTCTGCCTTGGGAACGGGAATGTTCCAGCCCTGCCGCCAGACCTGGCAACGCTCGGGTTGTACAAACACACACACAGAGCTTTGTGCGGGCTTGCTCAGTCGGGGGAGATTCTGCTTTCCACTTGCATTCTTGAGGAAACACGATTTTTCGCTGGCTGCAACTCCACACATCGATGCTTACACACTCTGCATTTCGTTAGACTCAGGGTGCTTTTGGAAAGAGAATGGAAATAAATCCAAATTGAGATTTTTATATTTGTTTTATTAACTAATAAAGCTGTTTAATATGCTGTTTGGTTTGTTGTTTTGGTTTGGTTTGGTTTGGTTTTTTTAATTAAAGCATAACACATTAAGATAGATCTGCTATATTAAATAAAGCACATGGCTAACTGAACTATTTGTATCTGGGTACTCTGGCTGGGATTAAAACTCTGTGAATTGTACAATGTGCCTGGCTGTCCTTGCCCCCTGATAATTCTGGCTGTGCTCTGCTTGCACAGGCAGGGAAGATCTCAAGGTGGCTGAAGCACGGGCAAGGCTGATGTGAACCTGTGCCATATGCCAGTGAGTGAACTTGGCTGAGGGAGCTGGGAGGCATCCCAGGGTCCCAGCTGCTCAGGCACAACCTAAATCCATTCAGATGCTGAAGCCAGTTACGTCCCTGGGTCATGATTCAGCTTTCTTTAGCAATTCTGGCAGCACACACGTCTGCATGTTGGTGCAGAGTGCCAGTGCAGACATGACGTTCCCATATTCCTGCCCCACTGTATTGCATAACAGCTTGCTGATAAATATTGAAATTCTCTTTTAAAGAGCTTGCTTACCTATAAGAAATTATCCTCAAATAAGCTGTGATGTGAATGCAGATGTTGTAGATATTCTGAAATCCCTCCCTACATGGATGTATTTTCATGGCAGACAACTAAGTAAACTTGGATACTCCCATTCCGAGAGCCTGTTAAATTCACTGACACAGTTTTGCAGATTAAGTTATTCCAGACGGGTTTTCCACATGAAGCTATTTATGTTAGGGAGAAAAGCAAAACAAAATTCCTGGTCTGAGACAAACTATGAGGAAAAATACCTGTGCAGGGAGTGATTCCGGAATATTGCAATGCATTGTATTTCCTTTTTTTTTTT
>VWZV01007413.1:0-134982 GCA_013397155.1 Irena cyanogastra | reverse complement strand
TACCCCAAAAATGTAAAAAGACAGACCCGAAAAATGGACCCAAAAAAATGTACCCGAAAAATGGACCTGAAAAATGTAACCCGAAAAACACACCCCAAAAATGTACCTGAAAACATGTACCTGAAAAGCGTACCCAAAAAAAATGTACCCGAAAAATGGACCTGAAAAATGAATCTGGAGAATGTACCAAAAAAAAACCACCCAAAAAATGTAAATTAAAAACGTACCTGAAAAAATGTACCGAAAAAATGTACCTGAAAAATGTACCCAAAAAATGTACGTCAAAAAATGTACCTCAAAAAACGTACCTGAAAAATGTACCCAAAAACGCACCCAAAAAATGGACCTGAGAAAATGTACCCAAAAAATGGACCCCGAAAAATGGACCCTGAAAAATGGACCCCAAAAGATGGACCCGAAAATTGGACCCAAAAAACGTATCCAAAAAATGGACCCCGAAAAATGGACCTGAAAAATATACCTGAAAAATGTACCCGAAAAATGTACCACAAAAAAACATACCCGAAAAAAGTAAACAAAAAAATATACCTGAAAAATGTACCCCAAAAATGTACCTGAAAAATGAACCAGAAAAACACACCTGAAAAATGTACCCGAAAAAATGTACCTGAAAAATGTACCCAAAAAATGTAAATGAAAAACATACCTGAAAAAATGTACCTGAAAAACATACCCGAAAAATGTACCCAAAAACATATACCTGAAAAATAGACCCTGAAAAAATGTACCTGAAAAATGTACCTGGAAAAACATACCTGAAAAATGTAAACGAAAAATGTACCGGAAAACATGTACCTGAAAAACGTACCTAAAAAATGTACCCAAAAAAACACACCCGAAAAATGGACCCCAAAAAATTGTTCCCAAAAAAATATAACCCGAAAAATGGACCCAAAAAAACTCACCCAAAAATGTATCCATCCGAAAAATGGACCCAAGAAATGGACCCCGAAAAACATACCTGAAAAATGCACCCGAAGAAATGTATCTGAAAAATGTACCCCAAAAATGTACCCAAAAATGTACCCGAAAAGCACACCCAAAAAATGTACCCCAAAAATGTACCCAAAAATGTACCCGAAAAGCACACCCAAAAAATGTACCCCAAAAATGTACCTGAAAAATGAGCACGGCTGCCAAGAAGCAGAGCAAGACCGAGCTGTAGGAAATCATGCAGAACGCATTTTTCTGTTCTCAGAGGTTTAAGAATTAAAATTTAAAACCAGGCATTCTTCTCCTGAACACCACACAAACAACTGCATTAGGCATTTGCTGCTAATGCAAATGTGATTAATCTTTTTTAAATTTTTAATTACTATTTTTTCACATTGTACAGACTCTCCATCATTAACAGAACTGATAACAAGGCGCATGTAAAATTTGGGTTGTTTAATACTTCTCAGTTAGGTTCCTGAATGTCCTGGTTTAGGTTTTGTCACCCCAGGACACTGAATGAAGGGCTTTTTTATTATCCTTTCAGAGGAAGAATGTTAGCAAAGATATTTCAGTAGTTTCTAAGAAAGCAGGAGAGAAAAAAACCACAGTATTTGTCTCTGGGAAAAAGGAATCTCAAAGCTGGTTCACTAAGCAGCGCTATTATTTTGCACAGGCTTTAAAGTTTGGTGTCTGGGAGAGGAATGGTTGCCCTGATATGGTTTTTAGCATATAATTCCATGAAATCAGACCTGTTAAAAGCAATGTGCAAAGCCTACCCAAAGCCCCAAACCATTAATTTTCTTACCAGATCACATCAAATACAGAGTTTGTTCTGTTATTGTCTACAGCAAGGAGCTTATGTGATCTCCAGCAAATGATGATGTGCCTCAATCCTCTGTCTCTAAAGAAGAGTTCTCAACTTCACAAGGAAGCCACAAGGTTTTTATTAACCTCTGTTCTCATTTGGTCAGATATTACGAGCACTAAAAAAGTACCCTGGTGAAGGCCCAAGCGTGGTCCTCAACCTGCCTTTTAATTCCTGGCTTAACTTCTGTTCATTCAAACCAATTTATAAAGGAACTGACTCTTGGGGTGCTGAGCAGGCAGAGCTGCCACTACCTTCAGCTCTGAACTCACAAAAACTCACACATGTGCCCAGAGCAGTCCAGCTCCAGGTGCCATTGACTTCAGCAGGATTATCTGCACACTGCTTTTTAAAAACTGTTCCTCGGTAAAAGCTGGTTTCAGAACTCCCCTTGTCTTCCCACTGCTCATTTCCATCTCTTCTCCACGGTTTGTGAGGGTGCTTTCAGTGGGATCAGCAAGGAGCTGCAGCATCCTCTCCAAGGCAGCCGTGCCCCTTTCATCACCTCCCGGTGGAGGCAGTTTCCTCCCAGCCCACTCGCCTGCCTCGCTGTTGACACTGAGGAGCACCTGGAAAGTCAGGCCAGCTTTCTGATCTGCCTGCAGACTAACCGAGGGAGTTTTTTTTGAGTGAGATCACTGAGCTGATTCAGTTACTGTTCAACCACGTGAGTGCCAACTGCAAACGCGGCTGTGTGAATGGGAGCACGAGAAGGGGATGGCAGAGCTCCTTCAGAGCTTTGGGTTGGCTCAACCCAGCTGCACTATTGCACCATCTGGGTAGAAAAAACTCAGCATGGCTAAATATTTGCAGAGTGGACAAATAGATGGATTTTTGTTTAATAGTTTTGCAAATTAGTGCTGTTTTATATCAACTTTAAAGCTATTACCTAGTTGCCTGTTCACAGAATGTAAAAGCAAAATATTTTAGCTCTAACACACAGGACAAAGTTGCCCTGTGACCTGCTGAAGCACCAGGCTGGTTGAGTTCACTCATGCCAAGCAACCCTTTAGAAGCATTCAATTCTAAAAAGACCAAGCTGAAGCACTGGATTGGATCCTGTTCTCTAAAAGGACTGGGAAATACTGCAAGACAATGAAGCAGAGTAAGAAGAGGGTTTCTCTGTGGTGCCCCTGCTAACATGCACACACAGGAGAGAAGGAGTTACATGAGACTGGTTACCTTGCCACAAAAAGATAAATTAGGTTGGTTGCATGAGGTTCGTTCTCAATAAACCTAGTAGTGACTGTTGTTTGTCAGCCTGGCCAGCTGTTAGGATAGTTTTAATTTTTAATTAATTAATTAATCTGTTTATTTATTTATTCATTTTATTCAGTGACCTGACTGCTCTGGAATTCCCTTGCTGGCTTCTTTTTCTGCCTCTTGAAGACAAGCTCTTCTGGTATCCTTTTCCAGCCTTCCTACACTTCATCCAGAAAAAGCTCAGAGCCTGGGAAGCCAGTCCTCTAAGCACCTTAAATGTGAATTTTATTTAGGCCTAACCCTTTTGAAAGCATGACAGTAATTGAAATTCTCTTGGATGAGCTCTTTCCATGTTCTGTCATGAGCTCTGACTCCTTTCTGGCTTGGTGTTTGCAGAATTAATTCTCAAACCACAGTGGAGGCAGAAGGTGCACAATTCACTTTTTGGTTAAACTTCGCTGCAGCTAAGTGCAAGCTGGGTTTTGTCTTGCTTACCTTTCACTATCTTCCCAGTGAAACAGGGGTTTGAATGGCAATATATCATTAGAGGAATAAAATATCTCTGCTGTCAACAAAGCCGTGCACTCCTCCAGAAATGCACAGAGCCCTGGTTCTCCAAATCCCTTCAGTTTCAGCAGAGCTCCTTGAGAGCATGGCACACTCTCCAGGCTGATCACTGGGAGCTGAATCCCAAATAAAAGCAAGGAACAGGTCAGGATTATACCCAGGAGAAGGAGACCAGATAGAGACGTATTGTTTGGTCATAGAGGTGACCCTTAGGCTTGTCTCTTCACACAGCTATTGCCTATTCCTGATTTATTTATACAAAGATGTTCTCATTCAGAGTAAACCATTGTTTAGTTTAATCCAGAATAAATTAAGCAGGAAGAAATCCATGTGGAATACAGCCTTGAGAATAGGCTTCATGCCCTGTGTCTTTTGAAAGTAATTAAATGTCTCTGTAGACTCTTTTTTAAATGGAGATTTGCAAAGGATTGCTATTATCCTGGCTTTAAAACACATTGTCCTCTATCTATTGCCCAACCCTCCAGATTAAATGACACACACTGGCTGCCTAGAACAATCCCCTCGAGTCTGACACTCAGTGTAACAAACAAAGACGAGCTTTATTAACCTTCAGACCTGTGATAGGTGTGAAGGTTGTGATGGAGGTCGGAACAGCCTCTTCACCAATCCTGCTACACACCAAAGGGTGCAGGCTCCTTCCCTCCAGCTGCAGCATCCCACCAGCAGGGTGAGACCCCTATCCATTGGTCTGAGTCACAGCTGGACACGAGCCCAGGTGTCCCCAGCTGTGCCCAAGGCAGCCATAGTGTGGCCATCAGGAGCAGGGCAGAGATTGTCCCTCTGTGCTGGGCACTGCTGAGGCCACACCTCGAATCCTGCATCCAGTTTTGGGCCCCTAAATTCAGGAAAGATATTGAGCTGTGTTCAGGGAACAGCAAGGGGATGGTGAAGGGTCTAGAGAGTCAGTCCAGTGAAGGGTGGCTGAGGGAGCTGAGGGTGTTTAGTCTGGAGAACAGGAAGATCAGGGGGGACCTTCTCACTCTCTACAACTCCCTGACAGGCGGGGCAGCCAGGGAATGTCAGGCTCTGCTCCCAGGGAACAAGGCACAGGATGAGAGGCCACAGCCTCAAGCTGCACCAGGGGAGGTTCAGGTTGGAATCAGGAAGAATTTCTTCACTGAAAAGGTGGTCAGGCATCGGCAGGACTACCCGGGGAGGTGCTGGAGTCCCCATCCCTGGAGATGTTCAAGAAACTGGATGTGGCACTCAGCGCTACGGTTTATTTGCCAAGGTGGAGATTGGTCAGAGGTTGCACTTGATGATCTCGGAGTTTTTTTCCAAACAAAACAATTCTGGGTGTCCCGTGGTCCCCGCAATTAGATCCACAGGAGGATCCAGGCACTGAAATCTAGCGTTGGGATCATCAAAGCTTCTAATCCCACGGGCAACTAAAACCCAGAGACGTCTGAGTTCTCGGCAATAGCTTCTCGGAGCCTAGGAACTGTTGCTTCAGAGCGTGCCTGGACAGAGAGCAGCCTGGGGCACGCTGGCCGGAGTCCCGCACACCGGGCCGGGATGCACGGGTCAGGGGACGGAGGGACAGGGACCCGCTGCGGTTCCCTGGGCAGGGGAAGAAGAAAAGGCAGGAATGAGGTGGCTGGCGCTTCCCTCTCCTTTATTTAACAGCTTATTGTCACAGCTCATTTGTCACAGCTCAGCAGCGTGCGCGGCGCTCCCCTCCCGCCCCACCGCTGTGCCCGGGGAGCTCCGGCCGCGAGCATCGCTCCGGGGCAGCCGGAACCCGGGAACTGCCCCGCTGCCCTGTCCCGGGACAGCAAAGGGACCTGTGCAAAACCCAGCCCCGGCCCGGCCCAGGAAGTGACGCCAGCCCGGTCCCCCCGGCACACCTGAGTCACCTGGGCGGGCGGGGCGGCAGCGGCAGCGGCAGCGCTGCGCTCCGCGGGGCCGGGCGGTGTCCGGGCACGGCAGCGGCCATGGCGAGGGACGGCGGCTCCCCCTGGGCCATGGGGCTGCTGAAAACCTTCGAGGAGAGCGAGTTCAGCAGCTGGGAGAAGATCGGCTCCGGGGGGTTCGGGCAGGTGTATAAGGTGCGGCACCTCCACTGGAAGACCTGGCTCGCCATCAAGTGTTCGCCCAGCCTCCATGTGGATGAGAAGTAAGGGGGGACAAAGGGAGCGGGGGACACTGGGGGGACAAGGGACTCTTCCCACAGAGGCACTGCGAGCCCTCAGCCGCCCCGCGGATGCGCAGCCGGGGAGACCGAGCGCTCCTGAGCGCTCCCTGTGTGCAGCCCTGCCCGTCTGACAACCAACAGCAGCAGCAGATATCCCCAATGTCCCGCCTGTCCCTTTGGAACCGTGAAATAACCCAAATGGCCTGCCTGTCCCTTTGGAACCGTGAAATATCCCAAATGTCCTGCCTGTCCCTTTGGAACCGTGGGCTACCCCAAATGTCCCGCCTGTCCCTCGGGACCATGGAATACCCCAAATATCCCGCCTGTCCCTCGGAGCCACGGGAGAGCATTCCTGCCCTGCCCAGCCTGTGCGTGTGCCGGCTTGCACGGGTTCGCTGCGGCCCCGGCGGGCACCGAGCGCGCCGGGATGGGGAGGGAAGGGAAGGGCAGGAGGAGTGGGAATGTGTCTGGGAATGTGTCTGGGATGCAGGGGCTTGGGAAGAGCCAGCCCTTCGCTCGCAGCTGCAGGAGCTGTGGCTCATGTGGTGGCTCGGGCTGGGGGCGTTGCGGTGCGGGCGCTGGAGCGGGTTTGGTGCCTTTAGGGAGCGGGTGCTGAAAGGAGCCGGGCTGGGAAATGTGTCCGGCTCCAGCGCAGGGGCAGCGCCTGTCCGTGTGTCTGTCTGCCCGGGTGAGTCCCCGCAGGTGTGCTGTATGGCAGAGAAAGGTTCTGCCCTCTGTCTCCCGTTGTGGTCCTTGGTGGGGACGATGGGCTGTGCTGCTCTCATGCTGTCTGTGCGTGATCGCAGAATCACAGATGGGCTTGGGTTGGGAAAGACCTTAAAGCTCATCTCGTTCCAGCGCCCTGCCATGACCAGGGACACCTTCCACTATGCCAGGTTGCTCCAAAC
Organism: Irena cyanogastra; assembly: GCA_013397155.1. Classification (NCBI taxonomy): domain Eukaryota; kingdom Metazoa; phylum Chordata; class Aves; order Passeriformes; family Irenidae; genus Irena; species Irena cyanogastra. Next base: position 128,327 of record VWZV01007413.1, on the reverse strand, counting down.
CCCATCCAACCCGGCCTCGAACACCTCCAGGACCGGAGCTATCAGTGCAGGTCTTTCCCAGGAGAGGCAGGCTGTCAGATACGCCTTTAGAAACATCCCTGTGTTTTAGGGACAGTAGTGGCTTCCAGCAGCTCAGCCTCTCTCCGTGCAGAGGGAGGTGAACCTGCACAAGTCGTGTTCGTGGAGCTTTCCCAGCTCCACTTGGTCTTTGGGATCTCCACCAGCTCACAGGTTGATTCTGCAGTTCAGTTTTTGAGACGTGGGTTGGCTCAGTCACAAAAGGTTTCCTGTTGGTGCCTTTCCTGCAGAAGGAGGGAGATAAGCTAGCCCAAGACTGAAAACATTTGTAAACACATCTTCTGCAGGATTTCTGGGGTAGTTGAGCATCTTTTCCAGTATCTGAACTGCTGACTTTGCAGTAGGCATAGCTTACAGAGTGTAGTAAATGAAATTAAATGTCCTTTGGAGAGGGAGAGTTTGCTGTATGCATAGGGTAACTGTGCTGTCTGTGAATAAAAGACATTTAAGTTGCAGAGTGTATTTTATTGTGCTAATCTGCAAGCCCCCTACTATTAAAACCTCAAAGGGGATTTCAGGTTTGATGCTTATTGATCAAAATGGTACCGTGGCTGATTAGTTTTGAAGTTAAGATTAAAACATGTCTGAAAAATAAGCTAGAACTTTTCATTTGCAGTGTACATCTAGAAATTTACTCTGAAAGTTAATTTTCACTCTAAGGATGCTGTCACCTATTTTAATATGAACAATTAATTTTGAGATTTGCTATCAGATCTCTATATTAATATGTACCACATGCAGTGGTATATATCTACAGAGAGCCACCTGTCCCTCTGTGGCTATGACGTGTGCAAATGCTGGAAGGCCATGGAAACATGCAGCTCAGTGAGCAAAAAATGCCTTGAGAATTTGTGACCTTTGAGGCTACAGGGCTCCTGCAGCTTCTGGTTGATTTTAATAAACCACTCCTTGAAACACTAATTTATTTTACTGCAGAATGTATGCTTCAGATTCTTGATAAGAAATTGGAGTGTCCCTGGCCTTTGAAAGAGCTGCCCCTGCTAAATAAATGTAAACTGATTTTTTTTTTTTAAATTTCTCCTTTGGTTCTTGGGCTGTTCTATCAAACCCCTTTCAGGAGATGGTTATGCTGAGACTTTTTACCCAAAACTTTTCTAATAAACTTGTGCTATTCAAAGAGTGGGGTGGGGGGCACAGACAGAATCAAACACAGCCTCTTTAGCTGGCAGGTTGCAACAAGCCCGTGTAATTAGATTGTTAATCCAGGAGATTAACTTGACTAGCTGTTTCTTGGAGCCCTGTGAAGAGCTAGAAGAATTGCCAGTGGTATCAGAAACATTAACTGAAAAGCACAGAGGCTTTTTCTGATGTATTTATTTGGTACCACATGAAAACCCTGTTTGTAATGGCTTGGTGGTGGTAACGCTCTGTGTAGTCTCTCTTACTGTGTTTCTGCAGACGGCGAGAGATTTGGAGTAATTCCCTCGGCAATTATCACATCATAGAGCCAAGTGGCCTCAAGCAGACGAAAAGCTGAATGTAGAGCCAGAAGTGTTTTTCACCTTTAAGCCCAAGCCCTCTCAGACAATCCAGCCAAATTCCATTCCTAACACCTTATTTGCTCCCGCTTCCCTGAGATCTCATTTCTCTCACGGGACTCGGGATGCTCTCAGGATGGGGAGGTTCGGTGTAAATCCGAACAAAAGAGTGTGACCCAGAAAGGTGGAGGAGCCTCTCCCCCGGGACTTGCAGTGGAGAGGGTGAAATATCTTCTCTTCACCCGCGTGGGCCAGAATGGAAGTGTGCTCTGGAGAAAAACAGTGGCTAGCTGGGAGAGAGAGAATCCTTTGTTGATTTCTTCTGAATAAAACGTGCTGAGTGTAAGGTGTAACATTTCCTGGAGAGGGATCTTCACTGGAAGTGTTGGCCATGGGGGCGACTACAGTGTGTGGAGGTAGAAAAAAATTCATGATTAAGGAAAAAAAAAAAAAGAGCAAAGCCCTACATTTATCTCCCTCTGCACATGCTGGATTTGGGAATGGAGCAGGACTTTGAAGTTGAGGAGGGTTTAGAAATGCCTCGCTGTTACTTAGGTGGTGAAGGTGAATGAACATCTCTTCTGTGTAGGGAGAACCTAAGAGTCACCTCGTGCTCCTTGAAGAGGAGGGGAGAGCCTGGCTGTCCTGTAATCCTCTGGCACCAGAAGTGCCCTGCAGAGATCTGTCAGCAGGGCTGACATCTGTTAACCTCAAAAAACGGATTTTCTTCCTTTTTCCCACCCTCCCCCCTGCAACATGCTCTGCCCTGACCGTGCAGTGGTTCTTGTCTTCTCACATTCACATTCTTCTCTGCGAGTCAGCAGTGTGGAAGTTGTTAAATATGTACCCTGCAGAGCAGAGCCACTGCATGCTCTTCAGAGCTCTGCCACGATGCAGCTGAGAGAGTTCCTGAGGACATTCGGGGTGGTGTAATTTGGGGGGCCCCCATCTGCACCACCAGCACTTTGTGAAGAGCTAACTTGAATTCCTGATTGCAGAGCAGGGCTGGATCTGCCCTGGGCTGGGAGAAGCCTGGCTGCTCTGTGTCTGGAGGTGGCTCACACAAATGGCCCCAATTACAAGTTTTGAGCTTCTCTGGAGCAATTTTTGAGTTTCTCTGGAGCAACTTTGAACTGCTCTGTCTCAGACTCCATTAGGGAAATGTGGTGGTAGTGGTGGGGGAATATAAAACTGCAAGGACTGCCTGGTGAGTGTAAGGTTGTAGTTTTACAGCAGTGTTATCTCTAGGGCACAAAGATTGGATCCATGCAAATGCAGGCACAGCCGTAATTCCTGCTGCTCCTGTGGCAGGGTTTGTGGGACAAGGGCTGGGCCCTGGGGACTGGGGCAGTGGGCAAAAGTGAGGCCCTTGTCTCTCCAGGAGAATCCAAGGAATGCAGCCCTATCTGTCTGAGGTGCAGTGGAAGCAGACAGCTCTTTGGAGGTCTCCAATTCGTGTAATATTTCTACTTGCTTTGAAGATGACTGATCTGCACTGACTTCTCTGACAGAGATGCTCTTTGGCACTGCACCCAGTGCTGGAGCTCTTGATGTGTGGGCCCCTGTCTTGTGGTCCTGTGTACAGGAGAAAGTGTGTGCAGCCCATCATTTACATGACCTCAGCTGTCCTGTGTGTAAGCTTTTTTCTTTTTTTTTTTCTTTTTTCTTCTTTTTTCTTTCTTCTTTTTTCTTTCTTTTTTCTTCTTTCTTCTTTCTTCTTTTTTCTTTCTTTTTTCTTCTTTCTTCTTTTTTTCCTTCTTTCTTTTTTCTTTCTTTTTTCATTTTTCATTTTCCTTTTTTTATTTTTCTTTCTTTTTTCCTTTTTTCTTTCCCCTCTTTCCCTTCTCTCTTTTTCCTTTTTTCATTTTTCTTTCCCCTCTTCTTTCTTTCCCCCTCTTCTTTCTGTTCCCCCTTCTTTTTCCCTTTTTTCCCCCCTTTCCCTCCCTTTTTCTCCATTTCCCCCCTTCTCCCCTCTTCCCCCCTTCTCGCTTTTTTCTTTTCCCTTTATTACGACAAAGTTCGGATACACTCCCGGAGGGAGAGGAGAGGGGAGCGGAGCCGCTTGGAGAAGACAATTCCGCCTCTTTAACCGCGTGGCTGTGACACAAGAAACCCTTACAACGCAGACCTAGGGCTCTCGGCTGACAAACCCCACCAGGAGCTCTGCTCTCCCTTCCCCCTGGCTGGGTGCGGTAACTCCCGAGCGCAGGGTTACCCCAGCGCACCGCCGCCCCATCCTTCGCTCCGCGGGATGCGCAGCCGGCGGCTCCGTCCCCGCAGGCGCTCGGAGCCTTTGCTGCAGCATCAGCGCTCGTGTGCTGGGGCCAGGGGCGCCCAGAACGCCTCGCTCCGTGCCCAGCGCCGCTGGCATCTTGCGAGGGGAAAGGGAAGGGAGAGACCTTTGATCTCCGCCTGCTGCGGGAGATGTCGGGTTAACGAGCTGTTTGTGTTCGTGCCATTAATGATGCGCGCCCGGCTAATGACTGCGCCGGCTCTCCCTGCTGCTTTTGTCTTCTCTCCTTTTCTGTTCTCAAAAGGTGACAGGGGCCCTTTTGAAAGCTGTTTGAAAGCTGCCCCAGGCCTCTGGCTGGCTCAGTTTTGAATGCTCTGGGTATGGGAAAGTGCTAAGGGTGGTAATTTTTGCATGGGGGGTTTATTTAAACAGGCAAACTACATACACTCGCCTATTACTCTGTTAATTCACTCATTAACTGGACCTGGTCCAAGCAGAAAGGGAGCTTTTTAAAAACATTATTGTAATGAAACAGAAAATTCTGTGTTTGTAGAAAACGCCCCATTTCCAGCAGCCAATCTGTGTTTTTGGCGATGCTCTCTGAGGCTGTTGCTAGCCTGAGAGCCCCACCCCGAGCAGCCAAGTGGTTCCTGTCAGACTTTGGCTGTTGCTGGGCTCTTGCTTTGCCTCGGAGGGCTCAGACGGGTGTTTTACATCCCTGACTCCAGCGCTCAGCCGGGGCCCGGTGAATTATGCCGGCTATGCGTGTGGCTCGGGGGCAAGGAGTTGGTTGTGTTATTCATGGGCGCTCCCTCCCAGCGTGCCAAAGAGCAAACTGGGTACTTGTCTGCAAAGGCAATTATTTCACAAGAAAGTTGCTGTAGGGAGCAGCAGGAGCCAACACGGTTAATAGAAAAGATTTCCCTTATCTTTTTTGTCTCTCTCTCAGCGTGTACGTCCCTCTTTAAAGCATTTTTCAGCCTGATCTTGTCCGTGAAATGGGTTTGCTTCTCCTGGCTGGGCAATGTTACCTGCAGCAGGTTATTGCAGGCTGCCACAGCAGGTGAGCAGCAGGCAGCAGACCACATTCCCAGCCTTGGGGAGGGCCAAATGACAGCTCCCAAAATCGGAGGGTCCCTCACAGGCTGTGCTTCAGCTTTTCCCAGGACACCCAGGCATTGGCAGACACATGGGAAGAGAACACTTGGATGTGTACAGGCTGGACTCGGTGTTTTCTCTTTTTAGAAGTGCACAATGCTTCTAGCTGGCCTTGGATTTGAAATTTTCAAACCAGACCAGCTTGATTGAGCTGAGGTTCTGCCGTGAGGCTCCCACAGTGGTAACTGGCACCACTTGTTGGTGGCACAGAGCACAAACCTTGTCCTTCAGGTGCTGTTGTCCATTAGATGGTGTGCACGCCTTTGGGTGCATTGCAGGAGCTGCTGTGTAATGAGAGAGGGTCTGCTGAGGAAATATTACCTGTCTGACCTCCCTGTGCCCTCCTTTGTGAATCTATGGCAGCAGCAGCGATGTGCCAGTGCCCATGGCCCAGAGCTGCTCTGGGCAGGGCTCGTAATCACTAATAATGCAGTTTTGACACATTGAAGGGTCTTTAAACCACCAAGTGTGGCCCTCTTTGTGGGCACAGCCAGCCTGGGGACAGGACCCTTGTTTGCTCCTTCCAGCCCGAGGCCCTGTGGGCTGTGAGCAAGGTGCAGAAGAAAGGCACAGCAATTAAGGGTCTTGACCTGGGAGGCTGCAGCTCGGACTGAGTAACACTTAACCCTGTGCAGGGTCAGGCTGAAGTGACCTGTAAACAACCCGGGATGCTCATTGCAGCTGCCAGGCCTGACCTGTTACATCACTGAAAATGGTGAGCTGGGAGTTCTGCTGGAGCTGGGTGGGTGCAGTTTTGGACTTGTCAGATCTGTGTTTTGGGGCGGCTTGTGTTGTGTCTCCCGGGTTACAGCAGGCAATGCTCCCCTCGATGGCAAGTCCAAGGATTCCTCTCCCAAGGTTTGGGTCTGTGAACGCTCAGGATGCACCAGCAGGGCTGCTGAAGCGATGCTGCCTGGCCTCTCTTCTGATTAACACAGCCTCATGACTCACAAAAAGTTAATTACTTCAGCCCAAGGAGTTCAGCAGTGATAAAGCTGGGCTCTACGTGTATCATCCTCCTCCTGAACAGCACAGCATAAGCATCAAAGCAGGGAGATGGGCTTTGCACTCGGGATATTCACACTGTGGAGGTGTAGGGCTCACCTGTGGTCCTGCAGCTGGGAGCTGCCTACTGTAGTTTTTAAAAACATTATTTTAATGAAACAGAAAATTCTGTGTTTGTAGAAAACGCCCCATTTCCAGCAGCCAATCTGTGTTTTTGGCGATGCTCTCTGAGGCTGTTGCTAGCCTGAGAGCCCCACCCCGAGGAGCCAATATGGAGACAATACAAAGCAACACACTCCATTCTCAGAAGGCTTCAAACTGTTTTTTATTATAGCATGCCTGCTTTTTATTCATTCTTACAAAACTCCTAAGTTTACACTTTACTCATTGGTCACAAAGTGCTCATTGGAACAGACAGTTGCAGGTTTCTCTTATTTATCCTTCTTTCTTTCTTGCTTCTATGCCAATGACCTTGGTAGGAAATTCTTTCAGGGGTAAACATGGATTTTCTTATCAAACTTCTCTCTGGCTCACAGAAGTCACTGCAAAACCTCTTCCACAGCTTACCATTGAAAGCATAAAACCCCAAATTAGCAAATATGGAAATAGACCTGGAGTGCAGGCTGGTGAGACCCAGCGTGGGTCAGGCAGGGGATGATGGTGAAATGTGGTGCTGGGTTTTGTAAGAAATGTTCTGTGCCTGTTGGTCCTGAGGAGGAACAGCTGCTCCATCCTTCACCTCCCGTTCTCTTCCACCCAGGGAGCGCATGGAGCTGCTGGAAGAAGCCAGGAAGATGGAAATGGCAAAGTTTCGCTACATCCTTCCTGTTTATGGCATCTGCAGAGAGCCCGTGGGCTTGGTGATGGAATACATGGAGACAGGGTCCCTGGAGAAGCTCCTGGCATCCGAGCCCCTGCCCTGGGAGCTGCGCTTCCGCATCATCCACGAGACAGCGGTGGGCATGAACTTCCTGCACTGCATGGCCCCTCCTCTGCTCCACCTGGACCTCAAGCCTGCAAACATCCTGCTGGATGCCCACTACCACGTCAAGGTACGCCCTGGATGCTCTGTGCCAGGGTATCCAACCTTTGGGTGCTCCCCCATGGCTGCTGCCAGATGCAGAAAGCCTGAGAGAAACCAGCAGCATTGCTTTAGAGTTAGAGAAATGCCCTCTGACCCATCCCCTCTGATTCTCACATTGAAATCCACCCAAATAGAGCCCTTAAATAAATGCATCTGGTTTATGCACCATTTTAGTACACAAACATGGTTAGGGAATGTGTGAGAGCCCTCCTGAAATTTTAGAAGGATGCAGTGAACTCTGGTTCTGAGACCTCATGGGTCCTGCTACAAATTTCTTTGAGAACAGGGTGAGAAAAGTGATGTGAACCTCTAAATCATCTTTGCCACTTCCACAATTGCCATGGTTGCCTTGTTCTAGGTCTTTGCACCACTGAATGCAGAGCTCCCATTTACAGCTGGAGTTTGAGGAGCTCATTTCCATTTGTTCAGGGCATGTACAGTGAGGAAGTATCTCTGTCCTGACTGTTCATGCATACCAGAGGTCACTGAAAGGAATCTCTTTTGTGGCTGTAACAGCATGAAATTGTTTTCATTATCCATTTCCAGAGTAAACTGGCAAACTTGTTAGCCTTCTCTGCTGGACCAAGGAGGTTGTGCTTGCTTTCTCAACTTTCTTTTCAGGGAGTACAGAGACTGAATTACAGTTTTTCCCTGTTTGGGTTGGTTGTTTTTTTTTTTTTTTTGGTTTGTTTGTTTGGTTTTTTGTTTTTGTTTTTTTTTAGTGTGCAATTATTTTTTTAGCAGTACCATAAACCATCTGCTCCCTGTTCTCCTGGTCCCCTCACTGATCAAGTGCCTTTGGTCTTGCCTGTATCATTCTAAAAATGAAGTTTTCATTAAATAAAGGTAGATTTCCTGATTTCATGATAGGGTTGGAGCCATAAGAGGTGTGTGCTACTAATGAAATTACACTTGTGAGGGTCTCAGCTTTTTTACTAGGCCTCTTAGTGATTTCTTTCTTAGAAGGATTTTCTTTCTGAGGTAGGAGACATCTGCAGGTGGTCATGCTATTATGACCAGAACATCAGGATTTGAACTGTTGAAAGCCTGTTCTCACACAATGGTGCTGAGAGACCTTTGCTAAGTATTTATTTACTTAAAAGTTCATGCTTGCTTGCATAACTTCTTAAATTCCTGATTCTTGACTCATCCATGAGCCCAGATAGCAAGGCTGTGTTTTTCTCACTGTTTCAGCAGGTTGAAGTGCCTGATGTTTTGCCTGCTGCACAGCCTAAATCTGGGTGGTGATGTAACAGGAGGGGGCAAAGTGCAAAATGTACAAAAATAAAAAAGGCTCTGGTGAGGTCATTGCTGACATCCCTGATGTGCTTCTGTACGAAACACATCAAGGCCTTCAGATCCTTTCCACGGAGTTCAGAAAGGAATGGTCTCACCCAAACCTCTTCCAGCCAGCAGTCTTTTACATCCACAGGCATCTTGGAAAGCCCTCCAAGAAGCAAAGCAGGCACAGGAACCCATATGCAAAATGAGAGATGTACATATTCTGTGAGGCGCCTTCACTTTAAAAATGTGGCCCCGAACCTTCTTTTTGTGGGACGTGAAATTTACAATTAAATTTCAGCCCCTGCAGCTTGATTTAATGTGCATTTTCTTGCTGGAAGGCTAATGGAGCTGCTGATTGAAGTGTTTTTAAATGTCAGCATTAATTCAGTATGTGACCTGTCCCTAATAGAGTCCTAAGGTGAGCGAAGAGATGCTGCAGACTGCACAAGGAGAGGCTGGAGGTAGGGAGGACTTTTACAAACTGTTTGCCCTTGAGCCAGGAAACAGTCAGTGTTGCAGAGGAGAGCATTAGAAATGCTGCTGTGCCATCCTGCAGTTAAATGCAAACACACCCTGCTCCTTTTACGAGCTGGGCTCACTGTAAAGCCCTGAGTGAGGCTGGTGACTCAGGCAGTGCTGCTGCACAGAACTTATCATCAAGTGGGTGCCTCCATATCATAAAACCTGGCCATTACATAAGTGTGTGCTGAACTGGGAGGATAATTAGGAGGATGGGATTAGCCTGAGCAGGGATATAGATGGACAGATATTAACTTTAGCAAAGGCACACTAGGGGATTCCCTGGTGATTTTAAATATTTGTGTGTAATGTGTGCAGCGCAAGGCAAAGCTTTGCTGTTTTTTGGAAGGTGGATGCATCCATCCTCCCTTGTGAGTTGGTGCTGGGAGCTCTCTTCCCTGCCCTGTCCTGCTCCATCTTGTTTGCCTTAAACACTGTGCTTTCCTTGGCACCTTGGCAGGATTATTCCATACCCAGGCAGGCTTTGCTAGCAGGAATCAGCCTCCTATTTTCTTCCTTCATGTCAACCTTTTTCTCCTATTTGTACCAACAAGATCCTCCCTTGCCCCTTTCTCCAGTGTTCCTTATATTCAATCTTCCACTATTTACATGCTGTCTGACATCTATTTCTTTGCTCAACTGGACCACATCTTTTGGGCTCATTCTTCAGCTCTCCTGCCCTCCACACACATTCTGGATGTGTCCCCTGAGCTGCTGTGATGTGGCAATCCCTGGCACGGGGGAAGCAATGCCACATTCCAGCACTGCCCTCGTGGGCTGGGAGTTTGCTCCTTCCCTGCTGCAATGTGATCTCTCTGCAGAGCCCTTGGCAGGAGAATAAACACCCCCACCACGTGCAGAAATCTCATGCCCAGCTTGCTGCCAGCTACCGTGCCCTCGTGATCTCTGTTGCTGCTTCACAGGTCTCCTGTCTTCCAAAATCTCATGGTCAAGAGTGTTACTTTTTGTTTAAAATTAAGCCAACCTGCAGCTTAATACTTTTGGGCAGAAACATTATTTTTAAGCTCTTGTTTCTCTCACTATTCAGCCTGGGTTTTTTGCAGTTCCTCATCTTGTCATATGTATATTTGTACACTACACACACAGACACACATGTGTACCTGTGTGGGTTCATGTACACACAGAGACAAGCCTGACCAGTTGTTTTTCATCTCCTAGATTTTGGTTTTAAGGAACTTGAAGCAGAATGAGCTGCTCTCAGCTGTGCACTGCTTTAAGCTCTCTGTAGTTGCTTTTCTCCCCTCCCCAGTTCTCCAGTTTAAACCAGTGTGAAGTTTGCTGCTGTGTTGTACCGTGCTGATGGTCTTGCCTCTGTGGTCTTTACTTTTACTTGCTTCAGGTGCAAAATTTCTGAGCATGGAGTTAGAAGCAGCCTAGTCAGATGGCAAATTTCATGATCAGAAAGCTTCTTCATGTAGGCTGTTAACTGCAGGTCCAAGCAATGCCCAGAGGCCAGGCTGGTAAAGAGCAGTTGTCTCTTTTTATTTGACTGCCTGATGTAGGTAGCACAGCCACTTTTTTATCAGCTTCAATTGCTCTCCTGTTATTACAGATGAGGAGAGGCTTTGTTTTGTGTGTCCCTTCTGCTTGTTTCCTACACTTCTGATCAAAGTTTCCATGCAGGGCTGTTGTTGCATGGCTCTTTAATCCCAACCAACAAAGCTGGTTTGCACCTTGATCAATTCTCTGATTGATCAATTGTGGTGGCACAGGGGAGGGAACAGAACCATCCCTGTTACAGTAATGCAGATGCATGATGGATTAAAATGGGTGTTTGGCTTTGGTTTGTGCTGCTTCTGAAAAGAGCATTACAAATGTCTCACCTGAAACCTGGAGGAGTTAAAAGTTTCAGGGCAGGTTGGAAAAGGATGGAAACACAGTTGATTTCAGAAAAGTTTATTTTAGAAGCTAACTATAGTGCATTCATTAAAAAAACCTATTCATAAAGACATAGGTTTGAAGTGCACGTTGTGTTGTTACTTGGAATTATTTTTTAGTAATAATTTTTAGTAGTTCAAATATGTGACCTGTGAAAATGTCTTAAAAATTTCAGGCATTTCTTAAGAACAAAAATGTAACAGCTTGTTCCCCCTACCCCCAGAAAAAACAAACAAAGGAAATGTCCCCCACCACCAGACACCCAAATACCCCACAGACAAATGTGGGGGCATTCTCAATGTCCAAGTGCAGAGACTTTGTACAGAGACAAATACTGGCTGTTGTAGCAGAGATTAAAAATTAATCCAGTGGATTTGATGCAGAAAACCTCTTGGTGAACTCTGTCCCTGAGTCCATTGCAGTGGGTTCTTGAGTTTAGCTTGCAGAAAAGTTACATAAAGCATCAGAAGCTAAGTGCACAGGTCAGGACATCAGGAGGTGAGAGCAGAGTTCAGGGCAGCCTGTCAGGAGTCATCAGTAAAAAAAAGGCACTTTCCAAGCACTCATTTTGTTCCTGGGAACTAGATCCCTGCAGTGCTTGGGAATAGCTGACTGTAGTAGCTGTTGTAGTTATGCCAGAGTATCTTCTAGTTATCAAAAAAAAATACAAAATACAAAAGAATTACAAAAATAATTTCTTAAAGCATCTAAAACTTTGCAAGTGAGTGTTTTTGTATGAACTAGAATGGAAAGATCCACTAATGGCAGAAGCAGAGAAAGTCTTGCGTGCATGAGTTAAAAACAAACTGAACTAAAAAAAAAAAAAAAAAGAAATCTTCAGATCTTGGAATCCTTCAGTAAAGTGAGTGCTGCTGGAAGTGGGCAGGAGAACACGTGCAGCTCCCATCCCTGCTGGGGCTCACGTGTTGGTTCTCATGCAGCCCTTGAAGGAGCAGAGCTGCCTGAACATGAACCATCCCACTGCCTGCGTGGGCTTTGGCCAAGGCTCCTTTCCCTTCCCACCTCCCCACCACAGGTTTTGCATGGAGCAGTCTGTCGCCTCCGTGTCTCCCCTGCTGGCACCACGGGAGCTTTTGAAGGGACCCACCTGAAATCACTGGCGTTGATGCCTCAGGTTTTAGCTTTCATATGTTTCAGATTCTGTGCTGCTTTAGTGTGTGGGTCTGGGCTTCATACCAGGGCATGGTGAGCTCTCTGCACAGAGCAGGGAGACAAAACAATTCCTGCTTCAGCTGGGGACCAAGCTAGATCCAAATCTCAGGCCCAAGAGCAGAAACAACGTGGGCTGAAGAGAAAAAAACAAACAGGATGGGAGTGCATCAGCTAAAGCTGGAATTGGACAATGAACTCCAATATACAAATGGAGCAGAATTTATGAAAGTGACAGACTCCATGACCAGTCGTGCATTTTGTGCCCATTTTGGTTCTCCTGGGTTGCAGCCCCGGCTAGGCTCTTGTGCTGCCTAAGGTGGATCCATTGAGGCCTTTTAATAAATCCCTGCTTTATTCTTTAGCTCTGTCCAGCCTCTGCTCTAGGTCAGCCTACACAAGGCATCAACCTGAGGAGCAAGGTTGCAGATTCCCTTGGAAATTAGGGGAAGGGCAGAGCCTGGGGTGGGCTGCAGGGACCAGCAAGAATGTGGAGGAAGGAGTGGGGAAGGTGCTCCACTTTCACTGCCTTCCCCAGCAAGGGTGTTGCAGAATGAGGTGCCTGGCAAGCAATTTAAAGGCAAACCAGGCAAGTTAAATGGCTCTGTCTTCCACCCACTGCACAGTTCCCACTGGTGTTTAAAGAACCTGCATGACTAAACACACCATGCAGAGTGGAAAATTCACCCTAGAGGAACTAATAAAAGCCACGGAAAGCTGTCTGCAGAATGTTGCTGTTTTGTTGCAGCCTGCAAGAACAATTCCTCAGTTCCCAGTGCTTTCTACTGCAGAATTTGATATGATCATAACCCTGCTGTACAGGTGATTTTTTTATTAATTGACATAACACCCTGTCCTTCACACTAGGAAGGGACAGTTCCACAAGGTGAAGTTCTTGCTAGCCCAGGGAGGGTGTATGCTGTGTACCTTAGCTGTTTCTTAGTTTGTAGGGTGACTTTTTCTGTCTGGAGTGCTCAGCTCTGCCTTAGCCCCCAGCCTTAGATTCACACACTGTAGCTGGTGGCTCCAAACACAGGAGTGTCACCCTGCTGTCTGCATTTCATCTTTATTTCTTAACTCAGGCAGTAGGAAACACGGCATTGTTTAGACAAAGAGGGAGGTGTGTGGCTTTAATTACGCCTGGATTTCTTGGGGTGTACACAAGCCTCTGCTTCACGTTAATCAAAGGAGAGCGGCGCTTCGCCACCTCGGATCCGTTCAGACTTGCAGGGTTCAGTTCATTTATTAACCTGACACCACAGCCTGCTGTGCTGCTGGGGTTGGGCTTTTGTTCTCCTGTGGGGCACCAAGTGCCCCAGACTCACGCAGCATTTCCTGCAGTGGTCGACTTGACTCTTCCCAGGATGTCCTGGCGAGTGGACCAGGGTTTCTTGCTGCTTTCCTGGGCTCCAGTGCTTGGCTTGCTGAGGAATCCAGCAATCCCTCTCTTGAGAGTGTTGCTCTACAAGGATAAGAAACTATTCCTCCAGATAACTTTGCTTTCTCCCTTTTTTTCCCCCCTCTTTTTTTTTCTTTTTTCCTTGTATTTTTTTTTTTTTTTTTGTTCTCAAGTCATTCCCACATTACCGTACAGATTAAAGAGGGACAACAGGTTGGACATACCTGTGTTCTAGGGTGCAGGACTTCTCCAGTTCCTCAGAATGCCTCTGCTGAGCTCTTTGGCCATGGGAGAAGTTCTTGCTGAAGCTGTGTGGGTAGCTTTGTTTGTTTTATGGCAAAGGGAGATTCCTTGCGTGGCTGGGTAACATGCCTGTTCTCCAGGAGGCTGAAGCTGGCAGCAGTTTTCTCCCTTTCCAGTAATGGACACATGTTACAACTAGTTTTGTGGTATCTTTAGAGAGAAACTTCTCAAAGTGTACAGTCGGAGCCTATTAAAAAAAAAAAAAGAAAAGCTTTTTTTAATTATGCTTGTTGTTTTGAGGGAAAACTTTCTCAAAGGAGAAGCTGTGAAGATCAAAAGGGGAATGAGTCATTGAAAAACCTGAGTATTTATTAGATAAAAGGAATGTATAAGTTAGGGGGAAGGGGAATCTTATCTGACATGTAGACAAAAATCGGTGGGCTCGATGGTCCAAAAAGACTTGAAAATTCCCACTTGGCATAATAGACATTTTTGTCCAGTGGGAAATAAGTAAGACAAAGGAAATTCCTGTCCTATCTGTTTGCTGGGTGATTGGTATGCCTTTGAGAGCAAATGAATGCATATTTGCTTGACACTTCAAATTAAAGTGGAGGTGTGTCCTTTTTATAAACTTGCTGTCACTTGTTGTGCTCATTTCAGCTGTGCTCCCTGCGTCACTGCACCAACTTGCTCTATCTCCTGCCTGCCAAAAAGAGTTCCCCAAAAGGGTTTTTGGGCTGTGTGTGTGTTTCCATCTGGGTTTTTGCAGCCCTTGGTGGCTCTGCTGTTGGCCCTGGTCCTCATTGGCATGGTCAGTGTAAGAGTGGTACCTGAAAGAGTGAATCCCCAGAGTTCACTGGAGAGCCAGGACGTTTAAACACCTCATAGAGTGGGAGGTTATGCAGGGGAAGGGGGTGGCAGGGCCAATAATTACATTAAAGTAGTTTGCAGTAGCTAAATTCGATGGGTTTAAATTACAATAAATTGGCTTGACTGTTTGTTGTGTTTGCTATGTAATGGGCTGGCATGCTGCTGCTTGCAAGAACTGCTTGCCTTTATTATTTTTTTTCCTTCTTCTTCTTTTACCTTAACCATAAAGAAACACCTACCATAGCATTATGCTTCCAGAGATGTTTTATTGGCTCAATATTTCTAAACAGCACTTCACTGTATTTGTTGGGTCATCCTGTTGAATCTGTTGTTCTTTGCAGAAAATATTTTGTGAACACCTTGAAAATCTGATGGTACCATGCACTTTTCTCACCTTCTTCCTCCTCTTTTTTTTTTTTTTTTTCTTTTTCTTTTCTTTTCAGATTTCTGACTTTGGGCTTGCAAAGTGCAATGGCTTGTCCCATTCCCATGACATCAGCATGGATGGCTTGTGTGGCACGATTGCCTATCTCCCTCCAGAGCGCATCAAGGAGAAAAACAGGTGTTTTGACACCAAACATGACGTGTACAGGTCAGTGAACTATGAAAACACCTAAATGCTATTTTAGTAACACTGTAAAATGAGCCTTTTTTTGATTTTTTTAAGCATGAAACCCCTAAATCCAGTTTGAGCCTCATCTTGAAATGTGTCGCATTTGCTTTGGGTTTTGCAAAGTCCTTGTAGGGTAGAGGTTTTTTAAAAACCCAGGTGATCCTGGGTCTTGAAATTATCTGTTAGCAGCTGGCAGTGGGAGGCACTCTGCCCACCTTTAATTTCCTTTCTAAAGCTACACCCTGACCTACTTTTTGAGACTGCGATAAAATTCTGAGTTATCTTCAGTGGATTTCATCACTAGGTCTTTGGCTCTTCTTTCATGGCAAGATTATTAGGGAACGGAAATCACAGCTTTAGATTAAAAAGATATCTCTTATTCTAAATTAAATTGATTTATTTAAAGTCATCTTGCAGGGTAGAAGCATTAAATTAAATCCACTGTAATGCTTTCTCTGATTTTGTCAGGGTGGATGTGGAGTGGTTGGTAAATGCTAGCAAGGACTTGGCAGCCTCCAGCAAGTCCCTGTGTTTGCTGCCTCAGGTTCCTCCCTGCCAAAGCTAGACTTTGAAATCATGGTTCTTAGCTGCATTCCTCTGTGTGTGTGTTCATCAGCTGAATTAGGTGCAAAAGCGGAGGGATAAGGAAAATAAATTACACTTCTGTGAGTTTTTTGGTTTTGGTTAAAAAAATTTCTAGAAATATTTTTTTTACCTTTTTAAAATTTTTTTTGGTAGCTTTTCCATCGTGGTTTGGGGAGTTCTTACACAGAAGAAGCCTTTTGCAGGTAGGTTGTGTGTTATCTTGATTTTTTTCCTTTTTCCCATTGATAAGCACACTTCTTGCTCCACTAGATTTTTGTGCATGACCTCCAAATTCTGACAGTCTTGTGTGGCAGACACTTTTAAGCTCTCAAATTCTGATCACAAGCTCAAGTCCTCCTTTGTCCTACGTCGTGAAAACAGAACCTGTATTGCTGCAGGGACCCTTGTCTGCACATTTTTGCTCCTGCTGGAGTTTGCTGCACAGCTTCAGATCAGTGTATGGCAAAGCCAACTTGGCAGGCAGCTCCTCTGTAGTTTATTTGTAGATTGTGGGGACAGATTCGTTCCTTTAAAAAAAAAAAAAAGCTGTCTGTGAGAATAAGCCCTGTTCCACCCTGCAGTAAATGCACTGCTCTACAGGCAGCTATTTATTCTTTATGAACTTTCCTGTGTCTGTGGCTGGCCTATGTATAGCAAACATGTCCCAACAAGTTCCAGTCTGCTGTTAGATTTTTCTCCCAGTGAGGGATTCCGTTTAGCCCAGTGGTTGATTTACAGTCAGGAGCTGCATTACTGCACCTCTTGATTTGTGTTCTTCCTTCACCTTTATGAATAGTTCAGCTACCTGGTCTAAAGAAAACCTAAGGTTCTGTTTTCTTACAGCAGATATGGAAATCCAAACAGAGGTAGCAAAGAACTGTTTGGGTTTTTTTTTTCCTTTTCTCCTTTATCTTTAAAGGGTGGAAAAATAACATAGTCACTTGCTGAAAATTGTTTGTAAATTACACATGAGAAGCAGTTGTTACTGCATTAAAAAATATCTTCTTGGAGAAGACAACAACCAACAAATTTTTCCCCTATTGATAAGAAATCTAGAAAAAAAGTGAGAAAACAAATTTTCAGCCACTCTTAATGCTCTTGGAAAAAAGAGAAGTGATTCCTTTTGCTGTGACACCTAAATTTGTGTGCTTTTGCTTTGCAGAGGAAAACAACATTTTACATATTATGGTAAAAGTAGTTAAAGGCCACCGCCCAGAGCTACCTGCTGTTTCCAAATCCAGACCTCATTCATGTAATAACTTGATCAAACTGATGCAAAAATGTTGGCAAGATGATCCTGGTGAACGGCCAACATTTCAAGGTAAGATTTCCTCTTAGCTTGGCTGCCCATTTATTCTTCTATGAGTCACATTATTGCTCAGGACTCTGCTAATCCTTGGAGTAAACGCTGAGGAGCTCTGTGACAGAGTAAATAGAGCACATTGTGTGGTGGAGACAATGATACAGGCCACTTACTCATTTGTGGAGGAAGGGATTATCTGGGGACATGTCTGACCATGATGGTGTTATGTAAACACATTGGGAATGAGCCCTGGACTGAGCCAGTTGGTCCATTTAGCCAGAAATTTTGTTTATTTCTGATAGTGAGTGTCAGGACATAAGCCAAGCTGGAGTTAGTGTGGTTTGCAGTGTACCAGAGCGTTGAAGGAACTGGCTCTTGAAATTTGTATTTGTTGAGAAACTGAATTGTTTTCTCGTATTGAAACAGTTTGTATAGTCACTTCTCTGCCAGCAAAAGGTTTGAACTTGTCCAAAGCACCTGCTATGAATTCAAGTGTGCAGAGGAATGTAGCTTCATTTAGCATTAATGGGAGAGATTTGCCTCTTCCCTCTCCTGCTGGTCAAACAAGGAATGAGGACTGAAGGGATGAGGGATTCTAACTTTAAAAAAAAACCATATCCAAATCTGCCAGCAGTACAGGGGTTCCCATTTCACAGTCCTGCAGCGTGGCCCCTGTGTAACACCAGTCTGGTGTGACTGAAAATGAATTGTTTGGGCAGTCCTGTGTACCCCTGGCTTGGCTGCACACTTGTGCCCACTGAGGAGGTGCTGGATGGAATGGTCAGGACTGGAGTCCTTCTCCCTCAGTATCTCAGAGATTTTTAACTTCAATTGATAGAGAAGGGCAGCAGGGTATCTCAGAAACTCTTCTGAAAAAAACAAGCCCTAAAACCTTCTCTTGTTTTCTTTAAAGAAATCACTTCAGAAACAGAGGCCCTTTGTGAAAAACCAGAAGATGAAACAAAAGAGATGTTAACCCAGGATCTGGACACCAAGAATGCCCCAGAGCAGCAGCCTGAGGTATTTTCTCTTTCACTTCTTGTTCAAACTTGCAGGGTTTTGGGAGGAACAGGCTCCTTTATGACCTGGAAGGTCCAAGCTCTTTGCTGCTTTTGAGCACCGCCTTGCCTGAGAGAAGTGGGTCTTGGTGAAGGACTGGAATGCACCATAGACAGCAGGAGCATGGACCTGCTCAGGAAAAACTCAGGGCAGAACCAAATGCAAATGCATCTTTTTCTGTGGAGGGAGAGCAGGACAGTTAGGAAGTGAAGGCTGGAACTGTGTGGGTGTGACTGATCTTAAAAACCATCGTAGATAGAAGAGCCACGTGGCTTTAGTGGCTCTGTGAGTACTGATGGAAGCTGCCCTCCTGCTTCTGAAAAAATTCAGTGCCCTTATTCATAGGTTTCATTTAATACGAACAGTGTTTAAAGGCTACCTGCAAACTAATAAATTTATGTTCCTTCTGTAGGGCCTCGTGCTCAGTTTTGTTTGCTGACCTTTCTAAAATGCTTGTGTGCTTCTCTTGAAGGGGATTTGTGCACTGTCCCAGAAGAAACAGGAGCCTGCTCTACCATCAGTTAAGGATTACAGTCTCTCAGAGTTGCTGTCCCAGTTGGATTCAGGGATTTCACAGACTATGGAAGGCCCTGAGGACCTCAGCCGCAGCTCTTCTGAATCCAAACTTGCCTCCAGTGACAAGCGGCTTTCAGGAGTTTCATCTGTAGATTCAGCTTTTTCATCCAGAGGATCCCTTTCCCTTTCTTTTGAACGGGAGAGTTCAGGTAATGGTCAAGTTTTCCTTTGTACTTGTTTGCACTGGGGCATGGGAGTCAATGGGTTGGAGAGTAGAATAACATTCTGGAAATTAGTTAGCCTTGCTTTCTCTTGCTGTCAGCACTACAAATTTGTTTACTGGATGTAGTTATTTAAAAGGAAAAAAATAAAAATAAATTATGTGGTTCTCAAACATGATCTAATGAGAAATAATAAATCTAATTTACTTTTGTAAAGGAGCAAACTCCCATTAAAGCAATTACAGTCATGTAGAGGTTGGTTGGAAGGGAGGTCACTACTAGTCCAGCATCTCACTTGACGTGGGATTAAAGCCACTGCCCAGTGAGGTCAGCTGAGTTTGTGGCTTTTTCAGTTATACTAAGCCTGAACCTGTGCACCTTCGTTTTTGAGAGGATCCAAGCCACCTCCTCAGCAGCCCCTGGGACCACTGTGATAAAGACCCCCTCACTTTTCATTGCAGTGCTGCAAACCCCAGACATCTGTTTTCCAGTTAGGTAAACAATGGTTACTGCAGGGAGATCAACCACAACATCCTTTGGTCTTCATGCCACAACAAAGAGAGTTAGTGGGGACCCAAACCTGAGAATGTTCTGGGACTCCTGTGGGGCAAGAGGGGTGAATTGCTTTGCAGGAAGCTCAGTGCTGAAACCATGGGCAGGTAAGGTTTGATGGGTATCAGAATTGTGATGCTGTCTTTTCTAGAATCTTAGAACAGTTTGGGTTAGAATGTACCTTTAATGAGCAGGGACATCTTCAACTAGATCAAGCTGAATGTGTTCAGGGACGTGGCATCCACCACCTCTCTGGGCAACCTGCTCCAGTGTTTCACCGCCCTCATGGTAAAAATTATCTTCCTTTGTATCCACTTAGATATCGGTACTACAGACATACAGAAGAGGAAGCTAACGGAGGCAATTTTATCCGGAGATACCAGCAAGCTGATGAAGATCCTCCAGCCTCAAGATGTTGATATTGTTTTAGATGGGAACTCCAGCCTTCTGCACTTGGCTGTCGAAGCAGGTCAAGAAGAATGTGTCAAATGGCTCCTGCTGTACAACGCTAACCCTAACCTCACCAACAAGAAGGGGTCCACCCCTCTTCACGTAGCCATCGAGAAGAAATTTAAAAGCATCGTGGAACTGATTATGGCCAGGAAAATCAACGTCAACGCCAAAGATGAGGACCAGTGGACTGCTCTTCACTTTGCTGCCCAAAACGGGGATGATTTCAGCACCAAAATGCTGCTCGATAAGAACGCGTCCTTAAACGAGGTGGATTTTGAGGGCAGGGCCCCCATCCACATAGCCTGCCAGTACGGCCAGGAGAACATCGTGCGCATCCTGCTGAGAAGAGGCGTCAACGTGAACATCAAGGGCAAGGACGACTGGGTGCCCCTTCACTACGCTGCCTGGCAAGGCCACCTCCCCATCGTGAAGCTGCTGGCCAAGCAGCGCGGCGCCGACGTCAACGTGCAGACCGCGGACGGCAGGACCTCGCTGCACCTGGCCGCCCAGCGGGGTCACTACCGCGTCGCCCGCCTCCTCATCGACCTGGAGTCGGACGTCAACGTCCGCAACGGGCTCCTGCAGACCGCTCTGCACATCGCCGCCGAAACCGGCCACACCAGCACCTCCAGGCTGCTCCTCAAGCACGGGGCAGACATCGAGGCCGCCACGGCAGAAGGATACACGGCCCTGCACTTGGCATCCCGCAGCGGCCACTTAGCCACAACAAAGCTGCTGATGGATGAAAGGGCCAGCGTTCTAGCCAGAGGCCCTTTAAATAGGACAGCGCTGCACCTGGCTGCGGAAAACGGGCACTCTGAAGTAGTAGAAGAACTTGTCAGTGTGGAAAGTATCAATGTTTCTGACAGCGAGGGGTTCACGGCTCTTCACCTGGCCGCGCGAGGGGGGCACGCGAAAGCAGTGGAGGTTCTCCTGAAGCACGGCGCTCACACTGACATGCCGAGAGCCAAGTGCCAGACCCTGCTCCCGCCTGCTCAGCAGAGCAGGAGTAGCTCACCCACGGTGTTGTTAAGTGACACTTAAGCAAAAGGTGCCCAGTGGTGCTTTTTTACCTGGTGTGAGGAGGCTGCTGGAGCTCAGGGCCTTCTCCAGCTGCGCAGGGATGCACTCACCAGTGGTGGCAGCTGATGGACTGAGGTGTTTGAGTGTGACTGAGGCCAGGTGCAAGGCTAAGAGTCTGCCGTGGTCTGTGTCACTCATTCTGTGCCTGCCCACCCTGCCTGGATCCGGACATTCCCCTCCCAAGGACATTGTGAGAGAAGGATGCGACTTGTGCGTTCCCCCTGCTTTTTTTTTTTTTCCCATGTGCCAAAATAATTTAAGAACTAATGTTATGCTTTTTTATTTTCATCAAAACAAAAAGAAAACAAAAAAAGATGGCATAGATTAATGGTTCATTGCAGCGATTGATGTTTCAGGCTGTAAACCTCCAGTGTAGAATAAGCACAACAGCAGTCTGCTTGAAATTAATGCAGGAGTTGAGGAAAGGGCTGTTTAAGGTACAGTTAATCAGATTTCTGCTATATTTTTTAATGGAGACATTGATTACAGATTTCCACGTACTCAACGTTTATGAGGCGGACTTAATAACAAGGCAGGATTCAAAAAAAAAAATCAGAAGTAAAAGCTTAACACTGCTGTCTTCATGTACAGTACTACCTTGTATGTATCCTGAGATAAGTAAACTGGACTGGGTGCTTAGTGGTTTGTCTTAAATGAGCAAGTCAGGAGCTGAAATTCATACTGGACTGGAACTGGATGGTCTGTTCTAACACCATTGTACCAATTTGCAAAACACTGTTTGGAGGGGCTGATGACTAGACCTGATATACTGTGTATATAGGATTTCTACCTGTTGTATGCTTTTTTTCTACTGAAGAAAATAGATTGCTTAGAGTGGGTATGTTTTAATACACCTTTTAATTTCACTCTTTTCGAAATACAAATGTGGCCTGTTATTAATAAAAAAAATTGTGTTCCCACAACTTGTCTGTATTTTGGAGTCGAGAAAGCAACTGAAAACTCATTAACCAACAACAGCAGAACACAACTATCACGTGTTTAGTGATCATAGAAGGGGTTAGAATGGACCTTAAAGACCCCCTGACCTCGGCAGGGACATTTTCCACCAGGTCAAGTTGCTCAGAGCTCCATCCAACTTTGTCTTGTATGATGTTGAAGCCCAAAGTGTTGACATGTAAGGCTGCCCTCAGTTTTACATTCCCTACAGCTTTACAGAAAGTCAGGAGCTTGCAGGAATGGGAGGTGTTTGTTCTTTACAGAACAAAATTGTAGAATAAAGCCTCACATAACCTAACCTTTACACGTGTAACACATTGATGTGCAGCTGGGATGGTTTCCTCCTATGCTGTAGCTGTTAGTGAGAATGAAATGGTATTAAAAATTAAATGGTGAAGCCATGCTCATGCCACTACATGGAGGTTACAAAGCAATGCCACTCTTAGCAGACTGTGGCAGTCCCAGCAAGCTCCTAAAGGTGCTGGCAGTAAAACTTCTCATTCAACAAAAAACCCTCATTTTCCTACTTCCTTTCACTTCTTTGGAGACCATAAAGGTGGACCCATGTTTCATTAAGCTGCGCTTAATCACTGTCTCAATATAGCAAATTTAACCACAGACTCAATCTTAAACTCTTGGCTTAGCCTAGCACACAGTCATTGCCTTCTATTTCACAGTCTCCTGAACAATGAGATTAAAGATAGTTAAATTCCAGTACTTGCCTGAAGTGCAAAAGAGCTGTAAGACCAGATAACAGCAGTCTTGCATCTCCTAACAAAGGTGGTTCACACCAGCAAGGCAAGGGGAAAGTACACTTATAAAATGCTTTTAAAACAGCTCAAACACTGCTTCGCCAGTACATTCTTCAGTGCCTAATAATACTAGTACATTAGCTGCTAATTAAACATGAGGCCACACTCATGAGTTCTTATTTCCATGCTATCTTTCACAATAACAGGCACCAGCTATGCATTACAGAGAAGGCAACACAGCTGGCACTAGACAAAAAAAACAACAAAGGATTGCAATGACATGCTGCCAGTATTGGAGTGGGTATTTTTCCCTGTGAACCAGCCTTCCTTGGGGGCAGGAGGGTGAGTGGGGGTGCTAAATTGGCACTAATGCAGCAATTAGGAATTACTGTTTTGTAAAGGTCTCCTACGGGTGACTTTTCTAGTTGTATGTGCACTCCTCTGACTTAGCTGAAGTCTCTGGCTGTTGACCTAAAGCTTACAGGCATTTCTTTGCCTCTTTCCAATCTCAGGTGTGTTCTTTAAAAAAAAAAAACCTGTAGGCTTGGGAGGTGGGTTTGAGGAGGTGTGTGACACGAAGGGCTCCATGGAGCTGAGCCTGCTCCAGGTCCCCAGCTGCTCCCTTGCAGGTGAGAGGGCTGAAGGATGAACATCAGCCCTTCCTGCTCACCTCCAAGATCAGGCAGAGGCCGCTTGCAGGGTTTCTGCAGACACTGTGCTCACCTGATTCCTTTGCGCTTCTGACCATGGCCCCAGGCAGCAATTTCAGCCCAGGGAGAAACATAAGAAAAAAAAAGATACAGTGAAGTGATGCTCGTGACCATAACCTTCACCTTTTCATCTCTAGATGTGGTTTTTCTGCCTGCACAGCTCCGGTGGCACAGTCTGGGTTCCTGCCAGCACCCGTCTCCCCGGGCAGGAGCCCCAGCTGTGGGGAAGGTGCCTCACACCATCCCCATTCCTGACTCCTCCATGCCACCTCCGCCCCCAGGGGACACACAGCCCCTGCTGCATTCCCTGTCTTTGCAGCAGTTGGTTCCCAGCACCAGGCAGCTTTATTTACCTGCTGCTCAGCGCCGTGTTTGTACAGGCCTCGAGAGGACTCGACAAGCCTGCGGTGGCGCAGCGGAGAGGGGAGAGGATTGCTGGGTGATTGCAAAGAGGCCCCGAGGCAAACCTCAGCCCTTTCATTCCTGCCTCCTCTCCTCTCTTGCACCACCTCGGCTCCGCTCAACATCAGGCTTGCAAGAAAAACAGGGCACGTGGGAGCTGCTCTGCAAGGCCTCCCTTAGCAGAGAGGTCCAAAGGAGGGGATATCTCCTCTCCCTCACGCTCCTTTAACCCCAGCTGGCTGGCATGAGGTGCAGTCCAGCTCATGGGTGTCTCCAAAAATCCCAGGCAAAGCCTTCAGGTGCTCAAGTGCTCATGGGGTGCAAACCTGTGTTACCTCCCCGGCTGTCTCTGGGCTCAGCTGTTGATCAGATCCCGTTGTTCCCGTGCCTCCGGGAGGGAGCTCCAGCCTTTCCCCTTCCTTGACTCTTGGTGTGTTTCTTTGGAGGAGACCCACACAAGCAAGGAAGACAGAGCAGTGGGTTCTTCAGACACCAGTCCTGGGGCCAGGGGTTTGAGGGAAGATGCCCAGCTGCACTTTGCCTGTCCTGTTCTTTGGCCAAAACTGCCTGAAAGTGCAGCCAGGTCTCTGCATGAAGCCTGTAACAACTTTGGCCACACCAGTTTGGTATTGGAGAGGGATGGATCATTCACAACACTGCTCCACTGCCTCACCTCTCTATTCTCCTGGGGCACTCTTTCATCCAGGGCTGAGGTAAAATGCCAAACCCAGGAATCACAGAATCATTTAGTTTGGAAAAGACCTCCAAGGTCATGGAGTCCAAGCATTTACCCAGCACTGCCGTGTCCACTACTATTGCCAGCCCAAGCCAGGGAGAGCCTCACACCCCAAAGCCAGTGCTGATTAAGCAGGGCAGGGTAAGAGCACAGGAAACCCTTTCCAGGGGAGGTGGCACAGGCAGATCCCAACACGTCGGGCTGAGCGTCAGGGGCTGTCGGCAGTGAGACGCGGGGCCGGGAGGGCAGTGAGCTGTGATGGAGAGCAGGGTGGGGAGGCTGTGCCCCGGGGACACTGTCACCCTGGAGAGGCTGGCACGACACCCGGCTGGGCTGGAAAACACTCACTGCTGCACCAGGGAAGCCCTGAGCTTATAGGGAAACACTCAGCAGGCACTTGAGGAAGAATGGGATTTAAAATCAGTGCTGCCACTACCTTATTTACCTGGTGTTTTTGAAATACTGTGGGAGAGGCTTTTAGGCTTTGCTCTGCAGTGATGTAGAGCTAAGACCATATAAAAGCTAATAAAGAGCAACTTGTGATCTACACAGAAACACCTTGTCTAAGAGACTCGAGTGGAAACACGCAGAAGTGTAAGACAAACACTCCAGCCGTGGCAATGAGAAGGGGAAAGATGTTCTGCACTCTCCCCTGGAAAAGCAGGCAGGAGCCCGTTTGCTCTGCCCCAGAGGCACAGAGTAACCCTTGACCGTGACAGGAATAAGGGCTGTGGGCCAACTCAGAACATGCACAAGGAGAGAAATCTGCCTGACGAGTCTCCCCCACCCCAGTCTCCATTGCCTGATCGGATCAGAGGAAATAAATCTTGGCAGAGCCAGTTTTCACAGGAGTTCATGCCCTGACCCTGCCTCAACAGGGAGCGGGTCCAATATGTTTCCCTTTTATCTATTTAAATAGGATTGCTTGTCTTAGTCCACTAACAGGCACAACATGCCAAGTCCTGTGCTGAATTACTGATGTCTGCTGTGTTTTAAAACCCCCAGTGAGGCTGGCTTTGTCCCAGCATTGCCTTGCTTTTGCAAAGATGCTTAGCTAAGGGCATTGTAGGAGGTTTTGCAGGGCTCAGTTATAACTGACATTGGAAACTTCTATCACGGCAGCTACATCCAAAAGCACACTTGCAGTGGGGTTTAGGCATTTGCAAAATCAAAGTCTAGACGTTTGTGGTGAATATAAAGGCTGACTTCAGCCTAAACTCTGCCAGTCTCCACAGCTCACAAAAGACTACATCTTCCTTTAAAAAAAGGTGAGATTTAAAATCTATTCAGCAGACCAGGCCATCCCATCTTGAAGAAGACGCTGGATGCCCTGAGATTAACTCAGCCTCACCACTGACTTCCTAAAGTAGAAAAGCCTTTATTCCCCAGGTCTTGATATAAATCCAGATTCTGATGGTGATTTATTAAAGAAAAGTGGTACTGCTCCATTGCTTACCAAGCCAAACTGCTCTCAGGATCATCTCTGTTCTCCTCTTATCCTCTAGGCTCCTGACACATTTCGCACTGCACCAATTCCCAGAGAAGAAGTTTGCTTTAGTGCAGCAAACCAGAGCAGCCAGTGCAGATACAGACAAGCTCTCTGGCCACAGGTACAACCCACCTCCCTTTCACCAGGGCTGTGTTTTCTCTGCCACAAAGGCCCCAGCTCTAGGTCATTTCCAAAGCAAAAGTCTTTGCAGAGTTGGAAGCTGAGGGGCTCACTTCCCATCCTTGTCTCTGCCAGCTTTGGGGAAAGAGAGAGCTGCAGAACTGCTCCCGGCATCCCCATGGCCGTGCCAAGGACACAGCCCCAGATGTGCTTTCAGCACAGCAGCCTGTGTTTCCCTCCCAAAGGCCTGCCAGGATGAGCAGCCCTGCAGCAGCCTTGCAGCAGCCCTTTGCCCCGGGTGGCAGCCGGCTCGGCGTGTGTCGCAAGCACCGCGCTGCAGCTGGCTCTGGCTCACGGGGCTGGCTGGGCTTTGCCAGCCAGTTTTTGGCAGGGAGGCAGCGTTGAAGATGCCACTGGACTTTATCCCTTCGTTTCTCCTCATTAGTAGCCAAAACAGCCACTCGAGCCAGGGTGAAGCCCGATGGTGAAGGCTGTTGTTAATGAGCTGTGCTGGCAAGCACACCCAGCAAAGGGAAAGGGCTGGGGAGTCATCGTGGCTCAGAACCAGCCTGTGCCACTGGGGAAGCTGAGGTGTGACTGATCCTCTCCCTCCTCCCTCTGAGCTTCCCTTACCTCTCAATTAGTTGAGAGGTAACTCAACTCCTCCTTCCTGGAGGAGTTAAAAGAAAAAATAAACTAAAAGGCCAACAAATGTGGAGGAATACACTGGTCTCGCCCTGCTGGCAGAGGCTTGTGCCTAGAGGGGGTTCCCTTTTTCCCCCTTCTGGGGTGGGTGCTGGCAGCTGAAGGGCAGGGGGGAAGCAGGGCTGGCTTGGGGTCAGGCAGAGGGTGCAGTCCCCAATGGCACAGCTAGCCAAGCTTGCCCTTGGAAAGGGACTGTTCTGCTCCATGCTGTTTTCAGGACTGTGCTGAGAGACTCTCTACCCTGCAGCAAGCCAAGAAAAGGTGCTCCAGGGGAGGTTGTCATTTCCTTTAACAACAGCAGCCTGTTTCCAAAGGATTTTATGCATCTGACTCTCATTAAAACCAGAGGGACGCCGACCTATGGGACTTGGCCAGTGTTGTGCTTGATGCCTGCAGACATCTGGAACTGCTCCTTCAAATGCCACCTCCTCTGCTCCTCCTGGCCCACACTGCAGCACCCTGCTCCAGCCAGTGCTCTACAGCATCCAGAAAAACGTTTAAAGTCAGGTTGTTCCCATGTAAAAGTCCCAGAACTGCTCTGAGGTGTGCCACAAAGACCCCCCGTGTGTGCCACTACTTTGTCCCCTCTGTGAGCTTGCAGGCAGGGCTCTCCCAGTGTCACAAATTGGCACAAGGCTCACAACAAGGCAGTGGGACTTCCCAGAGAAGGACCCAACCCATTTGAGGAAGGGGAGGAATTCTTTGCAAGGAATCAACAGGGACACGAGGCAGGGTTTGTCCCCTCTGTGAGCTTGCAGGCAGAGCTCTCCCAGTGTCACAAATTGGCACAAGGCTCACAACAAGGCAGTGGGCCTTCCCAGAGAAGGACCCAACCCACTGATCAACCCCATTTGAGGAAGGGGAGGAATTCTTTGCAAGGAATCAACAGGGACACGGGGCAGGGTGAGGCTGGGTGAGGTAGGAAGCAATAGGGAAGGGATCTCGAGCCATTCCAGCTTTTTAGCAGGGCTCTTTCCTCACTGCCCTCCCAGGGACAGCCAGGTGCCCGTGCCCCTCCCTGCACAGGCACACACGTGCCCGGGCTCCTCCTGCACACCTGTGCTCACTCACACAACACTCATTTCTTGGTTTTACACTCATTAGCCACTTCTCAGGGCAGGGAGCTCTCAGATCACTACATCCACCAAACTCCCCCCAGCACAAGCTGCTCACAGACAGGGCCATCACTCTGATTTCAGGGGCAGACTAAAACACAAAAATGGAGATGGCAATAGCTCATCTCTGCTTGTGCAGTGCTCTGCTGACCTGATCCCACCGACCGCTTGGTCTCACAGCAGTCTGCAGCTCTCCCCTTTGGCTATTCCATCCCAGCTCCCTGAGGTCTGTCAGAGCATCCACGTGGCCTCAGGGCGTGTCCCTGGAGGCTGACAAAGGTTCCAGTTAGACACATCACAGCTCTGCCACATCCCTGTAATCCACTCCCGTGGGACACTGCTGCTGTCAGAGAGGTGTCAAATCCCATCTGCAAAGAAAGAGGAAAAAACATCCCCTTCCTCAGTCATGATCACTGGTATGGTTGTTCCCAACTCAGAAAGCACAATCCAGGTGAGACCAGCATTCCTCAAATTCAGTTTTGCCTCAAGAGCTTCCTGTGTTAAAAGCCCAAGGAAAAATCATAATTCCTCTCTAAGAAGTTAGGAAACACAGTGCTCATAGGGAAAATGCCTTCTGCATCCCAGTCACTTATCACAGTGTCCACTTTATCTATAGTAAATATTTAAATATTTCCAGAATCCTACACTGCTCTTCAGGTACCATTTTAAAAAATATTAATAGATACATATGTATTGTTATATATATTCAGACACATAAATATATATGTGTGTGCATATTCACACACATAAAAAAAACCCCTTGAAAGCATTTATTTGATCATTTGATCAGTCTAAAGTCATCCTGCCTTTGGATTCTGCTTCTCTTGTGGCAGAATAAGTCATATTTACCTTCTTTTTAGCAGTCACACAAGGCAGGATACAAACTCCTACTGATTCCCCTACAACGCTATTTGTTGACAACAGCTCCAACCCTATCCCATCCCAACAACCCAAATCCAAACCCAGGTGCAAGGACTTGGGTCCAAAATGGTACGTGAGGCTGCTGCTCCTGCATCACCAAAAACTGAAGGAGCTGCAAGTAACTTCCTTGCTTTTGGCCTCACCTCTTTGCAGTGGTTTATTGTGGTTTATTTGTGCCAGGCTGCGTGGGGCTCTGAGCAACCTGGGCCAGTGGAGGGTGTCACTGCCCATGGCAGTGGGGTTGGAGCTGGATGACCTTTAAGGTTCCTTCCAACCCAAACCATTCTATGACTCCTCCCCTTGTCCCCCAGCTGCCTTCTTCACCATATTTTAATAACTGTTGCTCCTCTAAGGGCCGTTCTTCATCCCATAAAGAAAGGATTTACCAAGTATTTCTTACTTCCATTGCACACGCAGAGTGGGCAGTTGCAGAGCTACATTGCTTTTTATCAAGCCTCTTCCTGCCCTTCTGCTGTTTTCCCAAGCTCTGATTGTTTCCCCAGGTTTACTCTAAGGCCCTGAATGTATCCCAGATTAACAAAATTCACCAGAGACCAAGATGCAAGGGGCAAAAACTTCCAGCCAAGTGGATGAAGGCTCCCAGCAAAGTTAGGTTTATATATCTCAGCTGAAAACGTCCCCTTGCCCCTAGTGAGTGCCAGGGGCTCTGTGCCAAGACCTGGCCACTCCTCACCAGCCACGCTGTCGTGCCAGAGGATTATGGCTTCCTCGAAGGCTCCTGAGAGCTTCAATTATCTCCCTTGATCAGATATCAAAGCTCCTGTGCCAGCAGCGAGCGACAGAGCAGACCCAGGCACGGGAAGGTTCATCCCTGAGCAAGGCACTGGGTGTCCTGCAGGGAGACCAGCCCAGCAGCTCAGCTCCACACAAAGTTTCATTTCTTGTGAGGTCTGTTTGGGAGAGGCACAGCCCAGCTCTTGAGAGATACTGGGGTATCTGATGCAGCAGCTCTGCTGCTCCCCAAAAAACCATGAGAGCTGAGTGAAATGGAAGAGGGAAGTCATGGGTGCTGCTGGAGAAACCTGCCAGAAGGCCAGAGCCAGCCTCAGGTTTTGGGTTTGGCTCCCTCTCCAGTGCTTTTAACTCCTTAAAGCTCTTCCCAAACAACCAATCCAATCCTCCAGTTTTGCCCAAAAGGCATTTGGCCGACAGCAGTGAAGTTAAGATGTCAGTACAAACACATCTGATGGCAGCCGAGTGTGGCTGCAGATCCAAGTTGTGACACAATTAATACTAATGAGGATGTAAATATTATATTGTAACACACATAAGATCACCAGGTTTCCACAGAATATGTTGTTGTTGAGGAGCCAAGAAATAGTCCTTTAACCATGGATTAAATTTAGTGCTATTTGACATCCCATCCTTCAATCAAGCCATTAAGAGAAGCTGGGACAGGAAGATTTCCTCACCAGGAATACTCACATCTGGGTGAGATATTTTCTAGCATACGTGCAAATAAGAAGTTATGAGGCTGTCCAGGGATTGGCTGCTCCAATCTAGTGCCTGCTTTGTGCCTAGGCTACCTTAAATGCTGATCTCTCGTCTGAAAAAGGTCACTAAGCTGCAAACGTATCTGTCCTGTCCTGTCTTTCTTTCAATTCAGTCTTAGCTGCAAACTTCACCCACCAGACTTTAAGCCAGCTCCTCGATGCCCACATTTTGTGTCCCTTGAAGCAGCACTTGCAGGAGTGTTGTCACTGCAGGGTGACCCAGCTGCACCTCCCAGGCACAAAGCTGTGCCTGTAGTCACCACACCTGCCAGGGGTCCAGCCTGCCCTCCCTTTCCTCAGCTGCCACTGGCAGGGTGCTTAAACCTCTCTTCATCCCCTGCTCCTCTGCTGGGCCCTGCCCTTTGAGTGCTGAATTCATGCATCCAGAGCTGAGAGGTGAATCCTCAGTGACTCACAGGGCAGGGGGAGGGAGGGAAATGAACACAAAGAACAGCCCATGTATTTCAGCCCTGTCCAGTGGAGATTTTCTCTCCCCTCTGTATCCTGCAGGGCTGCTCTGTGATCTCCAGAGGCTGGAGGTGTCTGCTTCCCTGCAGAAGCTGTTTCAGTGTTTTGTGGGAGTGCAGATGCCAACATCCTCTGTAACTCAGTCTGTTACCCTGCACAGTCACTACAGGTTTTTTCTCTTTCTCTCCCTGCCACCTACAGTGGAGGTCCCCAGGGATCCACCTTCACTTCCTCCTGTCTTAGCTGAGCTGAGTTATTAAGGATCTCTCTCTCTAGCAGCAGCAAAATGGGGACAGACATGGCAAACTTAGGAATTCAGTGAAAAGAAAGCCAAATCCTTATCAGAAATGTGGAGGAAGAACATCAAGAAGAGAGCTGGAAATGAAAAGCACATTGTGGAATTATGCAGCATCCCTGTAACAAAATCAGTTATACAACTACTTGTGAGGGCACCTATTTGCATTATTCATGAGGTATTAATTACACAACTCTTAATTTTTCCTTTTGAGACTTTGCCATTACAGCTCAACACCTGCAGCAGGTAACCCAGCAGCGCTTTTCTGCCTCCAACACAGCCTATTCAGTTTTCTCCTCCTACCTAATTATGACAATTACTTTCTTAACCTCCTCTTTTATTTCCCTGACTCCCATTGTTTGAGCCAGCCATTACATCTTTAATGTTCCTGTACCAAAGTTGCTCTCTGCAGACCCCACCCAGGACAGCACCATGATATCACCTGGTGTCAGGTAACAGCTGAAATCAGCTCTCCACCAGGTGTTTTTCTGACAGCTCCTAACAAAAAGGAGGCTGTGGGTTTGGTTTGTTTTCCTCTGACTGCTGCATCTCTCCCTGGCCTCCTCTTGCCATCCATTCCTGCTCGGAACATGCTGGATGAACACGGATGTGTGGTGACAGGGATCAGAAGTGACAGGGATCCCAAGTGCTGGAACCCAGGGCACAGGGAATGTTTCCCTGCCCATCCTAACAGGCCCTAATCCTCAGGAAAGCACTGCTTCTGACCTTTGTCCATGGAGAGGGCTTCCAAGGCTTTGATGAAGTGGAATCTGTGAGTGTGTGAAGTGGATGGTGGTGTGGTTTGTCACAGAGTGAAAAATTCAGACTTTTGGGTTTTTAGTATGGAGGTAGATAGAGGACAAAATGGAGGATTTTGGGCGTTGTCCTGCCTTCTTCTTCTTCATCTCCTCCATTTTCTGCAGTATTGGTGGCACAGGGTGATTGGCTGGGGAAAGTCACAATGCAGGGGTTGTGTGTTAGACAAGTAATTAGTTATTGGTAGAAAAGTAGAAATAAATTATGTTTTTAGAGTTGCTTGGACAAAACAGCTTTAGGGGACCTCGAAACTGCACATCTTGTGACCTTTTTTGCTGTCTTCTTCTTGTGTGCTAAGTCTGGTGTAAATGCAGAGCTTTTGCTAAGATAAAAAATAAAACGCAACCTGAATACCAAGAAAAGGATCCTGTTTGTCTCTCAATCCTGGCACAGAACTCTTACTTGGGGTCTCCCACGCAGGGGACCCCAGGGGGGTTTCCCACACCAAGGAAGGGCTCAGCCCAGTGCCTCAGCACAGCATGCCAGCTTCTCAGAGCTGAAATCCCTGGCACCGAGGGTCTAAGCATCACCGAGGGCTCAGAGTCCTCCCGCAGCAGCACAGGCAGCAGGGCAGGGTCTCCTCCCACACATCCCAGGTCAGGGGCTGTACTCAGCCCACAGCTGGTAACATTCCTACCAAGTAATTATTGAGAGCACCAACAGAGAACCAAAAGAACACGTTTGCAAGGGCTAGAAATAAGTGACCTAGTCAGAGACTATTAAAACGGGGTGAATAGAGCTACTCAGCAACACTGAATCACAGTTGTTTAGGTTGTTCATTAAATATTAATTTTCATAGCCAGATCGAATGCAAGCACACCCAGCTTCAGGTATCCCTGCGAGTGTGCCAAAGCTCCCCAGCAATCAGTGGAGAGAAAATGAGGAAAACACAGGGTATTTATTAATTCAGCCCACCTTTCTTGGTCAGGGGCTGTACCTCTGGCTGAGCTGAGTGCCCTGCACTGACCAGAGAGAGAGAGCAGACAGCCCAGGTGAGCCCTGGAGAACTGGGCTGGCCAAAGGAAGGAGGGAAAGCCAAATCCCAGCCAGGCTGCCTCCACTTTGTTGTTAAACAGCCACAGGGAAGCCCAGCACTGAGAAGCTCCTGGGACACACCTCAGGGTATCACTGCAGCTACAAGAGGGTTTGGTGTAGGAGATGGAGCACTGAGAAGCTCCTGGGACACACCTCAGGGTATCACTGCAGCTACAAGAGGGTTTGGTGTAGGAGATGGAGCACTGAGAAGCTCCTGGGACACACCTCAGGGTATCACTGCAGCTACAAGAGGGTTTGGTGTAGGAGATGGAGCACTGAGAAGCTCCTGGGACATACCTCAGGGTATCACTGCAGCTACAAGAGGGTTTTGGTGTAGGAGATGGAGCACTGGGCTCATGCCTGAGTTAGAGGGAGGCAGAGGAGTGCAGGAGCAGCAGAGCCTGGTATCTCCTCTGATGGGTCCTCCTGGGGCGACTGCTGCTTGTGAGAGATTGCTGGCAAAGCTGACTGTCCAACAGTGTGGGCTGAGCTGCCCAGGCTCCTGGGCTAACCCTGGGCTTGGGTTATGCCTATGGACACGAGTCCAGAAGGAACCAAAGAGCTGAGTCTAACGTTCTGCTTTTAGCAGGGACTAAACACCTCCAGTAAGTGCTGCTGTCTGTAGGGTAATCCTGTAATCCACCCTGAGCTAACAGTGCTTCTTTAGTCTCCTGTGTTAGGGCTCTGCCTCGACAGAAGATAACCTAAGGAACTGAGGCATGGAGGAGAGTTTCTGAAAGGTTGGAGATACTGGCTGAGGATTCCTGGGTGTTGGGAAGGCTCAGAGCTGGGGGGATATGTCAGGTGATCTTTTGGGTGTATTGGGTTTGCATGGCAACATTTTGGGGTTAGGGGTGGGCTATAGGGGTGGCTTCTATGAGAAGCTTCTAGAAGCTTCCTTTGTGATCGAAAGAAGTAACATGAGCAGTGTTACCTGGAAGATAAATGCAAGCCAATGGTCATCATAGGAACAACTTATTCCAGTAACACTTAACATCCAATTGTCCTAAACAAGGGTACCTGATTCAGCATTCCTGGCACCAGTGATCAGCCAAGTTTGCCACTCATTTCTCTTCACAATGAAGAAAAGTGCATCTCTGAGGCCTAACACCCATCTTGCCCCTTGTCTTAAGCCTAGATCACAACCCTGTCTGTTTTTACACTGTAGTTTTCTGTTCATGGGTGCAAACCAAAATACTTCTTCAGTGTATAGACTATACAAATATATATATATATATATATATATACACACAATGACTTGAATCTGGCACAGAATAATCAATGCTGGATTACACCAGGAGGCACTGGCTCATTTTAGCCTTACAGTAAAATCTCATCTGCCTTCTGAGCCAATCAAAGACTATCTGCCTCCACATAAATCAGCCTTATCTCAGCCAGACAGGCCCTGCAGATGCTCATGTTATATCCAACTCTTCAGCTTCTGCTCTCAACACTCTAATCCAGTTGAGCAGAACTTAAGTGAATTATGACCCTTTTGCCCCAGGTGATGCTGACTCTCCAGTTTTATGGGACAACAAGAACTGAACAGAAATTACAGCTTTGTGAGCAGCCTGAGCCCTAATGATGGGGTGATATCCTTGCTCACAGGCCCTGAGCTGGCACAAAATGAATAAGGATTCTTCACCCACAGAATAGTCATCCTATTTTTTAAATGTCCATCAGGACACAGCAGAACAGGACGTAAAGCCCAAAAGATCTTCAGCCCGTGATAAACCAACCTCTCACCATCCTGCTTTCTGCCATGTTTTTTTTTTAAAAAACTAAAAAAAAAACCTAAAAAAAAACCTAAAAAAAAAAAAATTCACACCTGAAGAAATCACAGCTAACTCAGGATGACACCCTCACTTTTGCTTGTTTGACCTTGCAGACACACAGACATGTTGATCCATGCCACTCTTTAGTCCCTTAGTTTTCCACAGGGTCTCTCAGACACAGGAGCCTCAATCCCCCACACACGTGGCACCAGTGCTAATCTAAACCCAAAGGCAGTGGAAACGCCCCAGAAAGCTCAGGGCAGGGCCAGGGCTTCATTCAGCAGGAGCTGAGGAGTTTCCTGTTTTACCATGAGGTAAATCCAGGAGCCTGGGATGAGAGCCTGCGCAGCGTCCTGCAGGGATTAGTGTTCTTCATAAGGATGGGCTCCCAGAGGTCCTGTGCTAAAATGAGAGCCAAGATTAGGAACAGCAGGGTTGGTGGAGCCCAAGTGATCCACAGAGCTCACCAGAAGGAGGAGGGCTGGCATTAAAACAAGCCAATGACTTTTGGGCTGTTTTGGGATGAGGCAGGGACTGCCACATTTGTGTCTACAGGCACACTCTTAATGCTTGGGTTGGCAGAGCCTGTTTTCCTGCTGGGATTGGCCCAGCGGGAAGGCAGGGTGGCAGCTGGTGTCAGGGTTATTTAGCCCTCCTCACCATCACTGTCTGGCCAAACTCACCATCAGCTCCACCCACGGGGCCTTCCCAGCTCCTTTTTCAGGCCACACTGACTCCACTTTGCCCAGTGCTACCAAACCTCCAGCATCTGGTGTCTCCTCATCACCCCTTGGCAAATAGCAGCCCTCTGTTGCATATTAAAGGAGGCAGGATCAGGGATCAAAACAATGCATGGGAGATCTCAGCCTGCTTCTGAATCATTCAGAGCTGGGAGGCTGGGATTAGAGATGGTGCCACTGTAAGCCAATCGCTCCTGCTTTTTTCTTCTTTTTCTTTTTTTTTTTTTTTTTTTTATGGGGCTGGGATGCTACTCCACGGCATGGTAGTTTTTAAATACAGGGTTGGCACTTTATCCCAAAAGTCTACGCCAAACGATAAATCCTGGAGATTTGCATAAGCACTGGTGTCAGTCTGGATGGCTTCTGTGTAACTGTGAGGCATGTGTGGATCTCCTGGATGTACAATGGCAGGAGCAAATAACTTAATAGGTCTGTTGTGAGTAAAGCCTGCATCAAAGGCTGGAGTTGAAGTCCTGATTAAGAAGACCGAGGGATGAAAAGCTAAGCTGATTTACACATTTTGCAACACCTCCCAAGTAGAATGAGGGCTGCTGGTAATAGCAGCAAGCGTCTCCTGGTTTGTCTTGGGGCACAAATTGTTCTCCAGACAAACACAGGCAAGCCTAGAACTGGGCTTAATATTAGGGAAGGAGACAACTGAAGACCTCTTTATTTTTGTTTTCACTTTAGCTTAGAGCATTGCAGTGGCTGCTGTCCTGGCAAGAGATTATCAACACGCTCAGCACTCGCTGCCTGGCTGGTGCCTTGGGCTGGTCAGGGTGCTGCAGTCAGGGCTCAGACAGTGGCACCTTTGTGCCCAGGCCCAGGAGGTCCAAGGGGATCAGTTCAGGTTAACACCAGAGCCACCTGCCCTCACCAGCACCTTTGCTCCTCAGCCCTGGCATGAGAAACCATCTCAGAACCAGCGCCACAGTCCTCATGGCACCACCCAAAGCCAGGCTTTGTGTCCCCTGCTCCTGCTCCCTTGTTATCCTGTGCTATTCTGCAGCACAGGTGTGTCCTGACACCCACTAGACAAGACATATCCAGGGATTTTATCCAAATCATCAGGGGAATTGCCTGGGAGCTACGAATTCCAGAGAACACATCCTGCTATCCCCTCCACACCCCACTCCCCCAACAGCAGATGTTGGCTTAGACAACATACCTGAATTTTTCCATTCCCAATTAATTCACTTTTAAAATGTACTTTTTTAAAAGTTTCTAATTGAATTTTTGTCTTCTTTTTAAGGTCATTGTTATCAGAGTTGGAGAACCTCTGTTGACTCTGAATAATTGCCTTTCTACTTCCAGCTGGCATTACTGAAAGGGCTATTGGACACGCAGCAATATGAACTTTGGTTTATAAAATTTACATTTTGTTACAATAATCTTTCACATGAGAGGTAACCCTTCCTCTTTTATGTACCCCTGTCCACCTTCATGTGCAAATGTATTGCTCATGAATTTTAATAGATATTGGAAATGCTCACTGAAGTGAGAACAGTCTTTTTTCACTGGCCACAAACACAATATGACAGCACTAACATTTTTTTTCCACCCTACTCATTTTTTTTTGATCCTGCTTTCTTATTTAATAATAAACCAGGCTGTGAACACACTGACTCATCTCTTGTTTTCTCAAAATAGTGAGAAGTTTTATTTATTTTTTTTAATCAGTAACTACCAGAGAAAGGAATGCCTCATAAGATAAAGGCATTTAATTAGTTTGTTTGCTGTTAAGAAAAATATGTAGGTGGATGTGGGCGAAATGCCAAGCCAAAGTGGTCTGGCTTTGCTGACAGTTCAGCAGAAGAAAAAGATTAGACGTCATGGAAAAAATTACTCCCTGAACAGGAAAAGCTGGACATGGCACATATTTCTCCTCATGCTCCAGCTTTGTAACAGTAAAAGGAACCTCTAGCAGCAGCTAACAGAACATATTCAGTGTGCAGGAGGGCTGCAAGACAACAAAGCTGGCTGATTCACAGGGCTTTGGTAATTACATGAGATTTCTTTCAAATCTCTTGTTCTTCACCAGTATTATTGTTAATATTATTCTAGCAGGAGCTGTAGCCCTTGTCTCCCCAGACTGCACGAAGGCCAACACGTCAGCACTGCTCAGGGCACTGTGAACCTTTGGCTCCACTGTGCACGTTTGGGAGCAGCCCCAGACATCAGGACACTTCCATTTATAACTCAGAGCACACTACAAAGCGGAATAACCTTCTGGAACCAGGTTAGCAAACAAACAGCACCGTATCAATCACCCTAATCTTGATTTTAATGCTGTTCACATTCCTGCGGACACGAAACACTCGAGGTACAACGTGCTGGAATCCCAAAAAACAAACAAATTCAGAGAGCCCATAACGTAGCAGAAGTCTGTTTAGAGTTTGGCCATTCCTGCTGAAGGCCAAATTTACCACTGGACATCCTCTGTTACCCTGTTCACAACTGGGTCTGCTGCTGCCAAGGAACTGTTCCCCACGCTTGAGTTTGTGCCACATCTGAAGCGGGGTTGCGCCTGTCTATACCAAACTCATCTCCAGGGGCTGCAGGGCATTTCAGACAAAGCTTTCCAGCTGGCTGCTGCATCAGGAAAGTCTACCAGCATGTTTTGTATACAGTATCTTAATGCCAGTCATCCTTTACCCTTTAGACTT
Organism: Irena cyanogastra; assembly: GCA_013397155.1. Taxonomy (NCBI): domain Eukaryota; kingdom Metazoa; phylum Chordata; class Aves; order Passeriformes; family Irenidae; genus Irena; species Irena cyanogastra. The sequence goes on along the minus strand of VWZV01007413.1, from coordinate 90,285 downwards.
TTGTCCCAGATAACATCCAAACAGCTCCGTACCTTTCCCGAAATCCACGATTCTTATCGTGGTGACCTGGCTTTTTTTATGATCACTTAATTCACTCCCACCTTTGGATTGTTCAATCCATTTCTGTTAACCAGGAAGGATACTGAAATAGCCAGTCCATTATTAGCTACCTCCCATTTCTGAGGTGAGCTGTCTCTCCCATGTTGGAGGAACTTGGCCACACAACTCCTTTTCCTGTTGACCTTTTTCTCTTGACCTTTGGGAGAGTGAGATGTCAGTTTACCACATGGTCCCACCCTCAGACAGTCGTGGTAGGGATTTTAATTTTTTTTTAAAATCATCATGCATCCCTTTCCATACTGTAGGGATCTCACATCATGTTACCTTGGTTTTCCCTTTTAAAATTGAAGGGTTTGTGTGCTTGAATTGTAAGGTACTTTGCGAGAGTTTCTTCACAGCCACCCAGTCCAGGTGTGTGTAAAGGGCACATTTGTACCCATCTCCAGCAGAAATTGAACCCAGTGGGAGGAATCTAGTTTTGAAGGGCAAGTGTGACACTTCCAGCAGGTGTTAGTGATGGCACAGGGACTCGCTGGACACAAGAGCATGGATACATGAACAGATAACAGGAATTTACATCAGGTCAAACACTGTGAACGACCAGCAGATTGAGAATGAAAAACAACCAGCAGAGAGAAACCAGGCTGCCACCCTCTCTTCTCCCACAGGATCTTGCCTTGCATACACTTATCCTCTACAACTTCCCTTTCCCCCGTGCCCCAGCAAGACTCCCAACCTGCGCCCTTGCGCAACTCTGATCTCTTTGGGAGACAGGATGGGAACCCTACCTAAACAGCACCTGGCTCAGCACTTCTGGCTGCTGAGGCAGTAACACCAGGGCAGTGCCCACACTGGAGCCTAGAAGGGTGGGACTGTGCCTGGGAAGCCACGGCTCGGGCACCAGGGGCAGCTTTGTCCCTCAGCACGGCACCAGCAAATCTTCCACGCTCCCAGGCAGGGTTTGCAAGTGGTTATTTCACCCTGCACTGCCATTGCATCAGGGCTGGTGTCAGACACCTGGAACCTCAGCTGGTTGCTTTTCCTTTCAGGCATGGCAAGAGCAGAGGGGTGAGAAAAGAACAAGATGAGTTCTGAATTTTCTTCTCCAGGAGAAATTGTAAATTAAATCCTGTGTTAATAAATTTGCTTTACCCAATCTGGCTCCCTAGAATGAGGCTAAAGGCAATAAGTTCTTCCTCACGACATCCATGTGGCTTGGCCAGCTGCTGACACAACTATAATTTTACAACAACTTGCCTGTGCACAAACACCAGTGTGGGCCTCCCTCCTCTCCTGCCATTACCTTCCCCAAAATCATGAGCTTCTCCCTCTACTGCAAGCACAAGCACTGCTTTCCACCAGGGAATATCCCTGTGCACGCACAGCTGAGCTGTTTCCTTGCTTGGTTGAATTTGAAAGCTGACTCTTGAGCACAGAGGTGTGAAACCTCCACCCTGATGGCAAATTCCCCAGCGTGGTGCCCTGTGAAGTCCCAGCCCTGTTCTTCATCATCTCTACTGATCTTTGTCCAGTCTATTTCCACTCTTCTGTCCCTCAGGATGTTCCTGGACTCCCATTTCCCCACTCATAGAATGACTTGGGTTGGAAGGGACCTAAAAGCTCATCTTGTTCCATGCCCTGCCATGTGCAGGGACACCTCCCACTATCCCAGGTTACTGAGAGCCCCATCCAACCTGGCCTTGGACACTTCCATGGGTGGGAAGTCCACAACCTCTATGGGCAACCTATTCCAGGGCCTCACCCTCCTCACAGGGAAGAATTTCTGCCGAATATCAAACCTAAATCTGCCCTCCTTCAGCTTAAGGCCAGTCCCCTTTATCCTAACACTACATGCCCTTGTGAAAAGCCCTCCTCCAGCTCTCTTACAACCTTAGGCACTGGAAGGTTCTCTAAGGTCTCCCTGGAGCCTTCTCTTCTGCAGGCTAAACAAGCCCAACTCTCTCAGCCTGGTTTTATAGGAAAGCTGCTCCAGCCCTGTGGAGCAGGGCCTCCTCTGGGCTCGTTCCCACAGTTCAGGGGAACTGCTCTGGGCCCCCGAGCTGGGTGCAGGACCCCACACAGGTGCCATGTGGGGGCTGTGTCATCAGCTCAGCAGGCTGAAGGACCTTGCTGCTGTGGTGTGAGAGGTCTCTTTGGGGGTCTCCTGAGTGGGGAGACCCCTAATAAAAGTTCTGTGCTAGAATTGAGAGACGAACGGGATCTTTTCCGATCTTCAGGTTGCTGTTTAGTTCTTATCTTATCAAAAATTCTCCACACCACTGACACCAGGCTTAGTGTGGTGAGGAACACAGCAAAAAAGGTCACAAGATGTGCAGTTTCAAGGTCTTTTAAAGCCATCTTGTCCAATTAACTCTAAAAACGTACTTTATTTCTACTTCTCTGCCAATAACTAACTACCTCTCTAACACGCAACACCTGCATTGTGACTTTCTCTAACCAGTCACCCAATGCCGCCAACACTGCAGAAAATGGAGCAGAAGAAGAAGAAGAAGGAGATCAGACAATGCCAAAATCCTCCATTTTGTCTTCCATCTACCCCCATACTAAAAATCTAAAAGTCTAAATTTTTCACCCAGTGATAACTACACTACCATCTACTCTACACACTCACAGATCCCACATCATCCCAAAGCCTGGGAGTCCTCTCCATGGATGCAGGTTAAAGGCAGTGCTCTCAGGAGAATCAGGGCTTGTCAGAACAGACAGAGAAACATTCCCTGTGCCCTGGGTTCCAATACTGAGGGGCAGGAAGGGGCACAGATCCCACTGGTGGCAGCTGTGTTCTCATCCCAGCTCTGGGGGGTAAGGAAATAGAGACTGGTGTGTGCCACAGCCAGAGACACCAGAGTCTGGGAACCCTGTGTGGCCCCAGGAGGGGAAAAGCTTTCTCACCCCACTTCAGCTGAACAAAAGCCTTTCCCCTCCACTTTACTTTCTGCACTTTCCATACTCAGACCAGCTTAATCTTCACTGCACCCCCAGAGAGCATTTAGCCTTGTTATTAAGCCTTGGTAGGCTGCAGCAGACACACACCGCATTAGCTGAAAAACACAGGAATTAATGTAATTGTTTTTGAACAGGGCACAGTCTCCAGCATCAATTAAATACTTAAAGGAAAAGGTATGCATGGGAGATAATGGTAGGAGAATTAAAATGGCATCAGGCAAAATAACATGTATTTCTGGTTAAGGGAAAAAAAGGCGTCAAGAGAGGAAGCCTGAAAGAGCCCTCACCATATGAAACAACTCCAAAATAATTAATGAAACTTCTCTTGTAAAAGTTAATATAATATATAGAGATCTGAGGACTTAAAGAACCTTAACATTCCTTATTTTTACCCATTTATCATGTTTTGGTGCACATGGCAAATCATATATTTATCTTGAGAAACCTTAGGTAGACAAATTGGCTGATCAGATGTTGGAAGTGAACAGAGTGAATGGAAAAGAATCAAAAAGTGGGAGGAAGCATAAAGAGAACGTTTCTTTTTGCTAGCACACAGTAGGATACATTAAAAGTGCCAATTAAAAATAGAACAGGAAGAAGAACTTTGTTTTCATGAAGTGAATATAAATTCTGAGAAAATTCCAGGTTTTGCCCTTAAAATAACCATCCCAAACCCACTGCAGAAATGTAACCCCAGCTCTTCACATCATCCTCTGCTCTTTTCCCCAGAGATGATTTGGAGGTGAATGGGGAATTTTCTGGCCACAAGAGGTGTGGGAAGTGTTTTAAAGGTATGAGGCTCCACAGGAACTGCAATAGTGAGAGAGAGAGAAATGAGAGAGGTGAGAAGACTGGAAAATTCATCTCTCAAGAGAGAAACCAAAGTGCCAACAAAAAGGTGCTGGGGAATGGGAAGCTGACTTGAGCTGTGAGCAATGATGACCATTTCCAATGTCTGACATTTCCAGTCATGAGCTCAGGCTCAGCTTTCACTCTTGTGCCTGTCTCCCCAGCTGGAAACTGAGTGAGTAAAAAACCAGCACATTTCCTGTACAGTTCACTCAGCGACAGCATTGATTACTTCTCACCAGAGCTTTTATTTAGACACTGAGGAACAAACTTGTCATGTGAGTGGGTCAAAGGCACTACTTGAAACACAAGCATTGATCCCCAGGTATCACCTTCCTAAAATTGTACAGCTGAATATTGACATACAGAAAAAGAAACTGAAAAAGTGTTGGAGTTCTGGATGCTGAGAACTTCAGACTTTCTGTACAGACAGATTCTGAGTCCCAAGAGAACACTGCATTTGACCTGAGGCCGTGGAACAGGCTTCCAAAATTGATTGATCGCACAAAGATAACGAGTGTGTAGTTGGTTAGAAGTGTGTAATATCACAAAGTAGAAAACTTAGAGTTTGGGGTTTTAGAATATAGTAATAAATATGAAGCAAGATGGAGGTTTTAGAACAGAGGCAGGTTGTTCTTCTTTACCTTCTTCTTTTTCCTTCTTCTTCTTCATGGGTTTGGGTGGTATTTTGTAATTAGACAGAAAAGTCCACAGTGTGGACTTCGAGGGATTAGTTATTAAGTTAAAAGTAAAAATAATTTTAGTATCATTTCTTAATTAAATAGTTTAACCTTAAAAGACCTTGTAACAAGAGATAGTTGGGGCCATTTTGTGCCTTGTTAATGAAGGACTGCAGAACTCACTGCTGTGAGACTGTAACATTAATAAGAAATAATAAACGCCTAAATCTAAACACAAATTATTATCTCAAGTGCCTTCAATTCCAACCTCAACAAAAGTAGAAAAAGGAAACCAAAAGCCAGCAAAAAAAAGAGCTGAATCTGGGACATTTTCATTCCTTAAGTTGCACACAGTCCTTTTCATCCCTTGTACCACTTTCCCACTGTCACTGAAATGGACCTTTTTTTTTTTTTCAGCTCATGTTTTGCCCTAAAGGCCAGTTTGACTTCTCCTGCCTGTTCACATGCATCCACTGACTGGCAGATGATAAAAACCTTCTTCCCACCTCTGCTCACTGACAGGGCAGAACGACCAGGCTCCTCTGCACATCGACAGCCTGGGCTCAGAGGAGGGAAAAGAAAAGAAAGCAAGAACTCTTACAAAAACACAGCATAATGGCACTTGGAGAAGGTCATTTATTTCCAAGTTGTGCAGAATGAGGCCAGTTTGGGCACCAAGCTCTCTGGAGAAGGGTCAGTTTGAGGGACCTGATTTCACAGAGCCAAGTATGGAGGGGTGAGAAGGGTAAAAGGGGAAGGGGCATTGTTGGAACCCAGGGCACAGGGAATGTTTCTCTGTCTGTTCTGACAAGCCCTGATTCTCCTGAGAGCACTGCCTTTAACCTGCATCCATGGAGAGGACTCCCTGGGCTTTGGGATGATGTGGGATCTGTGAGTGTGTAGAGTAGATGGTAGTGTAGTTATCACTGGGTGAAAAATTTAGACTTTTAGATTTTTAGTATGGGGGTAGATGGAGGACAAAATGGAGGATTTTGGCATTGTCCTGCCTTCTTCTTCTTCTGCTCCATTTTCTGCAGTGTTGGTGGCATTGGGTGACTGGTTAGGAAAAGTCACAATGCAGTGTTGCGTGTTAGAGAGTTAGTTATTGATAGAAAAGTAGAAATAAAGTACGTTTTTAGAGTTAATTGGACAAGATGGCTTTAAAAGACCTTGAAACTGCACATCTTGTGACCTTTTTTGCTGTGTTCCTCACCACACTAAGCCTGGTGCAGGCAGTATGGAGAATTTTTGATAAGATAAGAACTAAACAGCAACCTGAAGATCGGAAAAGATCCCGTTCATCTCTCAATTCTAGCACAGAACTTTTATTAGGGGTCTCCCCACTCAGGGGGCCTCCAAAGAGACCTCTCACAGGGCATCCTGAGACATGACTGAACCACATTAGAGTCCCCTCTACCAACAGCAGGACAAGGAAAGCTTCAATTCTGACAGAGAGAATAGAGATTGCCCTCCCTGTGGGGCTGGGATGGTCCAGTGGGGAGCCCTGGTGTCTCTGCGTGCACTCACAGCCACAGAAACGCTCAGGTTCCTCATCAGGGCAGCTTATCAGCCATGAGGAAATGATAAAGGTCAGTATAATTACACCTGCTTGTCTCATGGCTGGGTAAATATTGTGGGACTCACGCTCAGCTGTGCTGAGTCCCATAAAATCCATCTGAAGCCACCCTGCAGCTCCCAGGTGAAACACTGGGCGCTCGTGTGCTGCATGAAGGTGGTCACAGCATCTGAGGGAAGAGTTTTCTACTAAAACAACAAAAAAATTTTAAACAGAATTAAATATTCTTCAGAATTGGTTGAATATGAGTGTTATTGAGAAAGCAAGGAGCCGAACAATTTTTCATATTAACAAAATTAATGAGAAAATTGTTTTGATAGGGCGATTGTTTTCAACTATGATCTCACTATTAAAATCTCTATGAAAGTAGAGTATAAGACATTTGTATTATAAAAATGAAAGGTTTCTGGAAATTTTTCATTAGGAGTAATTGAGTTTTGTTTTGCAAGAAATGCAGGCTTTTTTGTTCCCACACAGCATTTAAATGCCAACACTGGACTTCAGAACAGAAGCACTAATTTCTTTGCAGCCTCACCACTAAAAACATGCTTCCCCTAATTAGAGTTTTGTGGTAATTCTGTAATAAAGGCAGGAACGAGATAAAGATACTTTTCCTCAAAGAGAGAGGAAAAATTCTGTAATCCATACACGCTTGGAAAAGAATTAAAGTGACCACATCTTTCCACAATGGTCTATTCCTTAGACTGGAAAAAAAAAGTCAAAAAAACCACACAGAAGAGTCATGCAGCACATACCAAACCCAAGTAACTTCTCACTTTCCCACAGAGAAAATTGGCCATTGGGCATTTTCATCTCTGCATCACCAAGTTATTACATCCCAACCACTCACAGGATAAACTTCACCTAATTAGATCACAGCCTCCCAGGTTCTAATCCTTGGATATAATTTAACTTTACACCAAAAGATCCTTGACACTGACAGCTTAATTTGGTGTCGCTGATCACTCGACTGCCACTTTAATCAGATAGGCTGCAGTGTCAGAGAGGCACTGAATTACCCCTGTGGTGTAATCAAGGCTGTGTAACACTGACTTTTATACTAATAAAGGCTGATATCACCATGATGCACTCCTGAGGCAGATAGGAGATGCTGAAATGAGTGCAGTAATAAGGAACCCCACCCTTTCCATATATACCTGTTAATAGCTGGTTTCCCTTAATAAGACTCTCCCAAAGGACAGGCCTTTTCCTTCCCAGCAGCCACACTTAATACCCACCCCAGCAGAAAGGGAGACATTTCCTCCTAGAGCTTTGCTGTTACACCATGTCAAAAGCTACATCTCCATCGTTTCTAGTGGAAGGTTCCCTGCCCATGACAAGGGGTTGGTCTTTAAGGTCCCTTCCAAGCCAAACCATTCTGTGATTTTATGGTTCATCAAGCCAGGGGCACAGAAAGAGAAATATAAAGAGAAAACCACTACTGAGCACAAGAAAATGAAGTCAAAGTGGGAACTGTCCTGTCTGTGGATAAGTCCTGCTAACTGGCCCAGAAGTCCACCTTGCAGCCTCCTTTTTTCTGTAAATCCAGTCCTTTTTCTTTTTCCTTTCCTGCTGCCACAGAGCAGGACATTTTCTCTCAAGCCCTCCCTATCACTTCCTTTCCTTCTTGCTGTGCTAGCTTGCACTTGGGCTAACTGGGGACAGATCATCAGGCAGGTGAGCACAGCTGTGTGTCACATCTCTGTCTGTCTCTGAGATAGAGCTGGGTGGGGCCCAGGGAGGAGAGCAGAGCAGAGCAGAGGGGAGCTGGCCTGGGGCAGGTGTGAAGGAGCCAGGAGGGAGCCCCACAGTTCAGGAGAGGGGCAGGGGCAGCTCCTTGCCCAGGACAGTGAATGGGGAGCAGTGGGAGATGATCAGAGCCCCTGGTACTTAAGTGTAATAATACTAATAATACTAATAATGCAATCCGTTCCTGCAGGGAGGTGGCAGAGGAGGGGGGAAAAGGATGCAGGGAACTGAAAATTCCTGAAATAGAAGGATGGGGACACAGTTTAATGTCTAACAGTGCTTGTTACGCTGACATTAAGGACTACCCAACCTACTAAAAGGACTGCAGCCACCAGAATCCTACCCCTCAAAAAAAGCACACCCACCCTCTCCTGCCCTGTGGAGATCAAAAATTTTGGTCCAGGTCCTGAAAGCTGACCCAGAATAAGGGAACCAGACCAAGCCATGGACCTGCAGGGTAAAGACAGGCCCTAGAGGTGGGCTTTGAGGGGTAACACCGATTCAGGGAGATGTTGAAGGATCTGACACAGCCAGGATTTTGACCAAAAATACCACGGCTCTACCTTTACAGATCTGGAGAGATCACAGGAGGAATCCCCAGCGCATACAAACCCCAAAAATGTACAAATGGAGCAAAACATACACCTGCCTCAGGACACTGTGAGGCTCAGGGGATAGAGCAGGGCTGTCAGCAGGGGCCCAGGCACCAGCAGTCCTCCCTCAGCACCCTGCAGTGGGGAACAGCCCAGCCCAGCTTTTGGGGACGAGCGGATGCAGGGCATGGTATGGAAAGGCAGGGGAAGGTGATCAATTGGCTGTGATCACCCCCACAGGCAGCATTGCCTAATCCTGTGGCAATTTTGGTAGGCACAGGGATGGAGGAGCCCACGAGGTTGTGTTTCCTCTCCCGGGGGATGGGTGATGTCCAGGTGTCGTGCCAAGCCTTGCTTTGAGTCAGCAAAGCCTGAGCTTGAGCCACGCACCCAGCCGGGAGCAGAAAGTGCCTGCAGCTCCTCACACAGAGAGCACGGTGGCAACTGGGGGCAAGCACAGGAGGGACAGATCCTGAGCTGATTACTCTGACCTTACTCAGTGGGAATTTTTGCCTGAACAACAACTGAGTAATCACTTTGCCTGTTGGCACACACATGACACACCGTTGCGTTTTATATGGGAGTTGTCTAGATTTCTAATTAGTTTGCACTTGTCCTGGTTGTATTTTGACAAAACAGCACAAGACAAGTCTATTTTCTTCTTCCCCCTCCTGTGTTTAATAGCACCTGTGATGCACCTGGGAAACATCTGGGGGGTCCAGCTCCCTGCTGCAGCCAGAGCACAGCTTTGGGGTGCACAAGTGCGAACTCACTGCAGGCTGTGGGTGTGCTCCAGGGATGGTGGCAGGGAAAGTCCAGCTCTGCTGCTGGGCTACAGATGGACAGGGGCTTTTCCACCAGGCACAGGCAGTGTTGTATCCACCATCTCCTGTCCCATAAGGTGCTGTGACTGTGACAGCAGAGTGCAAAGATGTGACCTTGTGCTGTCTTTGCTGAAGGCTGTGGGGCAGCTGGGGTTCGTGGGGCAAGGAGAGCCCTTGAACACCCTCTGCCCCCCTGATTTCAGCTCTGCCCACATGCAGACATTCACCTCCTAGGGCACAGGCCATGAAGCACCTCTCTGTCCACCCCCTCCTGGTTTTGGTTTAATGCTTCTCCACAATCGGAGTGTTTGGGAAGAAATCCCAAAGCAGCAGTGTCTCCAATCCAGCTGTGTTCCAAAATCCCAAGGCTGCCTGGCCTCCTCCCCACCGCACACCCTGACACAGCCTGACCCATGATGACTCTTCTCCCCAGCCCAATTTCCTGGCCAAAGTGCTCCAGCTCCTCCGAGCACACACTTAACTTGTTATATAACACCCTCTAAGTGCTGTGATGTGTTTCAGCATCATCACAACATCATTTTCTGAAGATGAAAAATAAACCTCTGGCACCTTCACAGACCTCTGCCACCAAAGGTAATTGCAGAATTCATTCCAGCTGAGGCTGAAAGGAGAAACAAGGCAAGTTTTACAAGAGGGCTCTTATTTGTTTGAATTGATAGAGATGCCCCTTGCAGATGCCTGCAATTTTATTTCTAAACCCAAAGCAAGACATGTGTGTGTAATTACACAGCAACGTGCTTTTAGTTGTGGATTTAATAGTAAGGCACAGGTAAGAAAAACACCACGTGTGTCAAAGTAAATATTGTCCTTATGAAACATAATGATAACAGCCCAAATCAGAGACCAGAGTGCAATTCACACTGCAAAGAGCCCCAAAAGTCACATTTCTATACAGTGGAGGGGTTCACATCCCTCCCACAGCCTTCCTGAAGCTGAAGGGAGTGCAAAGAGCAGCCAAGCCCAACATTCTGTTCGGCCTTAAACCTTCACCTGTTGCAACAAATGTGTTGCTATAGGAGCAACTGGCAGCATTTAGCACCTTTAAAATCTATTTTGATCTGCAGATAAGATCAGCTTACTAAAAGAAGCACAGAGATTGCAAAGGTCTCATTACCAGCTTAAGGGAGAACAGCTCCAGCAAAGCTTGGCAGGGCACGGGTGGAGCAGGCAATGCCAAGTCTAAAAGCTGCAGTTTAGGAAGCTGCTGCCTGCTAAGGTGTTTGCAACCCAGGCCATTGCACTGCAGGGCGGCCACCAGCAAGGCTGAAAAACAAACCAGGGCTGAGCTCAGGCTGGTTCAGACCCTGCTAGGGGCAATGCCTTGGCACCAAAACAGCCAAAGCACAGGTGCACAATCCATCTCTGCCACCAAAGGGACACTGCTGCTGCCAGAAGTCACACTGACCTTAAAGCACCATGGGCGTTTCTGGTCCAAATGAGTTTTTGGACCTCGTTTAACTGGCACAATTAGAAGTATGCTCAAATAAGGAAATTGGGTAAGAACACAAAAGCAGAGTGGCATACAGCACCTGATGTGTTCCTTTCCAAAACATGAAGAAATTCAGATTTCAAAACCGACCAAATGAGTTGACATAAAGCTCCTGCTCATTTTGAACAGTGGCTACATTTGCCATCCATCTCGAGTGCAGGATGACTACAGAATCACCAGATTTTTTTTTTTTTTTGCCCATCACCATTGGTTTTACAGAGCTTGTTCTGTAATCTGGCATTTTACTGAATAAGTGTGTTGACATATATAACTTTCCTTAGCTGGCAAGGAAGTTCACGCTGAATCTATTTCTGAAGTTACCACACAGGATAACTCATTGCAACAGGATATATAAATCCCTGCTCACATAAACCCTTAAGAAAAAACCCCATTACTCACTTGAACTTTGTCATTGTGTGACTGCTTTGCAGACTGCATACAAGAGGCAACAAGTGTACGTGCAGAGTTACACAAAAATAATCTCTGCCATTTTCATAAATTTTCATACACAAGTTTGAGTTTCCTGACAAAAATATTTTTGAATGAAAAATTACTCTGACCTCAGAATTTAATTTTTTTTTGGTGCAGTTTCAGGTTTTTCTGGGCAGCTTCACACCACCCTAAAAATGACTCACACAGGACAGAATTGTCCTTACTGTTTCCTAATGAGCTGGATTTCTCAGAACATTTAGCTTTTTATGGTATAGTTTCTACTTTTCCAAGCCATATAATATTTCCTCAGTGGAGATGTTTTTCGACATAGAAGCTTGATCCTAAGAGGAGAGGACATGCCATGCCCTAATTCCAGTTCTAACTGGACACCTGAAAATCCAGTGGCAGCAACTGACAGGTTCTAATCTGAATAATTTATGGACCAATTTTTTCTAAAGACAGTTTTACAGTTGGCATAAAAACATATGAACTTTTCAACTGACAGGAATTGCAAGTTTCATTTGCCTGTAAATATCTCCTTATCTACTCATATCTGTAGAGATACAGAATATCACCCATCCTAGGCACTGACCTCTGTACATTTTTCAAGATATTCCTGTACTGACAGTAAACTTGTGCTTATATGAAAGGCTCCCTTTGTTCCACACCTTTATACAACCCGGTACTGCTGATAATCAAACACTATGATAAAAAAAAAAGAAAACAACCCAAAACACACCAAAAAAAACCCAGAAAAAAAAACCCAACAAAAACCAAGAGTGTCTCCTCCTCTCAAAAAATCCCAAGTATTTTAAGCGTGGATGAGTACTTCGGGAAGCAGGAAGACAACGTGCCAACAGACAAGTTACCATCCCAAAGGATTCATGTTTAGTGCAGAAAAACAGATGAGGCAATAATAGTTATTTTGAGGGCAGTTAATTCTTCAAATTCAGATGAGGCACTTGTCAATGGATCTGCTTAGTGCAAGTCATCTCCCTCTCCCCAAAAAAATTCAGCATGAAGAAGAAAGAATGTAATGAAGGAATCTCCCCTAAAACCACTCCCCAAAAAAGCATTTCCTTCCCTTACTAGCTGAAAAGTGCCCTCCTACAGATTTTTTGGGCTTCCTTTGTGTATATATATATGTTTTTCGCATTGTGGCTCAGCTCTGAAGTAAATAATTTCTTCGTGGAGAGGTTTTAGGAAACAAAGGGGAGGAGGAGTGGCTTGTTTGGAAACATAATGACACAGCCGGACACGCTCAGTGTCAACAGAGATTTCAACGCACTTGCACAAGAGCGTATTGTGGGAGAGGTCTGCAGGGTAACTGGGTGAAATACTTCTTGTATCAATAATGTATCATCATTACAATGCAAATCTCTCCGTGCCAGGCTCTGCTTTGTGCCATTGGGACAGACACTCATTACCAAGTCACCCCTGGTTACAAGAAACAAGAGATCGTTTCTTTCAGCATCCCTTGAATGACCTGTCTGCAAATGCCTGAATTCTCAGCCCCAGCACACAGCTGACACAACAACCTTAGAGAGGATTGCTTCATTTGTGAAGAAAAATCTGAATCTATTAATTACATTCCTGTGTTGAAAGATGCACAGATTTTGGAATCATATTTCATGGAAGTTACCAAAGGTTCTCCCTGACAGACTTAGTGTGTGTGCACTTCCCCCCAAAAAAAGTTTTTGAAATAATTGTCCTGTTCTCCCAAGAAATCTGGTGTTTGGAAAATTATTTCTTTAGTGAAGGCAGTTCAAATGCACAGAATCCCAGAATCACTGGGTTGGAAGAGACCTTCAAGATCATCAAGTCCAACCCAGCCCCAACACCTCAGCTAAACCCTGGCACTCAGTGCCACATCCAGGCTTTGTTAAACACACCCAGGGATGGTGACTGCAGCACCTCCCCAGGCAGCCATTCCAGAGCTTTATCCCCCTTGCTGGAAAAAACTTTTTCCTAATATCCAACCTGTATTTCCCTTGGTGCAGCTCAAGGCTGTGTCCTCTGGTTCTGTCAGAGCTGCCTGGAGAAAGAGCCCAAGGCCAGCTGGGCACAGGCACCTTTCAGGAGCTGTGCAGAGTGCTGAGCTCAGCCCTGAGTCTCCTTTTCTCCAGGCTGAGCACCCCAGCCTGGACACAATAATAATACTACCAAGAAAACAAAGAAAGCCTCAGGAGGAAAACACAGGTTCCTTTTCTGAGCACAGACTGGCACCTCCTCCCAGATCTTCCAGAGCAGCTCAGGGTCACGCCCAGCTCCATCCTCACCAGCCCTGGCTGCTGCCCCTGCTCTGCCCCTTGTGCTCCATGCCCTGCTTCCAGGCAGGAGTTCATGGCAAGGCTCAGCTCCACAGGTGGAAGCTCCTGCTCTCCTTCCTTCCTTCCTCCTCCTCCTCCCTCCACCCACGCCATGGCAGGGAGCCAGGTGAGGACATTGGGGTGTGCAGGGAGAGGGCAACCGGGGTTTGTCCTCGGAGCAGTCACCTCTTCTCTGCTTCCTTAATGCACACCTGGTCTATTCTCTGCTCTTTTTTTTGCATGAGAAGCCTGATGGTCACATCTAGCTCCTCCTATTTAAGCATAATTTCATTTTTGTGGACCTGACCTTGCTGCTGACTCAGGTGGGAGTTGACTCAAGTGTGCCATTCACTTAAATAAATAAGTTTAATTCTATATTAAAATATCCTCAAACCAAATGTTCTTCAGCTTCTTGTTCATGCTGCCTACTTGGTATAACTACACCTGTAACTGGACTTATTTTTTTGCTCTAGAATCCACCTGGTGTGCAAGCAATCCCAAACTTTATAAAACATAGATGGATATTTTTCTATATCTATTTCCACAGATATTAAGGCTTATGGGGCCAAATAAATACCAGTCTCAGTGCTACTCCTACAGCAAAAGTTAAGCTCTACAAATATCAGGACATGTCTGTGCAGAAAGATAGCAGAACATGTGGTTTGTAAGCCTGGTTTGCTCCAGGTAGAAACCCAGATGTTAAGTGTGAGTTGAGGGTTGTTTTGCTTTTCACTGTTTTTAGTGGACAACACTCCAGGCCTTGTTTGTCACAGGGAAGCCTTGCCAAAATGAAAAGAACCAGGCAGAGACAGTCCCACACGCCCAAGCTTGCAGAGGTCTCCAAACAATGACTCCAGACCTCTCCTGGGCACCTGGCAGCAGCCTGAGCACGGCAGAGTGACAGCGGGGACAGGTCGGTGTCAGCACTGGCTCCTCCACACTCGACCTTCTCTGTAGCTTGAGCAAAGCCTGGTGTGAGGATCATAAACTCTGCAGGGAGGGAAAGGCAACAAAAGGGCAAGGAAAGACCCAAAAGTGGAAATGAGATGGTTGGAGCATGGCGGGAGAGAGAGAAGGAGGCAGCAGAGTCAGACAGGTCAGAAATAGCAGCAACCTTAAGGGTTAGTCTGTGAAGGAACCATTCAAAAATCCCACTAATTAAAGACCAGAGAAAAATTATATCCTTGCTCTCTCTATGCTTGTTGATAACACAGTTTCTTCTACCAGATGAAGCCCTGACCTTAGAGATAACTATTCCTATAAAGGAGCTACAAATAAAAGTTTAAAAATAGCAAAATCTGCTGCCTGTGAGGCCAGAGGGGAGTCCTCAGGCTGAGATCCCTCCCAGCCTGAACTGCCAGCACTGTAAGTGATGGGGAGCAGCCACAGCACACCTGGACTGCCCTAAAAGCTGCCACACCTTCCCAAAGAGTGCCTTGGACACAGCAGATCTCCCCAAGGCAGGTGATGTGCCAGCCTCCCCTGCCAGGGGAATTATCCATGAGCTAATTCCCCCCAGCAGGAATGGTGGCTGAGATTCCTGCTCCAACCTGATGTTTGCTGGGGCTTTCAGAACACCCAGATATGTGATAAATGATTTATCTTTCCCTAGCACAGGTCGGCTCCCCTCCCACCTCACAATACCCCAAGGGCACAATTAAAGCCCTTCTGGATAACAGGAACACTCCCTGGAGTGCTGATCATGTCCAAGAGATTGCTGGAGCTTTTAGAAACCTAAAGCTTATCTTCTGCCCCATACAAAAGAGGATCTGCTTCTGCAGACATCCTAATCTGAAGGATTCTATTTAAATTTCAGGTGATTCCCAGTGCCACACCGGAGAATAAGAAAGGGCTGATTAGAAGTTGGGTGAATCAATATGTGCTGAATGGCCTAGAGAAGTAGGAGCATTCATCTTGGCAGCAATAAAACTGGGAAAGCTGTGGGTGGATGACTAAAAGGAACAAAGGGCTGCTTAGCAGCGTCGAGCTAGGGTAAAAAGGCCAGGAAGAAAAGCACTCATAAAACTTTATGACTAAGATCAGAAGGAGATGAGAAATACTCTGGGAGAAGTGTTGGATCAGGAAACGTGCCACTCAAACCTAGGGTGAGTCACTGCCCTGACTCCTGCCTTTTAGGACACCAGGTCTGCCTTGCTGGAAAGGTCAAGCTCCCCTCTTGGATGTCCCCATGGAGGGGCTGGTTTCCTGCAGGGAATCCATGGCACTGCTCGAGGGAGAGCCAAGCTCCCACCCCAGAGCAAGGCAAGCGCGGAGGCGCCAGAGCCGCCCAGAGCTCTGTAGGGAACACCAGCATTAGGACAAGGGGGAAAAAATTACCCAGAGGAGCTACAGGGCCACAGATGTGCCCTGAAGGACTCAAACAAGGAGGAAGAGCAGCAGCCCTGGGGAAGAGAGGCTGAGCACTCAGCCAAGCTGGAAACGGGGCAACCTGGGGCCAGTGTTGCAGCGTTGCCCATGTTTGTTCTGCCCGTGCTTTATTTGCCCCGGGGCTGTTTGAGGAACTTTCTTCTCTCCAGTTATCAATTTGCAAGTCTCATGAACGCTTAGCTCGCTTAATAATCTGCTTTTTGCTAATGTGTATTTTGAGCTTGCAGTCTCTGTTCATTAAAAACAATTTTCTTGTAGAAATACAGGATATTTCAATATTTTGAAACTGCAACATGTGAGGTCCCATGGAGAGCTAGTGTTCAGACTTATTAAGAAGATTACTGAAACATTCAAATTAAAAAGATTACTGAAACGTTCAGGTAAGATTGTTTTCTATTATGTTTCAGAAGCAGAATTCAATATTAAAAACAAATATAGCACTGGTATAGATACCTAGGGGTGCCTAGGTTTGTGCCTTCTAATGGTTTTGCCTTCCCTCTCATCCCCCTTAAAATCTAAAATCCAACCACCTTTGGCAGCAATGTGTAGTAGACCATAAACAACTCTGAGCACAGATTTGTAATTACAAGTTTAAGGTCACTGTGCCCCGCACAGAGCTTCAGTCCAGATTTTGATTACTTTTAAAGATTATTTACAAAGCTCATTAGGAATACTAGCACGAAAATTCCAGAACTACACACAAAGAAGCCAGTGAGATTTATTTATTTATTTATTTTTAAAATTTAGTTCAGCTATATTTCGGTTGCATACACTCTGAACCACAGCCCTGATTTTCTGCTTGAAAGGTTTCAAACACCTCTGCTTTCTACAGATATTTTGAACTTCTTCTGTCCAGAAATGCAACCCAAAAGGCAATTTTTAAAATGAGATTAAATGGGGTTCACTGAAGTGAAGCAGAAATGCACTTGGAGTCTCCCACACCCTTCCCACCACCTCCAGCAAAGCAAAAAGAGAGATCTGAGGCAGTAGTAGCAGCACAGCAGTGCTTGGAGTATTCCTGACCCCACAGCAAAAAATGCACCAAAAAACTCAGGAAAAAGTCTTCTGGTTGCCAGTGACCTTCACTGATTCGAGAGGTTTGCAGGAGGTAAAATCTGGTTGCCTGCACACACACTTGGGCATTCCCACAGCGATGCTGATGGATATTGAGGTTCTGAATTGCTGGGATTGGATGTCTGATCCCCTCTGAGCACACAGCACATCTACAGTGTGTGTGTCAGGCCATATCCACAGGAATACTCATTTATTTAAAACTCTCCTTGCTTCCCACACCTCGGACTCCAGCTTTCCTCCGAGCAACTCTAACAGGCGAGGGACACCTAGTGGGGTTTTGCTAAACCTATCAGAAAACTATTTGTTATGTTATAAATACATATTATATTGTCAGCTTTTCGCAAATATTAAGGCGAGTATTATACGTATAATGTTAAAATGGCTTTGCTCTTATTTCTGCTATTAACAAAACCTTAGACATAGTAGTAACTGATATAGTTATGAGTAAACTGTCTAGTCAGGATAACATCCAGTAAACATGAAATAAAGACCCTGCTATTAATATGCCAACTATCAGCATCTACTGCCTGAAGAGAATATGAGCCCAAGTAATAAAGAAAACAGACCAAAACCACAGCCAAAAAACCCATATACTCTAAAAAAGCAGACCCAAAAAAGAACCATACAAAATAGTTCCTAAAATATATAAACTAATTTATTAAAAATATGAATATGCATAAAAGTCTATAACTATACAAGCTGATATAATAAAAGAAATATTTAAAGACTATTTCTGAAAATAAGTGTACTCTTAACTAAATACCAAATACTCAACTGTTTTTAACCCTTTATTTTTGTCGCCTACTGTCTTTTTAATAAACTTTTTAAATTTTATGAAAAAATAAACCTCGTTTTTCATAGTTTAAAAAATATTATTATCACAAAGATTTTTTTTTAAATTCAGTTGCTGATGCTACAGAAAAAAACATCCCAGTCTATTTTCCCAAAAGTTTTCTAAGCTTGCTCACGGCACCCACACAGTTTTGGTTTCTTTCCCGTTCCACATTCTTTGCCTGGTGTTTCTCAGGGTTTGAAGTCAAGAGATTGCTGCCACATTTTGGAAGTGTTTCATGCCCTAAACCCATTGGCATTAACGAGCTCATCAGCATTACTGGCTACAACAGCTCTGTGGCCAGCACAGCTCCAAAATGCAGGACTGCAACCAATAATTTAAACTGGAGACAGGCAGAACTTTTCATTTTTATCCCCTTGTAATGACTAGGATATTATCCTGTCAACAGAAAAACAAATACTTGCCTAAAATCTTATTGTTGTCTCGCTAATACATTATCAATGCAGTCGGCAGGGTTTTACAGGGGGCACTGTGAAAATCAGTATACAATTTCTATTTTAAGAAACAGGAGTAACAACATGAATACACTGTAGGATAGAGCCTGATCCTTGACAGTTGGTGCTTTTTTTTGGTGGGCTAAAATACTTCTATCCTCTGGATTTCTCTAAACTGAGCACTTCTGCTTTGGATTACTGCAGCTGCATGAGAAGGTTTTTAAAAAAAAGAGCCATAGCCAAGTGCTTTGTGTCACTTTGGGATTCTCAGTCCATCTTCTGCTTTAGTCCTAAACTTTATTAGACCAGAACTCTGGAAAAGTTATTTTTATCTCCTCCAGAGTATTGATTTGGAGCACTATCTGAAACCATAAGACATTGAGCGGGTAAAGTAACAATTTTACCCACTTCATTGCAGATTTAGCTAAAAGAGAAATACAAAGAAGTGCCCAGACAGCCCCTCTTCTGTACCTGCAGTACTGAATGTGCTGAGTACCTGCACAGTTCTTTCATGCCTCCAGGCAGATCTTGCAGTGATTGATAACTCAGCCTGTGCTCCAGCCTGCTCCTTAATTGCCTTAAATACCTGTTTCATCATATTCCCCCTGCTGGCTCCCAAATGTGAGAGGCAGACAAAGCCAGGGGAATGATGTTTGATGGCTTCAAAGTAAAATAGAGTCAAACAGAGACAGGAGAACTTCTTCCCACCCCTCCCAATCAAAGCTAAACATGCTGTAAGAGGGGATTGACTGGGGAGGGCCATTTCTCCTGCTCTCTCTGGTGGTAACACAAAGCCAAAAACTTCCCAAAAAAGCAGCACAAGCCTGAAGCAGGTCAGAGAATGTGGGGAGGGGAAGATGAATGGAGAAGCAGCAGCAAAACAGCCTAAATTCAGAGAGAATTTCAGTTTTTCACACTAGGAAGATACCAATATGAAACTGTCAACTGAACCACTGTTTAATCTCTCTCTGGGTGGGTTCACCAAAATGGGCAGGACAGTTCACTGGTACAACAGTACTGTTAATTTTTTTTATTGTGTGAAATCAAGCTGCCTCCATTTTAAGTTTAATCCCTGAGTGAAGAGAGGATGCAGGAGCACACAGACCGCAGCAGTACGAGGGATTACCTGTTGGAACTCTGACAGCTGAAAACTTGGAGCTTTCTGAATTTAAGGGTGCCAACCCTCAAGTAAACACCTTGTTTAACCTGAGACCCCAGAAAAGGTTTCAAAAATTGAGTGACAGCACAGAAACAGTGTGTGTGGTTTGGATAGCATTGTGTGATCTCACAGGGTGAAAAACTCGGATTTGGGATTTTAGTATATGGTGATATATGGGAGCCACGATAGAGAATTTTGGGTGTGGGTTAGTTGTGTTTTTTGCACCTTCTTCCTCCTTATTCTTCATGAATCTGCGTGGTTTTCTCTAAGATGTCTGTGCTGTGGGTTTTGGGTGATCATAATTGGGTTAGAAGCACAAATAATATAGATGTCAACTGTTTATTGGATAATTAGGACTTAAATAGCCTTGAGCAGACACCATTTTAGCTCACTTTCACTTGTTAGAAAGAGCTCACATCCTGTGAGTTTGCAATAGATAAGGATAATAAACTTCAGAATGAGGCTTCAGAAACAACAACTCCTGAGTTTTATTTGCCCTGACCTTGGGGCAAGGAAGAGCCTGGGGTTCCAGCACAGAGCAAGGTGACAGAGCCACCACCTCAGCTCTCACACTGCACCCTGGTCGTGTCCCTGACTACCTGCCAAGCTGGAGATAAGGACACTGCTCCTTCAGGGAGTTGAGGATGACACACTTCCCATCACCTGGGTGCCAGGTCAGCCTTGCTGAAGGAGATTTCCCTCCTGCCCACACTGTTCAGTGCTCCTGCTGAATGAGCTCCCTCTGTCAGGTAGGAGCTGCACAGAGGCTCCATTGTTCCCAGTTCTCACCGAGGGGTTTTGTTACACCGAGTGTGCAGTTCATGCTAGGACACTCTCTGGCCATCCCTCCAGAATGGCAGGCTATGAAATTCAGAGCTTCGAGAGGAAAGCAGAGGGAGGATGAGCTGCCAGAGCATGAATTAATACCTGCCCACGCTGCTGAATGCAGTGAGCCCTGGTGCTGTTCCTCTGAGCACACAGGAGGTGCTCTGTGCTGAAAGAGGACTCTCAGCAGTGAGGCACCACCAGGGTTTTCCCATCACCAGGGTCACCCTCAGCTGTGTGACAGGAAAGCTCCCCTGCAATTGCACCCCAATGAAAAACCAGAGCCCTGCTGGGTTATCTCCTTCTCAGTGCTCTCTAAGCCTTTGTTGAGTGCTGAAACACCACTGACCAACTTGGACCATCTGCCTCTTTGAAGGCCAGGACTTTTCCAGACCCTTGGTGTTGGGGATAAGGCTCCTTTGGGGAAAGGGAGCAAGCCTTGCCCAGTTCCTTGCTCTGAGCAAGCCATGAACCATCACTTAAACTCTGCTGACAGACAAAGAGACAGCCACAGCCTCTGCTTTTGCCCTGGACCCTGGGCATCCTCCCCAAGCATCTCCCTGGCACAGGGCAGAGACTGTGCCAGAAAGTTCCTGAAGTTCAGACATTTATCAGGATAAAGAAAGATTATCAACAGATAAGATGGGAGGGCAGGATTAGCCTGCAAAGGCCATGAATACAGGGCAGACTCAATGGTTGGATATTTGGGGTTTCCTGTGCTTGTGACCTATAATCTCCCCTCTGCATCCTCTGGCCACTCATTATTCCATGGGGTTTCATCATCAGGAAAACATCTCCTGCCAGGCTGTTTTCTTCTTTTTTACAATGCTTCCCTACCTGGCTTCAAAACTTACAAGTGTTGCTAGTTCTTTTGATTTTATCACCACAGTCTCAGGGTGGTTTTTTTTGGTTTTTTTTTGTTGGTTTTTTTTTTTTTTTTACTCAAATGTAAACTTCCAAACTCAAGCTGTTATGCAGGAATCTCAGGTTTCATTTAATAGCAATAATAATATTTAAATATTTCCGGATGTCAGAAATGCTAAGAAATATTCTGAAGATTAACAATGTAGCATAAGACGCAGAAAACCAAACATTTTAAAAAGAGAATGAGATCGGTTCTTATACCTAACTTTTTTTTTTTCTCCAAATAAAATTATTTTCCCGCACCTGGAGGGAATAAAAGAGGAGGACGCTTGAGTCAGTGTTGGCTGTCTGGGATTACTAATATTGAATTTTACAGTCAATTTTACAAATAAAATCTGACAAAGTCAAATCCTCTCATATACAAAGAAGAGAGATGACTCTGAAGTTTGTTTCTTGTTCTAATCCCTGTTATAAACACCTCAGATTAACTGAAAATTAATTCTGCCTTGTTTTTGCTATTGTTTGCACAGCACTAGGAGAGCACTAGACACTTCACAAACACTGGAGGCTGACTGAAATAACTGAAATATGAACACATGACCTTTATGTGAGGGGTGGAAGCTGAGAATTCCTTAATTATGATCTCTGCCTGGTCCCAGGCTGTACCTTTTGCTGAGCTGAATAGCATTAGAGGTACAAAACCTTGCTTTGTGCAGCACTGGCACCAGAGGGAGGCAGGCAGGTCCAGGCCCACAATGGCTTTCCTGTTCCTCCAGGACAGCTGGTGTCTTCACCAGCAAAATGCTTAATTCCATTTATTCCTTGCGTGTGCCTCTCACACAAACGCATCACTGAGATCACCTCACCCCAGGGACTCTTTCAGAGAGTTTATTTACTGCAGCCCCACAAAGGCACTGTGAACCTCCAGGTCAGGGCACACCATTGTACATTTTGCCACCTAAAGCAGCAGCACAAGGACACGACCTTCCAGAGAGGAGCCAGCACTGACAGCCCCAAATGCAGGCAGCGACAGCCCAAAGTGAGGGGTGAGCAAACAGGGCTGGGTGGAGAGAGCAAGTTCACACGCTGGTCTAGGCACAGCAGCCACTGAGGAGCTTGGAATTTTGTTTATTTGTGTGTTTAGTTAATAAGGCCCACTGAAGAGGTGCAGTTGCAAACTCCCACGAGTCCTGAATGCCTTCAGCTCTGCCATTCACTGTCTCAGTGCATGACATCCAGAGGAGAAAACACAAAACTGCTCAGGGCACAAAATCAGGCTCTCAGAGCGAGACTCAGCCAAAGGAATTCTCATCCAGGAGATGCCTGAATAAGGCACAATTATAGCCTCAGTGTGGAATTTATTGAGGATGAAGTGTTTACAATATTCCATTTGCCTGTTAAGCAGTTATGCACTAATATGAGAATGACAGACTTTTAATGACAGAGGAACATGGGAAGCACGTGACATCCACCATTCCCAGGATATCTGCTGCAACTTTGTCTTTAATCTCCTCCAATCTATGTAAAGTGAAAAAAATGAAAGACAAATACTTGAGTTCTGAGTCTGGACCCCACTGGGGTGAGCTGAGGGCACCTGTGGCTCTCAAGTCCAGTTAACCAGTGCTCCACGTCAGAGTCTGGGGGCAGAGTGCCCCATCCCCCCCTTCCTGCAGCTCCCAACAGCCAGGCAAAATCACCAGCCCCACTTTGATCCCTCAAATCCAGCAATTTCCTTTTACTAAAGCAAAAGTCAACCTCTTCATCCCCCACCTTGTTTTGAAAGGTGCCCACAGGCAGGTTCATGGTAAAAAGACAGAAAGCAAAACCAAGCAAACAAAAAGGAGAATAAAACTGAGCTGCTTTCATTCTCACCTGCTGTCTCATGGAATAATCTTCCCAGGTGAGGCCTCTCCTGGCACAGGGAAGTTGCAATAATTGCATCTCTTAGCCCAAAATGTACATTGCCTCTTGAGAAGCAGCAACACACAAAATCAAAAACAGCAAAGGAGAAACTCCCTAAAACCTCCTCACTTTATATAGATTCTGAGAGCACTGAAAGGGAAACACAAAGCACCTGGGAAGTCTTTAAAACTCACAGCTGCAGGAAACCTCCTCGCATGATTGATCTAGAAAGGTCTGACTCTGCAGAAAAACAAAAGTGGTTTCAGCTGTGTTTTAGGGCGAGTCACAAGCTTGAACAGGGGCTGTTGCTGTATGGCAATTTTGTTTTTTCTGTGGTGAACAAGATGGGCCTTCTGCAGTAGAGGAATAAGTCCAAACATCTTTCAGGATTTGTCCAAATTAGCACGTGGCAATACAGTGTGTGTCCCCTCCACACCCACTGCTCCAGTGCTCTCTCAATACAATTTATGAGACAATTAATTACAATTAATTAGATTACAATTAACACAGGCAAAGGAGCAGCTGGGAATTTTCTATGGCAAGTGACTGATATGATGTGGCACAGCAGCCTCCCTGCTGCTTCCAGGCAAATTGAGAAGAGGATGCCCCATCCCTGGAAGTGCCCAGGGCCAGGCTGGATGGAGCTCTGAGAAACCTGGAATAGTGGAAGGTGTCCCTGCCATGGCAGAGGCTGGAGCTGGATGATCTTTAAGGTCCTTTCCAACCCAAACCATTCCATGTTTGCTTGTTTCTATCATAATGGTCCATCAAACATCACTTATAGAAGTTTGGGGTATTTTGCCTTGAGGAAGACCAGAGCTGATTGTGCTTGATAAAGTATTTGGTTCTGTAACCTTTCAGTACTGGCAGGGCAAATCACTCCCTTGTGTGAGAAGTTAAAGCCTTGCTGTGGCTCCAGGCAATGGTTTAAATTCTCTGTTCCAGGTCTGCTCCAGAGGGAGCTGTTTCACTCTCTTGTTCCGTTCTTCCTTCTCTGCTTTGCTTCACAGCCCCCCCCTTTATGCTTCCACATCCTCTTCCAAATTCTCTGTCCTTTAGAGTATCTTCCTTCCAATTCACCTGCTGCTCCTGCACACAGCCACCTCTCACACAGCCTTGCTCCCTGGAAAGCCTCGTGTCTTTCAGGGCAAAATTTTGTCACTTCTCTATTTGCCTCTATCATCTCTGTTGCCTCAAGCCCCTCGGCGTCCAACTCTCATCCTCCCCCAGTCACTCTGCAGTGCCTGTGGAGCTGAAATAGTTGATATTTCATTGATCTAATTCTGGGGTGAAGGGTGCTCCAGGGTTCAAGGCATCTTCAGTCAGACGAGGGCAGTGTTACAGAACAGGTCAGTTCCTGGAGTCGCCCTTCCCTGCTCCTCCTCCCTGTGCAACTGCTGGTTGGTGCTCTGAAATTATCTGGGCTGGAAGTAAAAAGGCTAAAAAACAAAAAGGGAAAGGAGGAGGAGATTTATGCCAACCCCTGGCAGAGTTTACATCAAGGCCACACTGGCACATCTGCAGAGGAGGCAGCAGATGCTGGGACCAGGGGGTGACCGGCCAAGGACAGGGAGGATTTCGGAGGCAGAACTTCCCTGCCACAGGCAACATGTTCCTCCTGCAGCCCAAGGTTTGTGTGTTTGTTTTCAGGCCTGAAATTTGAAATTGGATTGATCTGGCACCTACTGCAAATTAGAGCTTCTTTGTGTGTGCATCACTCTTGCATTTGAATCTCTAGCCCTTTCCTCTGAGTCCTTCCAAACTGGTCACCACAAGTCCTTGGAGCAGTAATTTCTTTCTTTGAATAGGCAAGTGACAAAGATGAGAATTCCTGCCTCAGTGTAGTGATGGAAGCCAATTTCTATCACATGATAAATGCAACGTATTTAGTGAACTTCCTTGGAGAAAAGAGGGAGTTGGTCAAATCTAACGGAGCAATCTTTGCCAATGTAGAAGTGAAGTGGTGCACATTCAGGATATTTAACTTTTGGAAAAGCTCATTTATGACTAAGAGTTAATTTTCAGTGCAGTACTCTGAGAAGCAGCCATGGAATTGCCATTGGTGGTAATATAAAAATTGCAGCTAATTTCACAGGGAACATTCTTATTTACCAGGTTAATTCAGGCTGAGGATATTTAATTCTGCCAGTCTAGTCCTCAAGTGGCTTATTCTAAAGGGAAGGAACTGAAAAATACCAACAAGTGCCATCAGAAGCAGTGGGTAACTGGAATACAAACTAAGGAGAATGGTGAAACTCATCTAGCAATCCTGCAATGGACTACAAGTTGGATTAGCAGGGTGCATCCATGAGGATGACATGGATGTTTAGGCTGAGGTTATAGGCTGGGCTTTACCAGAAGCCCCTGATCAGTTTCCACAGACATGAATTTAATTCAGTAATTGAGCAAAATCCCTTTCTGCCTCTTTCTCCCTCTTTCTCTACACCCAGACCCATGCTTCCCAATTCAATTCCAAGCCAGGGAAGCAAACAGTGCTTGAGTTTTTAGCAGTTGCTTGATCACTTCATTTTAATGTCAAACTGCATCTCAGCATGATTTTTCTTCCACAACAGCAGCTACCAAATGCTGGGATTGAAATACTCAACACATAAAATGGATAGGATTGACACTAACACAAATAAGAAATGAAATAACAATGTGGTTGCTAATCAGAGGAATTTTTACCTAACAGTTTGCTCACAGGCAGAAAGTTGTATCTGTAAGCTACATATAGGCAATCTATTAACAGTATCTCCTCCATGAAATATTGATTTGAGGTTATTTCTCCATCATTTGCCAGGTGGTCTCCAAAGGCCACCTTGGCAGCTGCTAGGGAACAACTCCATAGCTCAGGGAGGGCAGCCCTGGCCACTGTTCACGTGCACAGAGACATGATTTGGGGTTTATAAACATTTATGCAGTTTGTGTGCTTTGAAAAGCAGAATTATTGATTGAATCCTGTTTGGTCTGCAGATTGTGTCAGGGTAGGTACATCAAAGGAGTGGAAATGAACAAAAATGGATGCAAAATCCTGAAGGGATGCAGACACTACTGCACCTTCCAGCTTCTATGCACGTGAAGAATTGCCAGGACTTACACTCGTCTTTGGCTTCAAGCTAAACAAGGCCACAGTATTTCCCTGGAAGTCCTGGGAGGGAGGTTTTGCTCCTGATCTTTCCCACAGCTCTCCTTGGGGCTTTCTTGAATTGAACTCAGTTCCTGAATACAAAACTCCAGTGGTGGAGCAGGGAGGAAAGATTCCTTCCCCCATTTGGAGGCACTGCTCTCATTTCTACTTCCAGACTGTTTATTTTATTTTCATAAAACCATAGCATTGCTGACTGATGCTCCTCTTTTGCCCTCCTGTAGACCTAGAAGTCTTTTCTACAGAATTTGCCACTGTTTTGACAGTGAACCACTGCAAACTGCTCATGGCATGGCTGTCCAAACAAGTTTTTACTCCCACTCTCCAGCAGTAGATTTAGCAAGATTGAAATATTCTAATGGATTCCCTTTGGAAATGTAATCAAATAAATGGTTAACAATAATGCAAATATGAATTGTCACAATAAAGCTGTGCTGTATCTCTGCCTGTACCCTGAAGTAGGATATTAATCTTAAAAGAAGAAAATATGAAGAGTGTAGCATCCAAGAATTACTTCAAAAGGCTGACTCAGGTTAGGATAGAATATTAAAAGGGGGAATTAGTCCCAAATGCTGGTGTCCTAAAGTGCTTTTATTGGCTCAGACTCCACTGTACAATGTGCAGTATTGGGAGGGCAATTCAGCTTACCCTGATGTAGCAGCTTAGCTCACATGGAGTCACCTACACGTCAGGAAAATAAATTTAGGCATCTGTATCTGGAATCATGTCCAATCTCTGCCATTCTGTCTGTCTGTCAATGTCCTCTCCAAAAAAAAAACACCTGTTCCCCAGTCATGAGAGTTGCCATGCAGATCTCACAACTGTTGGGTTGAAAGGTGGAATTCTCTTTCCTAAAACCCAATCCCATTCCCTGAAAATGCCAGACAAACTAAAGCAGTACTGAGCCAGAAGGAAAACACAAAACCAGCAACAGAAACACCACGAGCTGATGTGTTTTCATTTAGACACACACCACCCCCATTCTTCTGGCTGGAGACCCTTCCCTTTGTTCAGGTCTGGAGCAATCCCCCGTGGGGATGCAAAGGGCAGCAGTGTGGAGGCAGGGGAGGAGGTGGAGAAATGTAAATCCCCTCTTTTGGGAGGGGGAGGGAAGGGGCTGTGTAGGTTGAAGCAGGAAGCAGGATTTATCACCCCAGCTAAAATTCCATTAACCATTAACTCAGGGGAGAATCCAGGCTATAGGGGCTCTCCAGGGTCACAAAAAGAGAGAAAACATGGGCCCCAACACAGTTATCCTCCAAAGGGCGTGGATATGGCTCCACACAGAGCTGGGCAGAACTGAGGAAATGCATGGCATGTTGAAAATTTTTTAGCTTTTTTCTTCCCCTAATATTTCTATGTTATTATATATTTATAGTTAGTATATGCAGCTATTTTTATAGCTAGCCTGCAGTTTAAGATAGCAGGTTTTACTCATGCTTCAGAGATTATAAACTATGCTATTTGTTCTCCCAGTTGTGACCAGAAGATTGAGCAACACTGAAGGAGAGGAAGAAAAATGGAGCAGCTCCAAAAACCTCGATGCCAGCAGTCCAAATACACGTGATAAAATACAGCAAGATATCTCCAGGCTTTGTTCTTACCCATTCTCCCACGCATCAATTTAGATTAAAACACGGGGGAAAGCAACACTTGATGGATTTCCCTTCTTCTGGAGAGAGAGCACTGCCTGTGCAGCATTTCTGGGTGAGAGGGGCTGACAAAAGTCCTGCTGATCAATAACTGCTTGTTGGTGCTCTGGCCACGTTGGAGAGATACAAAAACCACACACATGGTGTCAGGCCAAGTGTGGCCAAATTTCTTCACTCCTTATCTTTCCCTTTTTTTTTTTTTATTTTTTTTTTTGGCTAGAAGGCCTAGGAGTTCCTTATTTGTATAAAAGATAATCTACCTTTCACACCTTTGTGTCTGGATCCTGTTTATTGCCCTTAGGCTCACAAAGCCAGGCAGGTGACTACTGTCTGCTCCCCATTTAACAGCTGAGAGGAGGAAACCAAGTAAGAATGAGGTCAAGCCTTGTGGAACCAAAGTCAAATCCGAATTTTTAGCACCATTGAAGCCCCTCCAGGCCCCCATCAGGTGCCATCTCTGCCTCTGCAGCTCTTTGCTGTGTGACCTGGAGCCCTTGGTGGTGACAAAGTGCAGAGGTCTCCTGCCAGTTCCACACATCCCAGCACCTTCTTCCTGGGCCAGACTGAGTTTTTGCAGATAATCTGATCCAGAAGGTCAGTGAGGTGGGGAATGCTGGCTGGGACGTAGGCAGGGACAAAGACTTGAGCCCACCTGCTGAAATCACCTGTGTGATTTGTGGCCTCAACCTGAATGTGGATTTTCCCTGTGCCAGGATGGTGGTTACTCCACAGGTATAAAGAGTGCTCATTCTCTTATCAGTGACCTTCCTCAGGACATCTTCATCCTCATGTCCCTTGCTTCTTTCCTTTACATTGCTGCAGAATCTGGAAGATTCCAGCTGTAGCCCCCTTCCATCCCGCTTTCCTGTGAAAATGAAGACAAGCAGAGAGGAGAAGAGGAAGCTGAGGCCATACCTCACCCCCCTGCATGGGAGCACCTTGGCACTCACACCCACTCCTAGAGGTGTCTCCCAACACACAATTCCCAGTTTTCCATTGATATTTGTGCAGCCCACTTGCACACGTGACCTCCCAGTAATGACTTCCCTTTGTTTGAAATGTGCATTAAAAATTTGTTCCCTGTAACCTGAACTGCTGGGAGCCCCAAAACCCAGCACGTGATGGGCACAGTTGGCTGGCAACGTGCCTGAGAGGAACAGAGTTGTTGTGCAACTACAAATTATAAGATTATAAAATAAAAGCCCTTTAGTAGCAAAACAGCCCAACGGAAATGTCACTGTTCAAACTTTTGATTTATTCATATAACGAGGCATGAAAGGGCACCTTCAGCTCAGTTTTATGTTTAACTGTTAATATACTTTATCATGTTATAGTAATTCCTTAAGCAACAAGACAGATGTGAAAAACATGTTCCCTTCCTTGTGGCTGATAGTGAAATTTTGTTCTCTGAGAGCAGCCTACAAATAAAGTTACTGTATTGAATGTGTAAGATAATATGCAAAGTTATTTTATTATAATGGGTTTTTTGCTTAACTTTGTGCCTAAACTGGGCTGCTAGGTGCTATGCCTTATTAATTAAATGAATTTGGACAGAAAACTGAGCAGAAAGAAAAGCTCTGGAGAGATTATATGCTAAAACAATAAAGATCTGCTTAGGTCCTGAAAATATGATCGATAAATGAGACATGGAGAAAGGGATTTGCTATTTTCCCTGAAACTCAGATTAGGTTTTCCTCCTATTACATTCCACAGATATGTCCTTGCACCAAGCTCTGCAAAGAGCTCCTGTCCATGCCTTTGCTACTCTCTTCTCTTGTCTTCAAATTTATTGAATCCATAAATCTCACTTGAATCCATAAATTCTTGGGCTGTTCTGTGCAGGGCCAAGAGTTGGACTCGATGAACCTTGTGGGTCCCTCCCAGCTCAGAATATTCTGTGATTCTGTGAAAGGCAGGTCACTGAGTACTGCCCATTGGGAGGGTCAGTCAGCCCTGGCTGCTCAGTTTGAGTTTTCAGAATCTCCACCCCACAACCTCTCTGGGTCCCAGTCTGACCAGACTCATGCTGGTGTTTCCTTTTCCTGGTACCTACCCAGAGATTCCAATGTTCCAACCTGTGCCCATTGCCTCTTGTCCTGTCACCCTGCCCTTCTGAGAAGAGCCTGGCTCCATCCTCTGCAACCTCCCGTGGGTCCAGGCAGCAATGAATTCCCTTGTGCTGGGAATTCAAATTTTCTCCTGCAGTTTGAACAGTCCCAGCTCACCCTGACTCTTCCTGTACGTCCTGTGCTCCAGCCCACTGATTGTTTTGGTGGCCCTGTGCTGGACTTTCTCCTGGAAGTCCATTTCTTGTCCAGGGAGCCCCAAACTGCACACATGGCCTCCCTAGTGCTGAGCCATTTGCCATGGTCCTTCTGAACAGCAGCCCAGTGCATCGACTGCTTCCACAGTGGGAACTTTTACTGCTCTCTGCCCTGCTGTCTTGGTCATTAATAAAGGTTTAAACTCCTCCTGGTGTGAGTATTGATCCCCCAGGCACGCTGCTGGTAACTGGTCACTGCCGGACTTTGGATCACTGACGGATTACAAACAATGCTCTGAGCCCAGCAGCCCAGCCAGCTTTCCACCCACCTTATCATGCTTTTATCCAGTCCCTATCTCACTAGTTTGGCAATAAAGATACGGAAGGAAACACTGTGAAAGGCCTTGCTGGAGTCTGGGAGTGTGATGTCCACCTCTCTCCCCTTATACACAGAGTTTGTCATGCCATGTCTGAAAGTGCTGGGGCTGGAAGGGCACAATTACCCCTGGGCCCATCCATCTCAGCTCCTCCAAATCAGCTCCTTGTCCTTCCTCTGCCTGGAAATGGCTTCCTGAGAGGATTTGCTGTGTGACATCCCCAGGGACTGAGCTGGGCTGACCATCCTCTAGCTCCCCCAGGTGCTCCTTGTCCTGGGTATTTCATTTGGCTTTTTCCAGCCATCGGGAGCCTCGCTGTGATGAATGACAGAGAGTGGCCTTGCAGTGACAGAGAGTGGCCTTGCAGTGACAGAGGCCACTTCCCCAGCTCCACAGATGCCTCCCATGGACTTGTCTGTGGCTAATTAGCCCAAGCTCTCACTAACTCTGTGTTCTCTGCGTGTGGTTTTGCTCCCTCAGGCTCTGCTAAGAGGCTCAGACTCCTGAAGGGCCAGAGAACCAACCTGAGCAGTGATAAACCAGGCAAAAAATTGCACTGAGCACCTCAGCCCACTTTTTATTACTCCCCAGGCCAACATCTTCCTTCGCCCTCATTTCACTGCAAAATGTACTTAAAGGAGGAGCTCTTGTCCCTCACATCCTTTGCTGGACTCAGCTCCAGCTGAGCTCTGGTTTTGCCAGCTCTGCATGCTCTGCAATGCCTTGGGGCACCAACCAGCTAGCCTGTCCCTGCTTTCTCCTTCTCTGCTCTCATGTGGAAGGCCTCTCTCTCTGGGGCCCCCCTGCGTGGGGAGACCCCCTGAAAAGGGTCTGTGCTAGAATTGAGAGATGAACAGGATCTTTTCCAGTCTTCAGGTTGCTGTTTATTTCTTATCTTATCAAAACTTCTCCACACTGCCTGCACCGGGCTTAGCGTGGTAAGGAGTACAGCAAAAAAGGTCACGAGATGTACAGTTGCAAGGTCTTTTAAAGCTATTTTGTCCAATTAACTCTAAAAACGTACTTTATTTCTACTTCTCTGCCAATAACTAACTAACTTTCTGACACGTAACATCTACACCATGACTTTCCCAAACCAATCACTCAGTGTCACTAATACTACAGAAAATGGAATCGAGGAAGAAGGAGAAGAAGGCAGGGCAATGCCCAAAATTCTCCATTTTGCCCTCCATCCACCCCCATACTAAAAAACCTAAAAGTCTAAATTTTTCACCCAGTGGCAGCTACACTGCAATTCAACTTATATCTTAGCAAGTTGTACATCATCCAAAAGCCTTTGGGAGTTTTCTCCATGGACAGAGGTCAACGCAGGGCTCTCAGGAGGATTAGGGTTTGTCAGAACAGACAGAGAAACATCCCCTGTGCCCTGGGTTCCAACATTCTCCCTTGGCTTTTATCTGGTATCTCTTTGAATTAAGATCACCACACTAAGAATTTGAGCTTTAAACTATTTTACACAAGCACCCCACTGCAAAATCACACAGTCAATAGACCCTTCTCATCCCAAGTGCCAGCAGTTTTCTGATTTTTTTCCCCCGTTCCATTCCTGATTACCTCCCATCTTAATTCAATTCTATTATTTTTAGTTCATGTCTTCATTTTCTCTAAGCCTCCTAATATCACCTCTCCCCTCAATGTTTTGCTCCAAATAAATCCTTGTATAATTGCATTGCCTTTAATTAGCTGCCCCTGGGGTTCATTTCATCTGGTTTCCAACAATATGAATGTACTACATTTAACTGCATGCATAATATTAATAAACATAATTTTTTATTAATAAGCATAAATTTTTAAAAGCTTGTGGTGCTAGCCAGTGTGATAAATCTTTACCAGCTGTTTTCTTACTATATAATTATTATTCTTAAGTGGAGTTACTTGTGTAATCTTTGCATTTTGGCCTTATAATTTTAGAGTTTCTGAACATGTTACTGAATGCAGGTTTTGGGGGAAGCAGGAAGAAAAAATCCAATCTCCTCTTCCCAAAATCTCACTTCACTGTTCTCTCACACACACCCATATAATAAATCAAAGTCTCTCCTTCCACTACAGCCTACAGTTATTATTCTGTGATTCATTCAGTTGGCTCGTGCAGCAGCATGCACATGCATTTGGGATGTAAATGTATTAATCTTACAAAAACTATTGCTTGGTAATTTAAGGACTTATGGCCAAACAAAGGATCTACAAGAATAGGAGTGGTAATAGGCACTGCACTTTGTGCACACAGCTTCATTTCCAAAGAACCATAAATAGTGCATGCAACAACAAAAGAAAAACTGAATAATGAACGAGAAAGTTCACACCTCTTGCTGTCATTTTGGTCATTAATTTTTATTTGCCATCAGGAGTTAGGTGGAGGCAAACCCACATACTTTCATCCTTTCATTTTCTTTCTGGTATTAAATATATTATGTCTATTTATGCAGAAAAGCTCTTTCACTAAATAGTATTGAGCAATTAGAAAAGCAAAAACTTTTACATTAACCCACACACTTTTTTTTCCTTCAGAAATCTGGATCTATGTGTCTACTTCAGTATCTATCCAGGATTCAAACACACAAGTATTTTGTCCTCTCTACAGCCCTTTTTCATATTCAGTAAAACAACTGTCTTAACTTTTTTCTAAATAGCTTTCCAGTTTCAGTTTTCAAAACCTTTTGCACCTAGGTAAATCTTAGTACTGTTAAGTCAAACAAACAAGAAATAAATTTTAGTGAGAAAAAAATGGGGAAAATCCCACAGAGTTTATTTCAATATTTAGGAATGAACTAAATTATATTAAAAAGTTTACATTTCCCAATTATCTTACTGGGTTTTGAATTAAATTTGACTTTCTGAAGTCCCTTTTCTGAGAGCTGAATCAATCTTAAGGATTTTGACCAGAAATCAAAGGGGAGAAGGGAAAAGATCCATGAAGCTGAAGTTCTTAACTTTGTAAATTGTGTTCCACCTTCCAGCACTTAAGACACTTTTCTGAGAGCACTCTAAATCTTATAAGTAGCCTGATTTTTTTTTTTTTTTTTTTTTTTTTTTTTTTTTTTTTTTTTTTTCGGTTATGGCTTTAATTAAGCTGTGTCTGCCCCAGCTCATCAGCCACAGAGTCACAGAATGATCGAGGCTGGGAGATCCCAGTGAGATTTCCCAGTCCCACTGCCAGCCCAGAGAGATCTGGAACAGTTTGGGAAGTGAGACCACCAGGACCTCATGAGGCTCAACAAGGGCAGGTGCTGCACCTGGGATGGGGCATTTGGCAACCATGGAATCACAGGACCCTTGAGGTGGGAAAGCACTTTCCAAACCACCCAGTCCCACCATCACACCTAAAACATGTCCCAAAGTGCCACATCCTCATGAACATTTCAGCAATGATTCATTGTTGCTTCAGCAGGGATTTTGTTCTGAAAACCTTGGATTTTTGCCTATTTTCAACATCTGGAAGGCAATGCCCCAGTCCAGCACTCACCCCAAGCTCCACACAACCTGTCCCAGCAAGATCCCACCTCCCAGTTCCTCTCAGAGGAATGTCTAGCACCTTATCTATGCCATGCAAAATTCCCCAGGCTGGAAAGCAGAGGTCTCTGCAGGCTCCCTTGGCTGCCCCCTGCATTCCCCAGAAGGGCTGTCCCAGGGGAGCCCCTCGGGGCCAGCAGCCCCAGCAAGGGGCCAGTGTTTGCCCCCAGAAACTTCGGTTCCCAGAGCCACGTTGCAGGTATTAACTGTACTTCACCTGTGTGGCAATCAAGGGCAAAAATGCACCTCTGCAATCCTAAACTTGTGCTTTTGGGCAAGATGTTCCAGCAGATGAACTGGGGGAGGAAAGGGTCAGTTATGAACTATGCATGCTTGTCCTCACTGAGCTATGTAAGGTCAGCCTTTGCTGATGAGGATGAAGATATACTGTATTCCTTTAAAAATGGGGTGCCTTATGAAGGAATAAACTGGATTTTGAAGGAACTGGCTGCTGCCATTGATTTTTCAATGCATTCATTGCTGTCATTTCAGCACAGTCTGTGAGAAGCTGAGTGCCCACTGCAGTTATACAGCTGACCACATGAATCATCTCTAAGATTTAATATTGAAATGTTGTTATAGAATGACAAAAATGGACTTGGCAGAAGTTCACAACAAAATGCAAGTGAAGAGGGTTCTGAAATCCCCTCTCCTAAGGACATCAGAAGATTTCCCCTTTCTCTTGTGTTGATAGGTGTGGGTTTTTTTATGGAATTACAGTTTTAGAGGGGCCAGAATGGAGCAATGGTCTCGTAAATTTAAGATCAGGGAAACATGTCAGAAAGAGAAAGAGCTGGGTCAAAAGAGGAGGAAACTGGACAGTTCTATGCTGGTTTTGTTGGAAAAGCAAAAGGTGGATGTGGGTCACAGAGACAGGCACACACAGAAATGAGGGAGGTGCTCAGGTCAGCAAGCAGCTCGTGCACATCCAGGCAACTCCTGCCAGCACCTCTCAACCCCTTTTAACTTACCCAAAACAGCTCCTTTCTAAGGGATGAATGACACTAAAAACCCCAAAGAACCAAAGTGGAGCCATGTTGTCCTGGCATCTCACACTCTGGACAAAATTGTCTCAGGAAAAACCTATACAAGAGGGTGTCCTGCAACCTTATGTTAGCAGAACAGGTAAGACATGCATAAAAGAGCTCACACTAGCTTTAGACTCCTAACCCAGACAAAAAAAACTCAAAAACCAAAAACCAAGCAAAAAGCCTCAGCCAAAATCAAGAAAAAAACCAATCACAAGACACAAAATAACTGCTTTTCTCCTTGTTTCTCAAGTAGCTTTACAGAAACAAGTTTTTCAAGTCATCTTGAGGCAGCCTGTTTTATGCAATACCCCATTAAATGTTTTTCATCTTGTTTTTCTCTTAGCTGCTGCACTGCCACTGTGAAAACCTGCTGCAACTGCCTGCCCCTGTGATGCTGACAGAGCCAGGCTGCCTCCCCAGGAGTCTATCTGCCCCTCAGTCAGCTTCTGGAAAATGTGGGAGATTTTTTGTAGTCTTCCATCTCTCAAACCATCCTGTTCCCTAGTTTCAATCTTGTGTATTGGCTTGAAGTCCTAATTTCACTGTTGGATGTTGCTTTGAGGTCAGATGCTCTGGGACAAAACCAACAGAGGGCACGTTTGATGCAGGAAGTGTTGGAGTCAGCAAGGCTCTTCCCTGAAAAAAAAAACTTAATTTTTCCCTCCAAGATCCTGAAAGCTGTACATATATATATTTTTTTTTATTATTTTTTTATTTTTTTTTTACAGTGGTATCCTCCATGGAGTCTGTCACTGCAGCTGTGAAAAGCAGCACGACAGGAGATGGACCATCCATGAATGTCCACGGGGAAAAAGAGGAATTTACCTCCCTTTTTAACCCGAGAAACTGGGATTTAAACCAGACAACTCCTTGAAAAAACACAGGTTGTGCTTGAGTTTTCCCTTCAGGAGATCTCAGATTTAGCTGTGGGTCTCCACATACTGAACAGCACCTGTGAGGAGGAGAAGATCAGACAATCTCTTGATTAAAACAAGGATCATGATGTACCTGAGCTTTCCCAGGCATTTCAGTAATTTGTGAAGTCAGGCCTGAGTAAATGGCAGGCTGGCACAAGGTGCTGACATTCCTGAAGAACATGGAGAAGCAAGCCCAGGGATGGAGGAGGATGCCAGCTCCACGCTTGCTCTCAGACTGAGCACAGCTCTTAATTTCTGGACACGCTTCTTGAAAACCTTCAGGGGCTTTACAGTCTGTGCTTTCCTGGGTGCAGTCACAAAAGCCTTGGCAAAGGTTTCCCACGAGGACAGTGAGTGCTCTGTGTGCACCAGGAAGGAGAACCAGCTCCTTCTTGATTTGGCGTGGGTTTATAGTCCTGAATAGCTCGTCTGTTCTCTTTTTCCAGGCAAGGTTTCAGTAGGACACATCAGATATTTGGCAGAGTTCTTTAATGCCCAGTCTTGGGAGGAATGGGTTAAAAAGCAGGAG
This sequence comes from Irena cyanogastra, assembly GCA_013397155.1. Classification (NCBI taxonomy): domain Eukaryota; kingdom Metazoa; phylum Chordata; class Aves; order Passeriformes; family Irenidae; genus Irena; species Irena cyanogastra. The sequence goes on along the minus strand of VWZV01007413.1, from coordinate 53,792 downwards.
GGAGTTTGTAAATCAGCCCAAGTGACCTTGCAGCTGGAACAACCCTTGATAAGCCCGTGCAAAGAGCAGGGCCAGCCATCCCCTGGCATGGGACGAGTTTAACAAGGTCTCGGTCTCCTCCCCTGTGCCTCTGCTTCAGGGATCCCCTGGTTAGAGAGGCAATGGAAATCAATGTATCATTTGTGTTTTAGTCATAAATTCGTGGCTGTTTGTGGTTGTTCTGGCTGTCTGCCTGTGCTGACACACTCACACACCCTGAGCTGACATCAGCCTGCCAGGCTGGGGGAAAGCTCTGGATTTCAGGTTTAACATCCACCTGACTCTGAGCTCTTCCATAGCACCTCCATTGGCTAAACCAGGCCTTTTACAGCTCTGCCAGGCCTCCCCACCAGCTTTTGAACACACCTGAATCCCCTTTGGTGCAAACTTCTGTTACAGGTCTGTTTTTGTTAATGCCAAACACTCCTGGGGGGAATCCCACTGAAGCCTGTGCCATTTCCATGTCCTAGCATGATCTGCAGCAGCAATGCCATTCCTGCACACCGTGCCCCTCAAACTCCTTCCAGCACATATTTTATAGCTCAGTCAAAACACCCTGTGACCCAGAACTTGTGGGTGGCAGCCAGTCACCCCGGGTGGCTCAGCCAGGAGGCTTTTGTGTGCTCCATGCCAAAGCCAAGAGGGAAAATCAAGCTTCTGATCCATAACCCCACTAGACAATAGTCTCAATGGAAGGTAATTTGCAACTGCTCTGCTCCCAGGGGACAGAAATAGTGGCCTGGGAACAGCATGTGCTGTGAGGACTGCAGTGTTATGCATAAGTAAAAGTGCATTTCCAGCCCCGGCTGGAACATTGCTCCTTTCAGGAACTTCAAGGTATGCCCACATTTAGGAGGTAGCTCCAGACAGCCTGGGGAGTGTGACCTAAAAAAAGCATCAATGTTCTTGTGGGTACTCTATCAGAGAGAAAAAAACAAGAGAGAACCTCAAAAGCATCAGAGTGAAATCAGGGTGCCTCAGTGTTTGGTTTTTTGTCCCTACAGACCCATGCCTTTCACAGCTGCCCCTCTGCTCTGGAATTTCATGCTCTTAACCACTTTCCTCTGAAGCACAGCCAGCCCCTTCTTTATGTATCACAGCAACCCTTTTTCTGAAAGCCACACCAAAAAAATTGCCTTCTTGCAGGTTTTAAACCAAGCTGTGCCCAAGCAAGTGTCTAAGCTCCTGCTGGTAAGGACAACTCCATCTTTCAGGCACCTCTGAGAGGGTGCAGGTTTCCTTTTAACCCTTTTATTATGTTCACTTTCCTTTTATTCAGGCGATGGGAGAGCAATTGGGACATCTTTGAACGAGACAGCAGCGTTGTGGGTGTAACCCCACTGCTTTCACTCTTCTGTTTTAGCTTTGGGTGCGTCTTGTGCACAGCAGCATCCACAAGAACGGACTCGTAACTTCAGGGATGCTTCACAGCACTGCTCACCTTCTGCACTGAGTCTCTGGATGTCCCCAGGGCAAGAGGACTGTCCCTCTCTCACAGGACAAGCAGGCTAAGCTCAGCTGAAGTGATTTCTGCTCTCCTGCTTTCCTCCTGCAGAAGGGAGCACCAGAAGGAGCTGTTGAGGGATTATTGCAGTTGCTCCTGGGAGCCCTTGGAGGCTGAATCCGTGCAGAAACATCGGCATTAGGGTTCCCTGTTCACCTGCAAACAGGTGAAACCCCAGCACAGTCAGAACCTGCTGTTCTTGCCCCATTCAGAGCCTGACAAACAGCCTGGCCTCCCGCCTAGGTAAGAGTCCAGGCTGAGTTGGGGTTTTTGCAGCCCCGTCACACAGTGCTACAATTTCAGATTGGTGCGGACTGGTTGCATCCGAATTACACAAAATTTACCTGCTCTGGGTGCTCAGGATGCAGGAGACCCAGACTCCTTTAAGTCCTTTCACAAGTGACTAACTCTGGGTGCTCGAAGATCGAAGATCGAGCAGTTTGTGCTGATGAAATGACTCACGGGCATCTGGGCTCATTCCTCACCTTTAGCCCATCTAAGAAATTCCAAGTCTTCTCAGACAGGGATCAAACAAGTGCTGAAGTACAGACTCTCTCCTGAATTGTTAACTCTGAGTCTGCCTTTCTGGAGCATGTAGTGGGATGCTAAAATCTGGCTATTTTGTGAATTCTTTGCCTTAAGTTTTTCTGACATTTCCCAACACTTAAAGGGTAACTTCCTCTCTGAGTCGCAGCTCTGATCTCTGCGAGGATACTCTGAAAATCACATTTTTCATGTGGAATCCCACAGTTCTTATTTAAAGTGTAGTCCACTATTAAAAGACTGTGTATTGACTTGGCTTTTCCAACAAATCTGACTGGTATCAAGATACACAAACTTTACAGCATATCTTTAAATAGGAGGGTTATTTTGTATTTAAAAGCTGTAGGAAAAAATACATTAAAATACATTAAGACCCAACATCTATGACATGCACTCTGGAGAGTGGACACCTTGGCCATGCTGCTGCTCTTTGAGGGATTATCCAACCCACAGCCTGGGAATTTTCATTTTCCAGGGTCTGCACTTCATGTGTTGACCAGCTGACCCCTCCCAGCTCCTGATAAGCCAGGCTCCCTTGGGAAGGGGCAGGGGACACAGGCACCGAGCTCTTGCATCACTCCTGAGCAGGAATCTGAAGTTACAAACTCTCTCTGCCACTTCAGCCGGTTCAAGAAGAGGTGAGCTCCTTGTTTTTGTACAACAGGCACCTCGCAGCTGTGTGCAAAGGTGTGGAAATCCTCTTCATCCGGCTGGAGCAGTTCGGTAGAACTGAATTCACAGGGAGCAGGGGCAGAGGATTGTTCTGTCGTGAAGATACAAGGGCAGGGAAAGATAAAACACGGTGAAGATTTAATTACTGTATAGTTAATATTAACAGTTTCCACATGTACATAGGCACAAGCAGAAATTACAAAAGCAGAGCCATAGATAAAGGGACAAAAGAAAGGAAAATTTAAAAAGTAAATTGTAATGTGCCTTCCTCAAAATCAGATAGGGGAGGATGATCTTGAAGTAGACTTTAAAAAATAATGGAGGGAATGGAAATAAAACTGCCCCACAACAAATACAACTCATTATGTATTAGGCAGCATGTAGCAGCAAAAAAAAAGTGGCAAAATAAAATAAAATCCCTGACTACAAACACATATTCATAAAATTAACTATCAGTTGGTCAGCTTCACTTACCTGACTTCCATTTATGCCATCCATTCTTTATTTTTTTCCTCAAAACCTGCCCACACAGACAGCAAAATAATCAGTATTTTGCAATGACTGACCTGACCAGTTAGTGATTGTGGTAAAATGTTAAGATCTATTTGGGTTTTTGTGGAAATACTCATTTCTTAAGGCCATTTTCCACAGTGCTCATGCAACGTTGTCAAGTGGTTTTTATTGCATCTGCACTTTGAGCAGTTTTATGTACAGCAGCAGTGCAGATGCCAGCCCCAGCTGGTATTTCTGAGACTGCTGCTCTTGTGCACACAGAAATATTTCAGAAAACAGGTCCATCACCAACAGAAACTCGTCTCAGCCAGCTTGAACTCCTTTCCCAGGCTGGGTTCAAATTACCTTCTGAAAATTACTCACCTGGTCCTTGTACAGGAGTCTGATGACCAATGTCCAACCAATCCCAGGGAAAGCAAACACTTCCAGCTAACTGCTTTCAGCTTCATATGAAGCCTTGATATCTTTCAGTGTGGTTGGGTTTTGATAACAAAAGAGTTTGGTGAACTAAAAATCTGGAAATCAATTTCATTAACCTAGCACGGGAATTTCCTCTTGGAAAATTTACCTGCTTAATTACAAAGTGTTGGAAATTAGGAAAGGTTGAATTAAAGCATCAGTCTTTCACCTCTTAGAGGAAAATTCTAATGCCACAGCTCTTGTTGTTGGCCAGAAGGGATCTCTTCCCTTGTGCCACCTTCTCTAAAGAAAAGGAGTATTTTGGCTTTGTTTGTGCCTTCCTTCACAAGGCTTCTTTCCATAGGCAGCAGGCAAGCAAACAAATTCTTTCTTAAGCAATTCAAAGAGCCACTGAAGCAGAATAAAGAGAGAGTCAGACCTAAATTAAGACTGATGAAGTAAGACATGTTTTAGTCATTAACGAGGAAAATGCAGCAAGAGTGACAAGTGTGTGACATCCTACTGCAAGTTAATAATTTTTAGACCCAGACATAGAAGAGTGGCAACTGTGATTCAGAAAAAAATTCAGAATTCATCATTTTTCGTCCGCTTGAAATTACATTCATAGTGCAAATAGTGTTTCATTGAGCTACTTCAGGTAAAATTAAAAAGAAAGGTAAAGTAAAATAATTGAACACGTTGCAATCAAGGTGTAAAATCCTGCCTTAGTCACAAACAAAGTTGTTTTGTCAGAAGTTATGGACAACACATTTGGCTGCTTCCATGGAAAGCTCAGCTCCCTGAAAACTGCATATGCAAACAGAACTTTCTCATAACCACAATTAAATATATCTGGTGCTAAGTGAATGACTGGCTTGCTGAAGAATACAAACAGATTAAACTGAGCTCTATTTTTCCTCCTTTGTAACCTGCCCAATCCAATGAGCTGGATCAGTGCTTTGTTGGTGACCAATCAGGGATTTACAGTTTTCTGACTTCATCTGCTCTATTTATCACGGAATTAAAACAATGTCCAATTGTTGATAAAAATCAAGTACTTTTATACCTGATGCAGGAACAGGCCATAAAAGCTTGTCTAGCTGCAGGTAAATATAAAGAGGATACTTCATTGCTACCCTTTTATAACAGGCCAATCAACAAGTCTCCAAGCATTTTACAAATATTTGGTTAAATGTGAATATAGCTGTTCTCCTCCTGACATTGAATACCATTAATTCCCTTTTGCAGAGCAGGAAATTCAGGCAGATAGAAACAAATTCGCTGAAGTTATACAGCAAATCTAGAGCTGAACTAGTATGGAAAGTGAAAAAAAAACCCCTCTCTTTATTATTCAGACAAACAAAAGGCAGTTCTTTTCGGATGGGATTTATCTCTGCTTATCTCATGCAGGTATTCAGAAAATTCAGCTGTTCAAAAGGTCTCATTCATTTTTTATATCTATCTAGCATAGAATTATTACCAAATAAATGGAAAAAACCCTGGTCTTTCAGGACCTATAGAAAATAAGGTGGTTTTTTTTAATATGAGATGGCATGGTTAGCAGTCAAATTTTAAAAACTTATTAAGATTAAATGACTAAATCTGGCTTCATTAAATCAATGTTAATTTTCTCCAAGATTACATCCAAAACATAATTTTTGGTTTCTAATTCAGAAAAAAAAAATCTTAATTTAAGATTTATTGTGCTTTGTTTCTTTTTATTTTACTAATTTGTATTTTTTGTGAATGCATCAGGAAGAACTATGTGATTCTAATTTGTCCTAAAACACAATTCCTTCTCTGGTTGTTTGAAGCCAATCACATAAGAACTGAGTAGTTTTTCTTTTCCAATTAAAATAATGTAAACATTAGGTTAAAATGCATTTTTGACATTTCTTTTTATGAGAACAGTGAGATCATTCTGCATCGAAACTCAAATTTACTGATGCATTGTAGTTGCTTCAGACCAGGCTGGCATATGAATAACTAAAACCTGGCTTAATTGGCTGAGCAGTTTGGATTTATTGCTGCTTTGTGCTACAAGTGCAAGACAAAACTAAACTATCAGATCAGTGAGGAAAAAAAAAGTCCAAAGTGTCAGGAAAAAATCATACAATAGATGAAAGTTGTCATTCAATTTCTGTGCCACAAGAGTAGGATTATTTAAATGCGGATAGGAGGTCAAATCTGTAGGTCAAATTCTCTTCTGATATGGGAAAATGCAGCTGTATTTACATGATACACCCAGAAAAATCCAACAAAGAGCAAGGATTTGAATTTTTATTCTCTCCTGTTATACAGTAACAGAGGAGAAACCCTTTGAAACAACACGCACCTGAACTAAAGTGAAGGTCACTTATTATTCCTGTCTTCCCTCTGAGAGACAGCAAAGAATTTCATTTTGTAACTCTGTACCAGAAAACTGAACTGTGAGGAAAAAGGAAAAAAAAAATTGAGAACTAAAAAGAGTCTGGGCAATTTTATGGGTTTCCATCTGTGTGGGGCTTCAAACTCTTACAATATTTTCTGAAAGGGAGGGAGAATGTTCACAAGGACACACCTTTCTAATCTGCAGGCCCATGAGACCCTCTCCTGCTTCCCAGATAACAGGGCAATTGGTTTAAGCAGTTGTGTTTTTTCAGCATATTTAGTTAATACTCTAACAAAGGACCACATTCTGCTTCATTCAACAGCTGGCATAATAAAAAAAAAAAAACCAAGAATTATATTTGAAGATGTCTGCCCATTTATCTTGATTTTCAACTCTACCTGCAGCAGGTAAATTTATGTGTGTGTATTCATGGTAATACCAGCCAGATGCAAATGTGCTTCCAAAGTCAACACACATTCAGTTTAAGCTTAGTTATTAAATAACTAATTATGTTCCCAGGTTTGGTGTAGTTTTATGGGTGAGTGGGTACCTGTAGTTTCTGTCAACCACAGAGATCTTTTCATGGTGCCAAGGGAAGAAAAAGTCCAGAGACGACACCACCATGTGAATATTTATTGGTGGGGTTTTTTTCCCAGCTGTGGGCTTTAGCTCCGAAATTCCCTCTAATTGTAGTTCTGTTGGAATGGTAAAAGGAAGTTTTGTGCTAGAATCCCAAAGTGTCAAGGGCAAGCTCACCCTGAGTGTTTGGAGTGAGTCCTGGATGTTTGGATTTAGGGAGACTTTATCTCCCACTGCCCTGGGGTTTTGATTAGGCACCTGAAACACGGGCAGAAATCAGAATACAAGGGAGCCTATGGCACGTTGGGCATTAACTGAGTGGGAAATGAACTTTGACGAAGTGCCCGCAGAAACAAAGGGAGTTGTGACAAATTCCCTCATTGTGGCCTTGGCAAACCCAGCTCTCCACTCTGGTGACTGGTGAAACATCGTGGAGCTGTCTGGAGGTTAGGTTGGGTTTTAGGGAAAGGTTCTTCCCCAGAGGGTGCTGGCACTGCCCAGGCTCCCCAGGGAATGGGCACAGCCCCGAGGCTGCCAGAGCTCCAGGAGCCTTTGGACAGCACTGCCAGGGATGCCCAGAGTGGGATTTTGAGGTGTCTGCGCAGGGCCAGGAGCTGGACTCGATGACCTGATGGGTCTCTTCCAACTCAGAATATTCTGATTCTATAAATGGGTGGGCAGAGCTGCCTTACAGAACCTTGAGGAGCTGCCACAGGAAGCCAAAAGTAACCAGGATGCACAACGTAAGTGATGCCAGACACCAAAAAAGAGCAGTTTATTCATCAGTTTATTTATTCAGATGCTTAACACCAGTCTGTGGCAAGGTTAGCTTGCATCCCTGTGAAGAACCAAAAGAACACATCCAAACGTTGTTCAGCTGCAGAAATACAGAGGAGGACATGGTTTGCCAAACATTTAACTTATTCATCATTATATCGTTAATCTCATTGAAATTATGCATATTTAAGCAGGATAAAGGTGTTTGGAGCAATTGCTGGGTCATGCTGAAGGTCTGCACACCCTGAATTCCGGGCAGTAACCTCTGAGCTGCTCAGCAAGAGCACATCCCTCTCCAGCAGACACTGCTTGATCCTCCCATTGTTAAAAATATGTTAGACACTTGTGAAATAGTTAAGAATTGTCTAGCATGTACTGTTAAAAGGTTTGGTTATTGAACTGTAAAAAGGAGTTTAAAAGTGTAGTTACAAGAAATACGGCCCTGCAGTTACCGTATCTCACCTGAGGGAAGGGCATTCCTGCCCCCAAACCAAACCCGGTTAACCTGGACGGAATGCGAGCAATCAACACCTGAAACTCCATGCAAATGAAGGATCCAAACGGGAACCAATCCAAAAGGACAAAAAACTGTATAAAAAGGGGACATCCAGGCCAGCAAACCGTGCCTTCGACATCGGGCATGGGGAACACCCCTGCCCCGAGGAGCAGCCCCAGCCCCGGCCCTGCAGCCTCCTCCTGCTGTCGCTGACCGGGGCCGCAGCGATCGGCCCCGGGACCCCCGTGCTTTAGGCCCTTTGTCAATAAAGCTGAAATCACTCCAGTACCGGGAGTCTGCTTCCCGTTTTTTATCACCAACACACGCAGCCACTCGGAAAAACCAAACCCTGCCCCGCTGCGTCCTTCAGAGCCTGTTGATAACCCGTTAACAAAAGGAACGCTCCGCATCCCGCCCCGACAGTGGCACGGTGACGGAGCTGCTCGGGATGAGGTGACAGGGACACCAGCTCGGCCCTGCTCCGGGGAGGAGAGGCTGAACAGAGCCGGCAGCTCCTGCTGCCAAGAGGAGGCAGTGACCCCTCGCCAGCCTCTCCCGTCCCTCTGACCTTTGCCAGCCAGCCCAGTTAACCTCGGGCAATATTAACCCCGGCTGGCGAAAAAAAAAAAAAAATAAAAAGCTTTTACTACTCTAGAGCTCTGCGAGGCTCTTCAGTGAGCCAACTCCCAGCCAGGAGGGAGGGAATAACTGGGGAAGAGGGTGGGAATGAGCAGCACGGCCCTCCCCGAGAAGAAGAGGTGTTAACAGGGGTAATCAGCGAGCTGCTGGCGAACGCCCAGATCTTCAAGGCTGTAACTAAGCAGAGCTCCATTCATTCGAACCCAGCTGCCCTGGATTTCCCCCCAGCAGGTCTGGTGTTGTTTCCTAGCGCACAAAGCAACGCCGGGTCCTCCTAAAGGGTTTAAACTCCCCTGGCAGAGCAGCACAGAGTATTTTTTACCTCCTGCCGTGTCCTTCTGTCCAGTTCTTCTTGTGACACCTTAATGGATGTCATACCTTCAAAGTGGCTTCATACAGACAGACAGAAACCAAAGTGTATTTTTTAAATCTCTCTCCTTATCCATCCGTAGCCACCGTGCACAACTTTTGGACAAATCCAAACTGAGCTCCAGGATATTCTAAACTCAAAAGAAATACCGTTTTGAATTATAAGTTATTAGGTTATGTCTTGAGAGAGGAAGGAGACACGATCAGTACAGGACTACATAACCTCCAGATGATTTTCAAAGAAAAAAATACGTGAATTTCCAAAGAAAATAAGTGTGCTGCTTCTCCGGTGGAGCTGAACAGATCTTGAGGGATTTTTTTCTTGTGGCCGTGATACCAAGTTACAATTTGAGGGGCTGTTCTCCTCCATTTTGGTAAGGAAACTGAACAGGGAAATGTCATGACCGGGCACCCTGCTTCAACCCTAAAACATCTCTAAGGTCTGAAGGCCATCTGTTGCTGTAAATGAAAGACAGCGACATGCCACACAGGTGAACCACAGAAGATGACACTGCAGTGTTTTGGTTGTGTCTGGAATGATTTTACCTTTTGCTTCAGATGAATCTGAGATCAAATTCCTGCAACTGAATCCATACTGGAAAATGCCTGAATTTCACTGATTCCTTTTGGCAGCTCAGGAGCAGAAGTAGCCCCCAAAATAGTGCAGCTCAAAAACCTAAGCTGAAGTTGAAAGATGTTTTAGACAGTACTCCTTATGTTTTTGTACCTGGGGGTCTGCAGATTCATAGTTCTCTCTGAACAAACATATGGACCTGGAAAAATACTGAAGGTACGATCCTGGTGCACTTGATACAATTCCTTGATATACAGTTGGAAATATAAACAAACCCCGGACACTTGCATGCCAGACTTGTGTACTTTGCCTTATCTGCAGTCCCCCTGCAGAGATGTTAATCACAGCATGCAGCAATATTGCTGTTAAATCGGAGCTGTTCTTAACGGTGAGTGGAATTTCTTCATCTGAGAACTTACTTTTCCAGTACTACTCTGAAGTTTTGGGATGTGAGTGGTGGAATACTTTTTTTTAAATTTTTTTTTTTTTGCTGTGGAGCTCAGCTTTGGCAGAGCAAAACCCTCCCTCCCTGCAGGTCTTCCTTACAGGTGGCACCACAAGTCACCAGAGCGTTGTAAGTAACGCGAGCATTGAGATGGCAGTAATTTTCCAGAGTGCCCCGCTATTAAATGACCCTAAAAACGTCCATAGAAAACGGAAGTCATTTGCTCCGGCCGGTGTTTTACGAGCAGGCGCTGACCTGCCCTGTTCAGGGAAGTGCTGTGAGTCCTTACTTGCCTGCAACACGCTGAAACGGAGGCCAACAGGGACCCACGGGCGAGTTCACAAAACAGGGCACAGCCACAGCACGCTGGGCTGGAGCAGCCAAAGCCAAACCCGGGGGTCTCGCACGGGGAGGGGGCGCAGCCGCCGCCTCCCGCTCGCCGGGGTCCCTTGGCTTCCATCCGGCCCCGGGCTTCGCCAACACCCGCGGGAGGAGGGGAGGGGAAGGGAAGGGAAGGGAAGGGAAGGGAAGGGAAGGGAAGGGAAGGGCCGCCCGTGTCCCTCCGGGGCCGGTGGCTGCGGTGGCTCGGGGCGAGCGAGGCGGGCGCGGGCGGCGCCGGGCCCCGCCCGCCGCGGAGGAAGGGGCCGGGCGGCGCCTCCACCTGCGGGCACCTGTCCCTGTCCCTGTCGCTGTCCCTGCCCCGCGCCGTGGCTCCTCCCCGGCCGCGCCGCCCGCTCCCGGCTCCCTCCGCCGCCCTCCATCCCCTCCGAGCCCCGCCGCTCCCGCAGCCCCAGGTAAGCGCTGCTCTCCCCGCCCGCGGCCGCTTCGCCTCGGGAAACACCTGGGGCCGGGCAGGAGGGAATCGCCATCCCGCCCGCTGCGAGCTGCGCCTGCTGGATTTGAGTTTTAACTAAGAAACTTCGGCTGTGCTCTCGGGGGGATGAAGAGGGACCGCGGCGGCGTCTGGGAGCCCCCGTCCCGCGGGGTAGGAGGCGCCGGAGGAGTGAAAACCGAGAGGTGGCTCGCCCCGCTCCCCCTGCTTGCCCCGGTGTCCCCTGCCCGCAGCCGGTGTCTCCGGTGCGAGATGCAGCGCGATAAAGTCGCGCTTCCCGCGGGCCAGGGTGTAGGGGAAACCAGGAGCCAAAGGCGCAGGGAGGAGGTGGATGGGGAAGCCGGGATAGCCGGGAGCCAGAGGAGCACGGAGGAGGTGGACGGGGAAGCCGGGATAGCCGGAGGAGCAAGGAGGAGGTGGATAGGGAAGCCGGAATAGCTGGGAGCCAAAGGTGTAGGGAGGAGGTGGATGGGGAAGCCGGGATAACCGGGGTAGAAGGGAGCCAGAGGAGGCGGATGGGGAAGCCGGGATAGCCGGGAGCCCAAGGAGCTGGGTGGGCGCTGTGGGTTCGGGGAGAACGCGGTCCGAGGTGCGGAGGGCTCAGCCAGCGCCAGCCCACCCCGCACCGCTCCAGGTGCAGCTTGTCCATCTCTTAGCCTGGTGATGAAGAGTAAAAAATCGGGCAACTTCCTCAAGGTCACCGAGTGAGCAGAGAGAGTGAACCAGAACAACGCTTCGTTCTGGGGCCTCTTCGGTGTGTATTAATGCATTGGGGTTTAGCGAAAACGCTAATTTCAGGTGGAAGTTGGCACAGCTCCTCTGGTGATTTTGGAAAAGTAACTTTTGGAAGAGCCGTGCCGTTGAAACTTCTGTGCCAAAGCTTTGCATGCTGAAGTGAATCCAGTCCACACCTCCTCGCAGGTGCCTTTGTGTTCATTGCTTACCTGGACCTCGAAACTCAGCCTCAGCTTCCTGGGTGGGTGGATGTGTGTCTGAATTTAAGGGAGCATTGTCACACTGAGCCTTTGTCCTAGGTGGCCCTGTTTGTCCTGGGTTAAGTGACACTAATGTCTCCAGTGCTTTAGAAAGAGCCCACGAAGCAGCTTGGATTTATTTGCATCCATATTAGGTGGGAAAAGAGGTGGGCGTTGTGTGTGGCATAGATCAATGAACTGGGAAAATGGCAAGTTGTGGCTTTTACCTACAGGTGTAGATGTAAAGCCAAAAAAGCAGGTGGACTAAGATAAATGCTGATGTCAAAGTAGGACTTCATGTGCCGATTTGTCTTTTTTCTTTCATTCTTAAACTGTTAAGATTCATTCTGGTTCATAGGACAGTCAACCTAGAGCAAATCTCTCATGGTAGCCTAGCCTGAAACTGGAAATAAGTTGGAACTACGTTCCTGGATGTTGATGGAAAAACAAAGCAACACATTATTGTGAGATCCTGGTCAAAATATTTGTCTAGGAGTTGCCAGTCCTGAAGATGTGGGCTTTTCCTCCTGTCCACACTGATTTAAAAGTGATGATGGTGGCCCAGTGGTGCCTGTGCTCTGCAGCAGTGCTTGCCCCACGGCTTTGATGTGTGCATCCTGAAACCTGTTTCTGGCAGCACGAGCCTCCCGGTGGAGTGAATTCTTCAAACCTCCTGCCAGCAAGATTTGTTTTTCACTCTTATCTGCCACAGACCTCTTAGAAGTGGTTTGCAGCTCCTCAGGACCTGTAGGTCACAGGTTAAAAATCGCTGACCTGGGCAGGTATCTAAATAAGTCTGTTTTGTTAACGTTGCTGGGTTTTATTTTCCTGCAGCGTGGGTACTCAGTGCTACTTTATTCACATCATATTATTTGCAGCTCAAATACGGTGAACAAGTTCTTGAGAGGTTTATTTCCTCACCAGCAACTTTCAGTGACGCAGGCAGACACTTGAATTTAGCCAGAAGGTAAAAATCAAATATGAAAATGATTAGCAAACATGCTTCTGACAGAAAGTTATTTGCTCACGCCTTGGAAGAAGGGCAAGGGCAGAACCTGGGATGTGGTGTAGGGGAAGTAAGAATCCAAAGGCCACGCTGGCTGCTGCTGCATCCTCCAGCTCCTCCTGTGATCTGGCTGTGAGTGCTGTGGTTTGCAGCTCTTACCTGAGCAATGGGTCCATCTCCTACCATGCCAGAGCCTCTGGTTCATCTGAGCTCTTGGTCCTTTCTGTTTCAGGAATGGCTGAAGGGTCTTGTGCCACTCACCACCCACCCAGTGAAATGAGAAAAAAGAAAAGAGCATTTCAGCCTCCTGGCTCACCCCACTGCTCCTAACAGAGCACGTGATGTACTTGTGACAAGGCTGAGTTTGAAGTCAATGTCTGTCTTCAGACAGATGATAATAATAATAAGACAACTATTTGTAGTATGAGTATGGCATCCTATAACTTTTTAAAATGTGACTGCTTCACTCAGAGATTTTTAATGCCTCCTTTTTTTGCACCTGGAAGTGGAATTAATCTTGGTTTCCTGGCCTGGGGAATGCTGCTGTGGACATCAGTGATAGTGCTTATCAAGAGGCACTGCTTTTTAACACCTCTTGATAAGTAGTTGTACAGTATAATGGCATTTTAGGAGCTAATCTAGAATAGCTTCAAAACTATTTCTTAGGAGCTGTGAGAAGGACAAGGTTTTATTTGTGGCAACCTTTCAGGTAAATATTTGCATAGTCTCACGAAGTTTTCTGAAATACTTGTGATGTTACTGCACAGGCACGCTGGGTAGAGCTCACCTCTGCTGGGAAGGTTTGTTGGAAGGCCAGGACACTGATTTTGATGACTTCGAGACATTCAGTCCATTCCTCTTTGATCCCTGCCAGAGGATAAATGGAGTAAATTTAAATCACTTTTTAAAATCATCACAGTAAAAATTCTCAGCACCACTTCCTGAAGAAGTGCCAAGGAAATCTTGCTAAAGAAATGGGATGAAAAATCTCATTTAGCTCCTTTCCTTCCTCATTCACAACTGGATGTTTTTTAACCTTTCTATACTTCATCTGCAAATCACGGTAATTTTTAGTACTGATTGTTAAACAGGAATCTTCATCATGTTTCTTTCCTCTTGTCCAGGTGACAGGGCAGGAACTCTCCTGTGAAATTTCTCTGTGAAAAGATCATGAAAATGAAACTGGAATCACCTCTTTGCTTGTTTCCCCCCCCCTTTTTTTTATTTTATTGCCCCACTAACCTTTCCTCCACACCATCATATCATGGTTGTGTTGTATTCAAGATTATGTTGCTGAAACTTCTAGGTGGTCATAAAATGGTTGGAAATGGAAAAAAAATGAAGCCATATTTCCTTTGTAGCATCATCAACGCCATAGTGTGTTGGCTTGCCCTTTTTTAAGGTTGAGCTTTGCACTGAAATTTCTCCTTTGCTATCTCAGTGAGTTCTGTTGGTTGCTTGATACAGAGAATTTTTGGATGGATTGCAGTGTGTTAGGTTCATGCAGAATGTTTGGATGCTTTTATGCTTCCTCCTTTTAGAAGATGAACTTGACTTTGTTCATTTGGGTTTTGACCGTTCTGTCCTCTCATATCTTTGTTTACACGTGGTTCCTTTTGTGTAGGTCTAACTGTGAAGAGCTTGTTTGTTTTTTGGTTTTTTTTGGTTTTTTTTTTTTTTTTTTCTTCTGGGGTTTCCTTTTCAATTGCTGATAACTATCACAGTGCTTAGCAAACAGCTGATGTTGTTTCTGTTTCAGGAAATAGCACAAAACACGCAATATGTAAATGCAGGAAGCAAGCTGCTGCCAGAATAACAACTCTGCCTTCTTTGGCCAGTTGAATTCACAGTGTGGAATTAGGATATCTGGAGGCAATTATTCCATCCTATTGACTTGGGCATGGAAACAGCCTATAGGGATCTCTGTGTGAAAGCTTGTGGCAACCAATTAACAATTACAGCTTGGTGTGTGCTGAGGAAGTCCTGTTATTTCTTGCATGGAGGGTAAAAGGCAGCAGGTCTGGCGTCATTACAAAATCCTGCTTAGACCTTTAGGGTTTCTTTGCCTTTCATTCTGTTTGTTGCCTTTTTGGGATGTTGGCTCCTGGCCAGCAAAGGACTCAGGAGGTGTGAGGGGGGCATGAGCTGATGCTGCTGCAGTGAGGCAAAATCAGGGTCTCATTTTTGCCCAAAATTCACCAAAATTCAGTGAGGGGTTTATGAGCACGTGGTGGTGAGGATCATGTACAGCTGAGCAGCACAACTCTCCAGGGCACAGAGGGACTGTCACTGTGGCAGGGAGGAGGACAAGCCTCTGGAGAGGTGAGAGTCTGAAAAGTCCATTTTTGGTTAAATAGGATGTTGTCAAATGAAGTACAACCAATTCTGCTGTTACTTTTACTAAGAGACCTGATTTGCAGAAATCTGTAGAAAAACATAAAAAATGTAAAAAGCTATTGGATCGAATTTGTTTTGAATTAATCTAATACTTTTATTTTTTGTATTGTTGTTTGGCTGTGTTCCTTTTTTGTTTTCATCTTTGACAAATTGACTGGAAATAGTGATGCATTTCTTTAATCTCAATGACCCATGATTAAGACAACATAAAATTAAGATTAACACTCCTGAGGCATATGTAAGAAGCTCAGATACTTCAAATAGCAGCTGCCAGCTGTGAGGCAACACATTTTGCTTTATTCATCAGTGAACTGTTTCATTGGTGGCTTTTTACTCTTTGTCTCTCCTGTCATTAGAAACAGTGGCTTTATTTCTGTACTTTGACTTATGAAAGAAAAGCACACTCAGTTTTGGACCTTCTGTGTTGCTGGAGGTCTAAATGCTGGTTCTGCTCCATCCATACCGGAGTTTTTGAAATTTAGGGGCTTGACTGCACAGGACTGATGGGTCCCTTTCATTATTTGGGTGCATTTTCCCAGAGCTGGAAGGTGTTAGCAAGCCAACCCTCAAGCCTCTGGTACCCTGTGACACCTTGAAGCCTGCTCTGGTTCCCTTGCCTGGGATCTCTAGCTCCCTTTAGAGGACTCCTGAAGTTTGTTTCTTCAGATGCACACAGTAAAGTGCTGTAAGAGCTCAGCAGACATCAGGAGGAACGAGGGCAGTGAGAGGGAAGGACAGTTGTGCATTCCCACTGAACTCTCTTGCACCCTCAGAGTGGGTTTATGACACTTTAAAATGGTCTATTTAAATTTGTCTGATGTGTGAGGTGAGTTAGAGGCCAAAGTATTGGGCTGAGATAAGGCAGACCAGTCCCTTCTAGCTCTCTGGTTGTTGGGAAGTGTTTGGACAGTTTGCTTCTCCGTGACCCAGCTTCCTTATCTGAGAAGTTGTTGCAGTTCCCTTGATGTGTTTGTAAAACATTTTGAAGTGTGGGTGTGATGTGTGTTTGGGAAAACCAGATTATACCATTACTAGATGGTACAGATTGATTTTTGCCTTAAATATTTGCAAAACTAACTGGAGTTCAGTGATTTTGGTTTTATGTAGTTTTTAAAACACTGGAAAATGTGTATATGTAATACCATGGAAGTCTGTACTTATCTATGAGTTCCTGTATTTTATAACAGAGAAACTGTTCTTAATCAGAAGCTGGATAGGAAATAGATTAACAAGAACTAAATTGGGAGTGATGGTGGAAAACCAGCTAAGGAAGAGAGATATTTTTTCCTCAGTTCATTTGGGGAAAAAAAAAGAAAAACAACAAACCAAAACCACTCCCAGAAACTCCCAAAAAAGAGCGAGGAATGCTCTTTCCTGTTAATTTGCAAAGCCTTTCAAATGGTAATGTAAAAAAAAAAGTGTTTGGGATTTTTTTTGGTTGTAGTATCCGTAGTATCTGTTACCTCAGAATCACCACTTCTCTCTGGTATCACCAAGCTTCCTAACCCTTTTATTCCTTCTCCTTTTCAGAGAACAGGGGGCAGAAATACCCTCCTGTGATTTATTTGTCCCTGAGCCTGGGCAGAGCTGCACTTCCTGACTGCTGTGACGAGCTGGGCAGGGATGGATGGGACATAGAGCAAAGCAGAAGTCCTGGAGCCTTAGTCACCAGTCTGATGGACTTTCAGTGAGTAAGACTCACCTGTCTGCCACACAAATGAGTTCGGTGGTGCATTATTTACGTGTTTGCTAGCACTGATAAGCAAATACCAGCATCAGCCTTCCTGATCAAAGTGTCACAAAGAATTGGCAGCTGTTGAAATCTGCTTCAGTGACATTTGCAGTTCAGCTTTGGGTGAGATGATGCCTTGATAGAGGTTCTAAAAAATAACCTTTTGCTTTGGGCTGAATTATGTTACGTTTTCACACAGCTGCAATGTGCAGGTTTTGCTCTGAAAGGTATGGAAAGGTATTTCTCAGTGCAGGACTGAGGCACTTTCTAGGCTTTTTTTCTTGTGGAGCAACATGAGAGGGCTCAGTAGACAGCAGCATTTATTAGAAAGTTTGCTTGTGGAGGTGTATAACTGCCTATTTTAGATCTGCACCAGCAAGCATTTTTGTATTTCTTGTGTCTGTGGCAATCAGTGGTTTTGCTCAATGTTAACGTTTAACTTTAAAATAAACTGCTGGACACTTGAAACATTCAGTGCAGCGCCTCTCTTTTACCCCGTTTGCAAAACTTTCATATTGGTGTGGCACAGTTCCCTTGCTGTGCTTCTCTCCCTGATTTTGGTTCAGTGACTACAACACACAGCCAAGAAAACAACTCTTTAAAACCACGTAAGAGTGAAAAAAAAAGTGGCCTGTGGGGCTGCAGGTTGTGCTGTTGTCATGAATTGGTTGAATTTGTATTTCCTGATGCTTTGCTGGTTTCTGTGTCATAAACCTCGGAGTGACACTTGAGTAGGTGTTGAGAGAGGACCCGAGCGTGGCACTGACGCCGCGTGGGTCGCTGCCAGGATATTCTCTGACTCCGCTTCTGCCAGCAGGAGCGAGCACTGACTTGACCTTCTCAGTTTGTGCTGCCCTCGTGCTAATGAATAGTTGCCACTGTATAATCCTCAGGCTTGCACTGAGAGGCTGCTGAGATCTGATTTCGTGCTGCACCTTAATTTGTACCCTCTCTTCAAATACTTCCGCTTGGTTTGGGTTTGTTTTTTCAATTTGTTTTATGTTCCCCCCCCCCGCAAATCTGGCTTTTTTCCAAAGGAAAAAATGACAAAAAAGCTGGACAAAGCCTCCAGTTGTGATTGTTTTCTTTTTTGTTTGTTTGTCTAGGTCCACACTTTACTCCCTAACACTTGAATTGTTTCTGTACTGTTGACAAAGAAAAAATGACCTCTACTCTAGTAAGTAAATGAAAAATTCACAATATTCCTCTCTGATTTTTTTTTCTTTTAATATGGTTTTATTTCTTTACACGTAACACCCTGTTGAGTGATGTCCTGATTAATAAGTCTTTAAAAACATGGATTGTTTGTTGTGTTTTGTTTTTGGCAAAAAGGGGAAAAGATGTTGTGAGGCAGGTGTGAGAGGCTGGAATTAACCAACACTTCAAGTGCTCAGATACTTTTAGGGGA
The DNA here is from genome assembly GCA_013397155.1 of Irena cyanogastra. Lineage (NCBI taxonomy): Eukaryota > Metazoa > Chordata > Aves > Passeriformes > Irenidae > Irena > Irena cyanogastra. Next base: position 35,523 of record VWZV01007413.1, on the reverse strand, counting down.
GATTTATGCTTTTGAGCACATGCTTTTGATTTATATAAGCTTGTTTTGGTGGGATAGGTTAGAATGGCTTCTAACTAGTTTTTAAAGCTCTTCCAGCATAAATATTCCTGTTGCAGGCCAGCGTGTGTCAGAACTAGCTTAGGAGTACCTGGTGTTGTCACAGCACAAAATGGGGCAGTAAGCATTTATCCTGGAGCTGGACAAAGGCTGTTACTTGTCAGCATTTCTGTCTGTGATGGTGCTGCCCACAGCTGTCCTCGCTGTTTATTTCTACCCTGTCAGACATCCCAGGGCAAGCGTTTGTGCAAACAGCTTGGCAGGGCTGGGCTCAAGAATCCTTTTTAGGCTGGGCTGCCATGCATCAGGAAACCGATCTCGTCCAAGGTTCCCCAGCCTCACTCTGTGTTATTTCCATTGTTCAAAACGTGGTGTTTTAGACATGCTCTGTCAATCTCTCTGTCTGTGCCAACCAGAGCTCCCCGTAAGTGTAAGGGCAGGTCTGTGAGAGGTGCATTTCACAGGGCAGTGACAGGTGCATTTCACAGGGCAGGTCTGTGACAGGTGCATGTCACAGGGCAGTGACAGGTGCATGTCACAGGGCAGTGACAGGTGCATTTCACAGGACAGGTCTGTGACAGGTGCATGTCACAGGGCAGTGACAGGTGCATGTCACAGGGCAGGTCTGTGAGAGGTGCATTTCACAGGTCTGTGCCAGGTGCATTTCACAGGGCAGGTCTGTGACAGGTGCATGTCACAGGGCAGTGACAGGTGCATGTCACAGGGCAGGTCTGTGAGAGGTGCATTTCACAGGGCAGTGACAGGTGCATTTCACAGGGCAGGTCTGTGACAGGTGCATGTCACAGGGCAGTGACAGGTGCATGTCACAGGGCAGGTCTGTGACAGGTGCATGTCACAGGGCAGTGACAGGTGCATGTCACAGGGCAGGTCTGTGAGAGGTGCATTTCACAGGTCTGTGCCAGGTGCATTTCACAGGGCAGGTCTGTGACAGATGCATTTCACAGAGCAGTGACAGGTGCACTTCACAGAGCAGGTCTGTGACATTTCATCCCGGTGGCAGCCTGGCTTCTCACTTTGTGCTGTTCCCTCCCTCCCCACGCCGCCCCTCAGGGTCCACCACCGCCGTACTACGAGAACCGCGGCTTCCAGCCGGAGCCCCGGTACGCTGCCAGGCAGGCAGCAGGTGCTAGCCCCTACCCGCAGCCCTTCTCCACCAGCCCTCCCTGCGTGCCAAGCTACGGCCCCAGGGTGGCCACCCGCCAGTCCACGCGGCCACCGGCGCCCCCGCCCAGGAGAACCTGTGCAGCCAGTGAGTTCTGGGGGGATTGCTCCCGGTTTTGGGGGGATTGCTCCTGGTTTTGAGGGGATTGCTCCCACTTCTGGGGGGATGGCTCCCGGTTCCGGGAGATCTGTCAGAGTAAGGAAACAAAGGAAAGGCACCTTCCCTGCCAAGGAGCCACCTCCTTGTGGATGGAGAAGTGACGGCTGGGTGCTTTGGGAGGAAGGGTGGTGGAATGGGGAAAGGTCTGGCTAAAAACGACTGATTTTAATGTCAAATAGATAGTGCTGGTGGGTGGAAATTACTTTACTTGTGAACCTAATTTCTCTTCTCCTCCTTGCTTTCATTTCAGGTCTAAGGAAAACCATAATAATAATAGTATCTATATTAATAGTAATTTGTTGTGCAATTGCTGCTTTCTTCATCTGGTATTTTGGTAAGTTTTTTTCTTTCTTTTTTTTTTTAAGAAAAGATATATTAAACTTTTCAAGTTAGAGATATCCATTCTCATTTTATGCTTTATTCTGAATTAAGGACAGAAAAGTCTTTGTTCCTTTTCTCCTAACAGATGAATGAATGCTGCTTCTTAATGGCTCAGTTTTGTTTGTGGGGTTGAGGTTTTGGGTTTTGGTTTTTTTTCTGGTTTTTTTTTGGTGAGTTTTTTTGGTTGTTATTGGGTTTTTTTTTTCTTTCTTTGTTTGGGTTTTTGTTTTTTTTTTTTGTTTTTTTGTTTTTTTTTTTGTGTTATTGTTTCTTTTTAATGCTGCTGTTACTTTCCAAATTTGAGCTTCAGTTAATTTCCGGTGAAGGGAGGGGATTGCAATAAGTGTGCAAACCTTTACTGCAGGAGTGTAAGTGGTCAAGGTGTGTTTTGTTTTGCTAAAATGGGATCTCTCTTGGAGCAGAAGTCATCTACATCCATTTATTTGTTTCCGTGGGGCTTTTGTGTAAACATTGCATGAGCCCAGCCTGTCTCAGCACTCGAAGTTGTACCATGGATGTTTGCTTTAGAAATCATCCCCAGCTGGGGTGACTCAGCTCTGAAGCAGGGCTGGACCAGTTCTGTTCAGCTCAGGTGAAGTTTGCCTTGTGCTGTCATAATTTCCCTTTCAATGAAAGCTGCTTTGCTAAAAAAGCAGGAAACTATAGATTTAGGAAACTAAAAATCTGCTGGTTTTAGGAGTCTCTCCTTTCTGTTCTGCTCAGGAAAAGAGGAAGAGAGATCTAGTGGAAGATGTCTCTGCTCATTGCGTTGGGGTTGGACTCAAATGACGTTTAAAGACCCCTTCCAAACTATTCTCTGATTTTAAGGGAGTTCATTTAGAACTATTAGGATGACACTTCGTGTTCTCAGGGGTGGATTTTTGGCTCATTTTGATTTAAGCAGGGTGAGTGTAATCTTGTTTTAGTACATAACTGAGGCACTGACTGTCTTCCTCCTTTTCTACGTGTTAACGCTTTGCCAGAGCAAAGCTGACTCCTTTCTGACAACTTAATGGTGCCTGATTATTCAGGGGAGGCCAGTGGCCAAAATCCAACCAGCTGCATCAGAGACTTGATCTGACAAGTGGTGCAAAGGACAGAGCAATCCATCCTCTGCTCTGGCAGGCTGGGTCCCTCCCACCTCTGGGTTTAAGAGCCGCTTCCAACGTTTTGCTCCATCCAGGTGGGGAACTCTCTGAGAGCTGGGCTGACGTGCAGCCTGTGGCTGTGTTTCTCTCTCCCTGCAGTAGAGAATCACTGTCTCAGCTCGCTGATCCAGTGTGGATCCTCAGGGGTGTGCATGTCCCCCTCCCAGTGGTGTGACGGGGTGAGCGACTGCCCCAACGGGGAGGACGAGACCCGCTGTGGTGAGTGACAGCAGCCAAGGGCTGGGGGCAGAATCCTGCATCACCTGCAGGAGCCTGCGAGCAGACTGCCTTGTCCAGAGCTTGCCTAAGCTTCAACGAGGCTGTTTTAGCCTAAGGTCTATCTTTAAAATGGTTTAGGATGTGTGTTATATATAGATATTCAGTTTGTTTCCGGCCCGGTTGAAAAGCTGAAATGAAATGCTTGGCTCAGGGGTTTGAGCTGCCTTGACTTTGAGTCAGTTTTTTAAATATCACCTTTTAATTTGAGTGGGGTTTGTGCAGAACTGAATCTAGCATTGTCTCTGGATGGAACAGTCAGTGGTGACTTCTCAGTAAGCTTCAGGTGATAACAAACCTGGTGGTCTTCAGTCAGGCTTGTCTTTTTCCATGTATTTGCATTCCTTGTTGTCCCCTTAGCTCTTCAACTGCTTCACAAATCCTTTGTGTGAGAAAGCCTGGCCTAACCATTGCTTTGAACTGAAAAGATGCCAAGGGAAGCCTTAGTGCAGAGCTGAAGGTAGAAGATGGAAACACTGATTTGTCCATTCCAGAGGTTTGGCATCTTGTGTCGTGCCAGTGCCACACTGGAAAATTCCAGCTGTGCTTTAAATTCCCTCTGTAAACTTCTATTCAGCACATTCTCATGCAAGGTTAGCAATTGCTGGCAGCTGTTCCACTCCATTTGGTTGAATAATGGCTTCTTGGAGAAGCCTGTTTCAATCTGTTCTTTTGCTTGAACTATTTTTTATTAAATTCTTGTGCAAGCAAAGACATAATGGGATGTGGAATGTCAAGAGCTAATTGCTCCTGGTTACATTCTTGCTTTACAAAACAGTTCTCTGAAGAAATTTGGTGTATTAAGAGATAATATAAAGTATTTTTCAATAGATCATATTTTATTTATACACAATATGTGATATATTAAGAAAGATATGGTTGCATAGAGAAAAGATCAGGAAATTTTCATTTTTGCAATCTTTCTCAGTGGTAGAATATAAAAGAAAATTTTTTAAGCCTAAAAGCTGAAATGAAGAGATGAACCTATCTTGTACATTTGCATTTTAAAACTGGTAGTTTTTCTAAACTGCCTTACATGACAAGAAGTAAGTCATTGCTATATTTCTGTTTACTGGATATTTACTCAGAATTTGAGTAGAAGGGAGCATTAAATTAACATCAGTTCATACATTAAGTGGATATTATGGGTAACTACTTCCAAGCAGAGGAATCAGTAATAATAGCATGTGCTCTTAGTTTCCCTTTTCTTTTCTTTTTCCCTTTATTCCTTTTCTGGCAGTTAGACTTTTTGGACCAAATTTTATCCTGGAAGTTTATTCACCTGTCAGCAAATCCTGGTATCCTGTTTGCCAAGATGACTGGAATGATGATTATGGGAAGATTGCATGCAAAGACATGGGCTACAGCGTGTAAGTGCAACCTCTGTCAGCCTTGGCTCAGACACAGAAAGGTTAAAATGTCCCTCTTGCCATTTTTAATGGGTTTGAGACTTTGCTGTGAAAATGTACTGGCAAAGGCATCTCTTCATCTTGCCCTGTTACCTGAGGTGCATGCATGTCAGACAAAAATATTATTCTAACCCAGTGGCAGGTGGGAAGTGGAACTTGGCAGATGTTTGAAGAATCTGAGACCCTGGCTGGGCTGCACCACCGGGGTTCTGCATCCACACAAAAAACACAAATAAATCCTTCTAGTGTGGTCATGTCAGAAGCTCTGGCTTGGCACAGCTCGCTGTTGTCACTTGGTTGGAAACTGAAAGCACTGCTGGGTTTCATGGTGGGCTTTCTGTTTTGCAGGGACACGTATTTCTACAGTCAAGGGGTGGCACCTGACGTCAGCTTTAAGAGCTACATGAAGCTGAACACGAGTGCTGGGAATATAGACCTGTACAAAAAGCTGTACAGCAGGTATCTTTGTTTAATACAAGCCTCTCCCCTCTCATCCAGGGTCTCTCCAAATGCTGGGAGAGGTGCAGCTTCTGCCTGCAGCACAGTGCAAGCACATCTGTCAGTGGGGATTGTTGGAGGGAAAGAGACTTCGTTTTTAATCTGATTGCAGCAACTGTTCTTCCCTCTTTTTAAAAACACAGCTGTCATTTTTCCAACCTCCCTGTCCTCTTCTAAAAGAAAAAATGTCCTATCCTCTGTGCTGTCTAGAAGGTTGCCATGTCAAAGGTGTTTTTCTAAGGCTCTCTGATCATCAGCAGGAGTTTGTGTGTGGTGACAAGAGCTACAAGCTGCAACACCTTCACAGCAGCAGGCACAGCCTTTTTTTTTCAATCACATGAACACACAGCATGCAAAAATGGATCTTCACTGTGGAAAGCATCATTTTTATTATCATTAAACAACTCTGCAGTGTCCAATGTCAAAACCTGTGGACTGCTGTGCCTGCAAATTTCCTGCAGCTCCCTTGTTTAGTTCTTTTGCAAGGACTTCCTAAATCAGTTCCACTTTCTCTCAAGCTGTTCTTCATCTTGCTTCTCAATAGGCTTTCAGGCCTTTTGTGCTCATGCCTGCAGTCTCCCACAGGGCAGTTTTGGTGAGTGCAAGGCATGGTGGAGGCCAGAGGTTGCTGGTAGGGAAGCTGGAGAAAGTGAAGGAAGGAGAGAACTCTCCTCAGGAAGATGAGCTGAAGGCAGGGCATGTGCCTGGAAAGGGTAGAAAGCAGCTGGAGGGTGGACTTTGCTCACCATTTCCTTCTCCGAGTGCCTAAGATCCTGTTTGGTTTTTTTTATTTCTCCTGCAGTGGTTCCTGTGCCTCAGGAAATGTGGTTTCTCTGCGCTGCATAGGTAACTCACTGCCTTTTGCAAACTTCTGCTTCTTCATGCTTTGAAATGCTCTGGCTGGCAAGTCCTTTTGAACCTGTGGCATTAACTGCTGTTTTTGCATGGGCAAATGATTCAACTCTGCTTCCCAAATCATGCAGTTTTAGGAGCAGGGTGGGAGAGGAGACAAGGAATACAGTGGATCCTCAGCTGCTTTTGTCTTTGCTGCCACTGGTTCCTCTGAATGCCTTGTGCTGGAGCTCCATATCCATCCCCCAGCACTGTGTTGGGATGTCTGTGGCACGTTTGCTCTCCAAGACTCAGCAGCTGGGTGGGCAGTGCCTTCTTGGTGGTGGTTCCTGTCCTGAGGAGTCTCCTGGCTGTTGGCTGCTTTGGTGCACAGCCCAAAGGTGTCTGAATCACCAGAGTTTTCTGGAAGGTGTGAAGAGTTTATGGTGAACCAAGGGCAGCAGCTGCCAGGTGGGGTTTGCAATTTAATGGGGGTCTGGGCAGTGGCAGATTTGGGATTTGGTGTCAGGGCAGGGGTTTGAGCTGTGGTGTGCCCACCATGGTGTGTGTACCCCTCTGCCAGGGGAGCCCGAGGTGCAGAATCCACCTGCAGCTCGCTCTTTGAGAACCTCTGTGTGTGGCTGGAGCACCTCCAGAGGAGGCAACGAGGCTGGTGAGGGGCTTGGGACACAAGCCCTGTGAGGAACCACTGAGGGAGCTGGGGGTGTTCAGAAAAGGAGGCTCGGAGGTGACCTTATCACTCTGTACAACTTCCTGAAGGGTGGCTATAGTGAGATGGGGGTTGGTCTCTTTCTCCAAGCAGCTCTGACAGAACCAGAGGTCACAGCCTCAAGCTGCCCCAAGGGAAATATAGGTTGGATATTAGGAAAAAGTTTTTTACAGAAAGGGGGATAAAGCTCTGGAATGGCTGCCCGGGGAGGTGCTGGAGTCACCATCCCTGGGTGTGTTTAACAAAGCCTGGATGTGGCACTGGGTGCCAGGGTTGAGTTGAGGTGTTGGGGCTGGGCTGGACTCGATGATCTTTAGGTCTCTTCCAACCCAGTGATTCTGTGATTCTGTGTGGCTCACCTTCCAGAGTGTGGCCTGTCCAGCAAGAGCGTGGGCACCATGAACAGGATCGTGGGTGGCAGCGGGGCCGTGCTGGGCCAGTGGCCGTGGCAGGTCAGCCTGCACGTGCAGGGCACCCACGTCTGCGGGGGCTCCATCATCACCCCGCGCTGGCTGGTGACAGCAGCACACTGTGTGGAAGGGTGAGTCCCCCTCTCCGTGGCTGACTGCCTTTCTTCAAGCTGAAATGCATAAATCTGTTCGATTCTCCCCACTTCCTCCCTTAAAACTGAATTTCTCCCCCCCCGCCAGCATGCAGGTGCTCGGTGCAGTGTTCCGTCTGTGTTGTAAATTTGAAGTATTTAAAAGAATATTGGTTCTGGAGGAGGCTGGCTGCAGGTCATCTGTGTGCTTTCTACAGGAAGCCTTATTTTATATTTTGTCTTACTTACAAAATGAAATGAGTGACGTTGAGCACAGATATCCACCCAGTTTAAGATGTAAACTCAAGGCACCAAATTTAATGCCAGCCAGTACAATGTTTTCATGAAGATGTTGAATTACACTGTGAGAAAACCCAAAGGAAACTCCCACCCCACCCCCCCAAATTCTCAAATATCACACTGCTGTAGATATGATAAATTTAAAGATGCCTGTGCCATTTATTTCTTCATATCTTCTTGCCACAGGGTAGTAAAGTCCAAGTCAGTATTAAATACAGATTTATATCTATCCAAGGAGCACTTTATGTAGCCATCAACAAGAAAAATAGCTGGTGCTTTGTACATTTTTAACCTATAAAAGAGAGCTGTGAGGGTTCTGTGGTACCCTCAGAAAGGGCAAGAATTTGTTTAAAAGGTGGAGGGAAACCCCTCAAAGCAAAAACATTTTTAATGGTTGGTTGGCTGGATGACAGTTTGAGGCTAAGGCAAGGAAGAATATTTGCCCTTAACCTTGAAAAAGGAATGCAAGTGTTGATTTCTGCCTGGAGATCTTATCCCTCCTTTGCTGTCTGGATTTGAGCTTTGTAGTGAGCAAAAGCTTTGGGAATGGCAGCCAAGCTGCAGCTGGCACAAACCTGGTTTTCAGCCTGATCTGGGGGTTTTTTTTGGAGGTGAGGTGACTTGCAGGCACAACTGCCTTGGCACTCCTCATGGGAGGGAGTTTTAACACTTGTGGCAAGTTTTCTATTAAGCTTTTGTAAACTGTGCTGGAGCACAAGAGGCTACTTAAATGACATCTAGCAAGCATGCTTAACGTTAAAAAATCCTCACCAAAACCCAAAACCAGCCTAAAAAACCCCTGGTGTATTCAAGATAGTGAAATTCTTTCACTAGATTGTGTTTTTACTAATTCTGGCTTCTGCTGATACCATTGACATGTGAGACTCCAGAAATACCTGCCTGATCCCTCAGCCATGGAAATCAAAAGGCTTCAGTGTTGCAGTCTCAGACTTAATTTGTTGTGCTGAGTGACTAAGGGGATGGACAGTGATACTTAACCCACTGCAAAGATTTTTTTTGATATATTTTTGAAACTAGAGCCAAGCTTCCTCAAGTTGCAAGTCTGGCAATTTGTTTGTATTACTCTTCAGAAATGGCAGTCAAATGCATGTGCAATTTGGTCACACAAACATCTGACTACAGCTCCTGAAGACAATTTTTTGAAGGTCCCAGTTTTTTGTCACCAGAGAAGAAAACATTCAGACTTTTCTTTGTTCTGTAGGCGATTGTCTGACCCACACAGCTGGAGGGTTTATGCTGGGATTCTGAATCAGGATGAGATGCTCTTTAGAAGTGGATACAGAGTGCAGCAGATCATTTCCCACCCAGATTATGACACAGACTCTAAAGACAACGATGTTGCCCTTATGAAGCTGGAGACACCACTGACTTTTTCTGGTAGGTATTCTGCTCTTCTCACAGGAAAAATCCAGTGGCAGGCTGAACACCTTTTAAAACTTCTGAATTCCACCAAGCAATCCTTGTAGACACTTACTGGAAGAACACAAAACGACCCTAGAGACGGGTATAGACACAGAGGGCACAGCCTCTGATTTCCTAAGCAGGATTTATTTAAATCTATTACATGGCTAGGGGGTTTGGGCTCATCTCAATAATATATTTTTACTTCAGATTGCTCTATTCAGTTTAGCCACAGCTGTATGTGCAGACAACTACAGGTGCACTGCTGGAGCAGTTGATTAAATCCCAACTCAAGTCAGGTCAAATGATGGTCAAAACACCCGTCAGAACTCAACACTACAAGAAGTTCCTTTCATAAAAGCAGATGTAGGTTGTTTGCAAGCAATTGGTACAAAGTAGAGAGCAAGCCATTATTTAAACTTGAAGTGCTTTTTGTGTACAGGCCCTTCGTGTTTCAGTGCATCAGTTTAAAGCTACCAGGAGTAATCTGAAAGGGATTTTCTGCTGCTGAGAGCAGGGAGATTCTGTTTTCCAGGTTTTTGTGCTGCACACTTCTTGTATATATCAGTACTGAATCCTGCTTGTCTTGCGATTATTTTCAGCAGAATTTTGCAAAGAGAATGCAGAGCTGTAGTTTTCAGAATTTTTTCTTCTACTGCTCAGAAGAGCTGGTGTTAGTTGTTCTATTTAACCTGATGAATTAAGGTAGAACCATGAACTGCTTGTCCCTCACTTTGAGGTGAAGATTAGGTAGATTTGAGGTGAAGATTAGGTAGATTTGAGGTGAAGATTAGGTAGATTTGAGGTGAAGATTAGGTAGATTTGAGGTGAAGATCAGGGAAAGGGCAGCTGGTAAACTTTCTGCTGCTTCCTGCACTATCTGCCTGCAAGGAGTGTAAAGTACAGAGGGAATGCATGGTGTGTAAGTTGTGGCCATTTAAATTTGAATTCTGTCTGAATATCTGTTATTCTGTTTGTTTTGCAGAAACTGTGAGGCCAGTCTGTCTGCCCAATCCAGGAATGATGTTCCAGCCTAACCAGCAGTGCTGGATATCAGGGTGGGGAGCAGAGTACCAAGGAGGTAAAAAGTGCTTCTGGAATATTTTTATCTTTCACATAAACTAGTCCTCTTCATCCTATGAATATTGTTGCATGGGCTGATTTAGATTAATTGGGGCACTTTGAATTAGATCTGTTCATACACTATTTTTTCACCCTTTTTACAGCCCCCAATATTTACCCAGGACATTCTGTCTCAAAGCAAGTTGTCATGTGTTGCATTTAGCAGACTGCAAAGGAGCCTCAAATACATTCTGGAGGCCAGAAATGCTCATCCAGGAGATAATTATGTGCCCAGAATTATTGCACCAAGTGTGTCCAGTGGATGTGGGAAAGGGCAGGAGCTGCTCCTTTCCACCACCTCAGGCTGAAAGAGAATAATGCAAAGTAAATTTGCAAGACTGGAAAAAGGAAAGGGAGGAAAGGGGTTTTTTTTTTTTTTGGTATAAGAAAGGTACTGGGGGAGGTGTTCTTGACCTCTTGTAGACTTCTTACATCTTAAATTTCCCACTGCTTCTAGGGAGTTTATTTCATCTTGGCTGCTGGGATTTTTTGTGACAGCAAAGTGATGTGAGGCTGATTCTGACTTTGTCTTTGCACGTTTGTGCATATTTCAATTCCAGGTAAAACATCAAACACCTTGAATTACGTTGCGGTGCCCTTAATAGAACGCTCGAGGTGTAATGCTGTTTATATCTACAATGGCATGATCCTGCCTACCATGATCTGTGCTGGAGACCTAGCAGGGGGAATTGATTCCTGTCAGGTAATTACTCCTATTTAATAGCTAATAATTGTATAAAAGATGAAATAAAAATGATCTGAGTACTTTCGTGGCCTTGCTAGTAGGTTTTTTATCCATCTGTCCATCTATTTCTCTATTACAAATAAATCCTATGCCCCCTCAAGATTAAAAATTTGCATTACATCTGGTTGGGCTTCTGGTTCCTTTGGTGGTGCATCCCTTTAAAGAGGAGAGCTTTTGTTTCATCATCTGAATGGCTGCCAGTGCTGAGCTCTCTCTGAATTCCCAAGGGGGGTGAGGCTCTTATTTAATGATTCAAGGATGGTTTGTTACCTGGTACTTGAAAATGATCAAATGCTCCTCATAACCACGGCATTATTATCATTATTATATTATTAATCACAGAGTTGTGCTTGTGAACAAGAAAGTCAATCATGCCAATCTTACTTAAAGGGCCCTGGGCAAATTATTTTCATCCCTATTGGAAGCAGGCATCCTTCAACACCAAAATTGCCATCATATCTTGTTTTAGTGACTCCCTAAATGGCAGGTGGGTTTATATTGAAACTAAAGCCATGTTCCTGGAGCGAAATGGGTCGTGCTTTTCCTGGTGGCTCTGTCACTAACAAGGTGTTTGTGTCCCCTGCAGGGTGACAGCGGAGGTCCTCTGGTGACTCTGCACCACTCTGTGTGGTGGCTGGTGGGAGACACCAGCTGGGGCAGTGGCTGTGCCACTCCCAACAAGCCTGGTGTGTACGGGAATATGACTGTGTTTACAGACTGGATCTATAAAAATATGCAGGTAAAATATTTGGAGTTTGTTCATGAATTTTAAGGCCTCACATCCTGAAATGTGGTTTTACTTCCAAAAAAAAAAAAAATGTAACTTGCATGATAACCAAGCTGTTTTGTTGGGAAGCATCCAAGTGATTGTTAAGACAGGACCTGAACCTTTGTTTTCTGTTTTGTTTTGTCTTTTGAACAGGCAAACAGATGACAACACTCTCCTTGCAAATCGACGTTCCTGAGGACAAGAATAAATGAAGCCATGGGGGCCTGGGATATTTATTCACTTTGCAGTTGATTTTATTTTTCCTCTTTGATTTTTCTTTTTAAAAGTAACATGAAGGATTGCACACTTGGTTCTGTGCTGGCTACAGTGACAGATCTTAATCAGTGAAGGATTATCACAATGAGCACCTTCCTTCTCCTTGTGGTGCCTGGCAGAGTCATTCTGTCAACTGCTTGCTGAAATGTCTCTCTTTTGTTGAGTAACTTTCACTTGATGATCAGGCTTATAATGACAATTTAAATCAGAATTTTTTAATTTCAGATATTTCGTAGCAGGATGCTGAGACAGTCGGTTTAGTAGTTTTTAAATTAAATGTTAAGTAATGTGAATGTTGAATCTCCGAGCTGCTGGTTGGCAATTTAAAAAGAAATTAATGTTTTTTTAGTATAGATTTACAAAATGGTTTGGGTTGGAAGGAACCTTAAGTATCATCCACTTCCAACCCCTGCTGCCATGGGCAGGGACACCTTCCACTATCCCAGGTTGCTCAGAGCCCATCCAAACTGGTATTAAACACTTCCAGGGCTGGACCATCCTCACCTTCCCTGGGCAACCTGTTGCAGTGCCTCACCACCCTCACAGGGAAGAATTTCTTCCTAAAATCTAATGTAAATGTGCCCTCTTTCAGTCTGATGTCACCAGCCCTTGTCCTCTCACTCCATGTCCTTGTCCAAAGTCCCTCTCCAGCTCTCTTGTAGGCTCATTAGGGACTGGAAAAGTGGTGAGGTTTCCCAGAGCCTTCTCTAGGCTGAGCAACCCCAGCTCTCAGCCTGTCTCCATAGCAGAGGTGCTCCAGCCCTTGGAACACCTTTGTGGCCTCCTCTGGACTTGCTCCAACAGGTCCATGCTGGGGATCCCAGAGCTGGGTGCACTATTCCAGGTGGGGTCTCAGGAGAGTAGAGGGGAGGGATATATATGAAGGGAATTTTTCATGCACTACAGTACAGGCACAGAAAATAAAAAAAATTACACTGCATATTCAGGTAGTTAAAAATCCTCAGGATCTCAACACAGCCGTCAGTCAAAGTCAGACTGTTGCAGTCTGGCTGCCTCAGACCTTACAGAAAAGTGCCTTAAGCTGCTCTGAACCCAGAAGGGGTTGTTGATGTGGGATTTGGACAGGGATGGCCTGGACAGGGATGCCCCAGACAGGGATGCCCCGGAGCTGCAGCAGAAGGAGTCTCAGTGCTGAGAGCCCTGGCTGAGCACACTGAAGGTGACTCTTGGCCTCTCCCTGCTGTGGAAGGGCAGACGTGTCCAGGCAGGCTGTGCTGCACACTCACACACACAGACTGGATGTTTTGTACAAGGAAACACGAAGCTGCGTTTCTGCAGGACGAGATGAACTACCTCATTTGTTAAATTTGGCTTCTGATTCCTTAGAGCTCTCCTCTATGTATCCACCTGTATGTTTTTAGCAAAATGTAATTTGTATCTGAGTGCCACCTGAACGAGGATTTTGAAAATAATTTATAGTCGTGGTAGAGGATCAAAAAGCCATATCAAGTCACTTTGTTAAGAAGGATAAATCTTTATTGAATGAAATGACTCTACTAGTCTTGTTTTCTCTTTTGGTACTGAAATGCAATTATCTCACATGTAAACACTGCAGCAAATAAATTGGTTTGTTTTTTTTGTTTTGTTTTTTTTTTTNTTTTTTTTTTTTTTTTTTTTTTTTTTTTTGTTTTTTTTTTTTTTACAAATAGTTTTCCGTAGTTGTGCTTTATATCTGTTTACTTGGGTTTTGTTTTTGGAAGCAGTTGCTGGATTCAGTGTACGAAGTGCTTTGAGAGTCTGATTGAAAAAGCCAAAACCAACAACAAACAAAGAAAAACAACTCAAGAGGGTGAGCCAAGAGATTATTTTAATTCCAATATTAAAGAAATTGAAGAATTAATTGAAGAAACCCAGGGAAAGAGAGCGGGATGTCCAGGAATGCTGAGTGTGTTTAGTGGCTGGGCCTGATGAAATCCCTCTGACTTAATTGAATTAAATAAGGAAGTTTAGCCTGCAGGCAGTGGCTTGAGGGAGTCTCACCCTGTTTTGTCATTCCATTCATGCTGCCTGCAGCAGTGAGTCCTTGCCTCTCCTCTCAGGTGTGAGATGGGTGTTTGCAACAGCACTTGTGCACCAAGTGCACCTTGGGGATGGGGGGATACCGTGAAATAACCAAAGAGTTTAAAGTACTTTCAAAACAGAAATTAAAAAATTAAGTTGTTACAGGTATGAGGCACTTCTGTGGCTTCTTGCAGCACAGCAAGTCACTAATAGCACAATAATGTACTGGGAGAAAGGGGGAACTGGCTGCAGTGCTCAGGAAGGCTGAGGAACCTGAGTTTTGAGGTGAATGCTGTGCCAAAAGTCAGGCACCAGCTGCAGCTCCATGCCACAGGGACAAACCCTTTTCATACCTAGCCTGAGGAGAAGGCTTCTCTTGTAAGAAACTTGGAAGTGACTCCATCACACACTGATAAAAGCACATTCACATTTTTTCTAGCTGGATGCAGACATTACTTTTGGTTATTAAACTAAGTCCTCTGTGTGAAAAGTGTCACGAACACAGCCTGTGATATATTTTGCATTGGCTTCCATGAAATGAAAGAGCTTTTGGAAAGGTTCTCCATGCCCTGGGGAGGGAAAGGAGAAAGGCAACAAAAGGATGTTGAGACACCCTTGTAGTGTTTAACATCCTGGGAGGTTTCTTTCCTTTTGGACACCCAAATCCTGCCCATCAGTCCCGAAATTTCAGGTGATGCTGCAGATATTTGAGAGGAAGAGCCCCTTGGCCTTCTGCAACTCAGACAGCTGGGAAAGGAGACTGAACAGAGCAAATGGCACCAGTCACATAAAGGAAATTTAAAAAAATCTTTTCTTTCTAAGCTGGAAGGGTTTCATGCCTGCTGTGTGCTCCTCTCTCCCTCCTGGGCTGAGACTTAGTGGTGACACTTTGCAGAGGTGTCTTTTAGGTGATAGCAGGAAAGAGAACAACCCCAGCAAGCCAAAAACACAAAGGGAAGTGGGAGATGATGAGTGTCATGCACTAAGCTTAATGGAGGAAAGCTAGATAATTTGATTTCTACAGTTTGTGATTTACACAGCTTCCATCATTAAAAAGAGAAAAAAACTCACAAAACATAATCCTCAGAGTGTTAGGTTTTTAATGGTTATTCCAGTGGTTGCACAGAGTTCACAAAGAAACTATTTAAAAATGGGATAATGTTTATTTAATCACGACTCCTCCAGTGGAGCTCTTTATGCAAAGGCAGCTGTTTGCATATGATTATGGAAAATAACGAAAAACTGAACACTAGAAATTAGTATTAAAGGTCTAGGCTGATGCTACATTTTATGGGATTATATGAAATTCTTCAGTAATGCTAGAAGATGAGGAGAAAAAAAAAACTTTTGAAAAACAAAGACATTACAACGAGCTGAAATCTCTCAGGTACTGGCAGGCTTTGGTGAGACGATCAACTCTTTGGCTGAGGTAATTCCTGGTTTTAGCAGCTTCAGAGTCCTCCTCAAGGAGAAAGTTTAGCTTCTCTTTTTCTTGTAAAAGTTGCAGCATTGAGGTCTGCAGGTTTTCTCCAAAGTCATGGAGGACAGAAGACAGGATGATCAGAGGCACCTGATTGGCGAGGCGTTTGCTTGCTCCCTGCAGGGTGGGGGGGGGGGAAAAAAAGGCAAAATACTAAATTGGTAAAAAGAACTGAAAAATGAAGGGTCTATTGGTAATCTTGTAAAAAAAAAAAGAAATGGTTCCAAGGTTTTAAAATGTTGGACTGAGTTACTGTTCAAAAAAGGAGTGCTGCAATGAACTAAAAAAGGATTGCAACCAGTGTCTTTTGTGCCTGAAATCTAAAAAATAAAGAGTGATGGGGGTGTCAGCTGTTGCTTTTCTTCCCTCAGAAACTAAAGCCAAGGCAGACTGTCCTCTGCCCAGCTCTGTCACTGGCACAAGTTACAGCAGGGCATTCCTGACAAACAGAGCTTGTGCACAGCTCCTGGTGTCCAGCCTGTCTTCACTGAATGCTAACGACATGTTTTGATGCAGGAAATCAGAGAGTGGTTTTTCCTAAAGCTGGTAAATTCCTCTATTAGATGGTGGTATTTAGATGGTATTTCTGATGAGGTTGTCTTTTTAAGTTTAAGACAGCTTTGGAGGAAGCTTTAGCCTCAAGGGGAAATGTATTCAGCAGCAGTGAGACCGGACTGTGCCTACATCACATCTGTCGATCTCCCCATGAGATAATCTCCTGTCTGACCTGACCAACTGCCTGGCTCATTTATGGATGCAAACAGACTGATCCAGAAGAGCTTGTGGGGCCCTTTCCCCATGGACATCCACAGGGTTTGGGGGCCCACCTGCTGCTTTTGGGCAACAGGAGGTTCTAAACCTCTCCCAGCTCTGGGAAGTGGCTGCCTCCAGCCCTCCAGCTGCTGGGTGAGCACTTAGACCCAAGTGCCTGGCTGCAGTTGAGAGGTTCTGTCTTTCTTTTTGTGGTAAAACTTGAAAATGGCATTTGTAGGTCCTATAGGATGTAGGCAGCCATGGACACTTAATTTCCATCTCATTCAAACTGTATTTGGGCTTGCATAAATCAGTCCCATGGAGCTGTGGTGCCCTGGCATTTGGGGCTTTGTTGAAAATGGCTCTCAGGGCATTTACAAAAAATATTTAACAGCAGGTAAGGCATATAGCAGAGTGTGTAGCAAGGTGGGATGGAAGTGCTTATGCACTTCTGGCTTTGTTTCTTGTTCTATGAAAGCCAATGGTTTTGTCTTCATCAGCCTGAGCAGCCCGACCACTTAATTGCAGGAATTTGTCACAATGCCTGCTT
Organism: Irena cyanogastra; assembly: GCA_013397155.1. Taxonomy (NCBI): domain Eukaryota; kingdom Metazoa; phylum Chordata; class Aves; order Passeriformes; family Irenidae; genus Irena; species Irena cyanogastra. Next base: position 18,871 of record VWZV01007413.1, on the reverse strand, counting down.
TTGGAATTCAAAGTGAGCTGCTACCTACCTTCCTGAATTATTAATATTGAACTTGTTGCTTTCTGAGGGAGTTTTACAACAAAGCAAATCTTGATCCTGCATGTTCTCCTTTCTTTCTTTAACATGCTCCTTTGTTAAAACACCCCATTTGTCTTCAGAGACTTCACTTACAGGGTGCAATCTGCAATACAGCAGATGCACTCTGATCTCTACAGACAGCTGATATATTTTAATGTAACATTTTATTATTGCTCCTCCTGCTGTAGTAGTTTAGGATCTGACTGCAAGCCACTGACACCACTTTCTGCTGGCTGCAGGAATGTGCAGAGTGGCTTGAGGCTGACCTGAGCCAGACTGGGTGGTAGCTGACAAGTGGTTTAGGAGCCAGCTGTCACTTTGGCACCCTCAGGCCTTTCTTATCACCATATCCTGCATCCTGCAACCTGCTGACAGAGCCCAGCTTTGCCCTGACACTCTCATCACTGGTCAGAAGCTCCAAGCAGTTTGCAGGGAAGCTGAGCATGCACCTGAATGACACAGGAGACACCCCCTGGCACGGTGCTGGTGTGGCATACAAGGCTGTAGTGGCTCCAGCAGGACCTGGCTGAGGGGTGCCTGCTGTCGCATTCAGGGGGCAGCAAATCTGCTGCATCACAGCCTGTGAACTCACAGAGAAATAGGCACTGGTGTGAGAAACCATCTCCACGACAACAGAGGACTCCTTTGGAGCAAACTGAGACTGCAGATTTTTCCCTGGGGACACGTTGAGAGCGTTTTCTGCCTTAACAGTGTTTAAATCACTGATGTAAAGGTCATCCTGGCAGTACACGATTCTCTCCATTTTAAACTGTGTCCGGATGTGTCTTTCAGCCTCTGCTGCTTGTTTCTCTCTGATGTCTTCAATTTTCACCTAGAAAAGAAAGGAACAAGAGGTTCTGAGTCGTTTGCTTCCTTTGGGAAGGTGCCAGTGCTTAGCAGTGTCCCCAGGGAATGGCAAAGTGGGCACAGTGCAGCACTGTCTAATCCCAGAACATGGGAACATGGAGTAATGCTTTGGATTGTGCTCTCTCTGTTCTGAAGGAGCAGGAAAATGTGGCAGTTTTACCTCCTCCTTACACATGAGTGGGATCAGTCCAAACCTGGTGCTTGAAACCCAAAAGAAAATATCTATAGTCAGCAAACCACCCCTGTCCAACCCCTCTCTGTCTGGTGCTTTTATTGCAGCCATCTGACACTTTCTGGCCTTTCTGATACTTCCACCTAAAAGTCTGTGGGGGCAGCAAAATTCCCTCAGTCATGCTCAAATTCCCTTAAAATGCTTTCCTAGCATCCCTAAGAAAACACCCCATCTCTTTTCGCATGTCCAGTGTTTGCCAGAACTTGCTCCCTCTTCATTCCTCTCACTGTGTTACACCTAAATACCCTGCCTGAACACCTCTGTGTTTGGATGAAATAATTTATTTGTTCACTGTCTGGTTGGCCTGGGAGCTCAGTAGGGTTTGACCATGCAAGTGAAATAGCAAACCACCTACTTCACTCACTTTTGCCTCTGAGTTTCCTTTTTCAGCAGTACCCTATGAGTGGATTCTGTTTCCTGGCTGCCAGCATTGCTTCTCCTCTTTTCCTCAATGCTTCTCATCTTTTCCTCAAAGCTCTTTCTGAGAAAAGGCCTTCAAGGACATCATTTCACTGAGCTCCACCCCAAAACATGCTAATGCCCAAACTGTGAACAGCCATCTTCTAGTTTTCTCATGGCTGGATGATTTTTGGTTTGTCTGCTCCTGCTCTCTTTCATCAAAGATGAGATTCCTGCACTGGCTAAAACCCTGGCTTGCTTTCAGAGAGGAGAAAACAGTTCAGCACTCTGACAAACCATTGCAGGACTTAAATCTGAAATTAATGATAAACTCTTCAAGGTAGCCACACCAAGTTTTTTTGCTTTCAGAGAGGAGAAAACATTCAGCACTCTGACAAACCATTGCAGGACTTAAATCTGAAATTAATGATAAACTCTTCAAGGTAGCCACACCAAGTTTTCTTTGCACTGTGTTGCAAATGTCAAGAATGTGAGCAGAATGAATAAAGAATGTATATATTAGATCTTGAAAGTTGTGCAAAATGCACTTTCCTTAGTGGCATTCTAATCATGCTATCATTTTCAGGCGCTTTCTTAATTTCCTGCAAGAAATTCCTCACTTGCTCAAGGGTAATGCAGTGAGACAGCATCCAAGCATGGATGTATTTACAAATGCCACTGTCTTTTGAGAATCTCAGGTTATAGTAGTGCCTCACCTTGGCAGCTCTGTTTAGATTGTGAAAATTAGCAAAATTCCTTCTAGCAACTTCCATAAATTTCTCTTCAACCAGTTCTAAGGGAAGAACAGAGAGACAAAATAAAGTCAGTAATTGAGGGTTTTAAGCTATTGTTAATGTGAGACTTGGGAGACTACTCATTTTCTCTATTCATTCAGAAATAGCTGAGCTGCTGTACTGGTGCACTCTGCCTTTATGATGCATACAAACAAGTAGAAATTTATATTTTCAGGTCCAGGAGTGTGACCACTTAACACCAAGTACTTCTACTGTACTGTTTCCTTGCTGTGTTATTTATTATAGTTATTTTATAATTTTTTATAGTTATTTTCTATTTATTATAGTTATTTTCTAATTCCCTTCCAAGAGCCACTGGGAAAAGTATTAACGAATGCTGGAGACCATGTGTAGAGACTGAAGGCTCTAGAGAAGGAGCAATCCCCAAGCTGAATCAGATTTACTTCCACACTCTGAAGGATGCTGAGAGCATCAGTGAGAGCATCAGCTCCTCCTGGAAATAAACTTGTCAGTGCCCCCACCCAAGAGCCTCCCATGGCCTGGGCCATACTCATCACGTTGTTCAGGATCTCAATTGCTGGCTCCTCCAGTTGTCTGATCTGCTCTTTTATGATGTCCTCAAAAGTCCTGTAGTTGCTGAAACCTGGGAACTCCCGCCCACGGAACTGGTCTTCGTATTTCCACACTTTAACAGGCACGGATTTTTTAGCTGTAACGGTAAAGTAACATTGCTTTGCTACTAAATCACGCAATGTGTATGTTTCAGGCCTAAGAAGGAAGTCTGTTTCTCCTCTTGGAGTTGTTCTTGAGAGGAAAAACTACTGAGATGATTTTTTTGTTACCACAGAACAGAGCTAACACGTTGTTGCTCTCTGAATGAGTCATCCCACACATTGCATCAAGCATCCGACTGACAGAAATTATGAGGGGCCACAGAAATTCTGGTTCTTCTTGGTATTTTTACCCTCACAGAAGTAGCTGGCCATTACCAGTCACTTCCAATTTAAAAAAAACCCTGAAAAAACCAGACCGCCAAGCTCACAAAACACTTTTTCTGGGGAATCTACTGTTGACTAGTTATTTTTATTTAAGATATCACAGTCAGTATTTCTTTGTTGATACTATACAAATTTGCTAATTTTTTTTGTATGAGGTGTCACCTTAGCCCAGAGCTAAAGTGGAACAAACCCCACCCAGATTCCAAAATATTAATAGCAATAATAAAATAAAAACATTAAGAGTAAAAATAAAAATTATTATCTAGATTCTTATTATTTATTATTATTCATTGGTGTCGCTGTTACTTGGAAGAAGGGTTCAGAAAATCACCAACAAATTCTGTGCCTTGATTTTATTGCTGTGCTGTGAGAGGAGAGAAAAGACCTCTCTGTAATGACAGCATCGAACACCAGCTGTGTCTGTGTCCCCAAGACACCACAACAGATGGATGCTCCTGGCTTCTTGCTCTTAATTTTCTTGAAAAACATTTCCTGAAGATGCTGTGTCTGGGTTTAAAAGCCAGGGGCTGGGCTCTCAGGCCAGCTGCCAGGGTGGGCTCTGTGCTTACCCTTGGCACCACACTCCAGCAGAACCACGCCCCAGGTGCAGAATTCCTTGCGGATCATGGTGAACAGCCTGACCTCATCCCCAAAGAGCTGCTCCTCTCCCCGTGTGCTCTGAGAGATCTCTTGGTTGAAGAGTTTGATCAGCTGCAGTGAATCGAACAACAAGCAGGCAACTTAGTGAAGTTTCATTTCTTCAGACTGATTTGTGGATGTTAAGCAAATCTGCAGTTGTTTGATGTTAAAGCAGGGACACAGTTCATAAAAAACATGCCTTTCTTACATCTTTTATGCTCTTAGTTCCTGGTTTGGTTTTGTTGGTTTTTTTTTCCCCAAACTGTCACAGCTAGAGGAGAACAAACTTGATATTTTGTTTTTCCCCTTGTAGACTTTCAGAACCATTTAATAAATTCTAATAGGCCAGACTTGTATGAAGTCTGATGGCTTACTCAGGAGTAACTCTGTGAGATGAGGCACTTAGATGGACTTGCAAACCACATTTTGGTATCAGGAATTCATTTGATCTTATGAGTGCTGTAAACAATGGGAACCCTTCAAAGTATTGAGCAGGCAGGAGTTTAAGTTTTCCCTTGCTGAGATGCTTGATTTTGACCTGATCAACCAAGTTGTTTAGTTTTCATGTCTATAATCACAGGAAAAAATGTTAGAAGAGGCCACGAGCTCCTGGGCTCCATTATTTTTGCAGGTGTGGTTTGTCTATGTTACCCTCACTGAAATGATGGATGCCACCAACTTCCCAGTGGTCCATGCTGATGTTTTGATTATTTCAGGCAGTTTCTCTTTCTCCCACAGTTATGTCCTTGCTCTGCTCTGTGACCAGTACTGCTACTTACATCTGTGAGGAAAAACAGCTTCTCAGACTCTGTCTGGGGTGTGCCTCTGGTGTACCTTTGCAGATCCTGCAATGTTTTATGCAGGGTGTCACGAATTTGGCTCTCCAGTGTTGGCAAAGTTTTCTGGGGAGGAGACAGCGAAGAAGGACATTGAGATAGGTTGAACCTGTCTGGTTTTGGAAGGAAAACAAAATCCCTCTAGGAGTGATCTACACCTGCACGGGGTCTTTGCTGTTTTTACAAATCCAAGAGCTTGCTGTCAGTGTCCCATGTGTGACAGTGGGATAACACTGAAAAGCAAATATGGCCTTTATTGAGGGAACTCAGGAGCCAGGATCTGCCTGAGGGATCAGGCTGGACCTCACTGAGAGTTGGGCAGAATAGCTGCAGTCTAGGGCAAAATTTCACCCACAGTGAGCCAAAAAACCATGTCCTCACAGGCTGTGCCAGGAAAGTGGTGACTGCTCAATTCCTGATGGAACATGGCTGTTTAATTGCTTATTTTCTGTAAATTTACATATTTTTTTTTTCTCCTTTGAGACTGAATTTAGATGTTCCCTATATTTTAGCATCTTCTCTTAATGGAATAAGATATATTACGTGCAGATATATTTATACCAAATGAAAACCCCCAATATCCTTACACTAGTATATTAATAGAATAGAACAAATTGATGTTTTGAAGACATTTTCAGTGGAATAGAAATCTCTGTTTCAATAAGCTGACAGCAGTAACTTGTCACCCAGGTGATCAACACTCATAAACAAAAAGAAATATCACGGCTGCCATTGAAAAGGCAGGAATTATGAGTCACAAATAGATGAAATAATTATTGTTGATCTGCAGTTAAAAGGCAAATCCGAGGACAGAGCATGGGGCTTTTTACCTCTGCCTCTCAGTTCAGTTTGTTGTCTGATCACTGAGCTGAAGGATCATTAAGCACATAAAGATGAAATCGAACTGCAGCCCAAGGCTGAAGGTTGAACTTTAGTCAGGAACTGATACAAACAGCTCAGTATGGGACCTCTGTCACTTACAATGATGTGTTTCACAAGTTCATCTGTGAGCTTCTCTGCCAGACGAGGGATAGTAGCCTTTCCTTCTTCCATAATAGCCCTGTGGAAAAAGAGGAGAAGGTGGGTTTGGATAGCCAGGCTGTGCAGGGCAAGGAGGCAGCAATGATGCTCTGCTCTGTTTTCACTAATTCTGTCACACAGCTGGAGGAAAGAAAGGGTCTCTGGGCCAGCCTGGTGCAGATGTGGCAACAGCCCAGGACTCTCTGGGTTTATTCAAGAGTTGTTTGACAGCTACTGACTGAGCAAAAGGAAACAGAGAAAAATCTGAGAAAAGCAAATGCTAACAGCAGATAAATGTGCTGTTCTATTATTTCTTCATGTGTGAAGTTCACTGATTCAAAACCCTTGTCAGCTGCCATTCTCTGTATTATGAGTGATCTGCTGCTGAGGCATCTGGGCAGCCTGTGCCCTCAGCACAGCCTTTCTTTCTCATGCTGCTCCTTCATATTTTCCAGTGAACAGAAATACTTCAGTATTTCTGAACTGACTTGAAGTGCTCAGATGCTTTAACTCGAATTCTTTGGGACTATTTGGAACTTCTGAAGTTCATAGCACTTCCCCCATGTATTTTGCATCCAAAAAAACCCCAAACAACCAAACAACCAAAACACATTCTAAAAAGTTTATTTGGTATGTAAAAATCTGAGTTACTGAAACACAACCCTACATGGGAAATGAGAAATATTGAGTATAACTAACACCTGTTCGTAACCCCTAAGTTAAATCTCAGCAAATCAACAGGAAGTTTGAGGTGACTTCCACACGTTTTTGATGAGAACTTTTCTGTGAGGAGTACCTGAAATGTTTGTGATTCTCAAAGAAGCTTCTCTCCTGTTGGATTGCAGCAGCCAAGGTCAGTTTGTTGTGGATGTCCTGCTGCCCACGGCACTTGACAATCATGTAGCCCTTTTTGAGGGGGATTACCCTGTTTTGCAGTATTTTAACAATAGCCTCTTCAGTGCCCCTGTCCAGGAGGTCGGGTTTTGTGAGGATTCCTGTGAAGTTAAAAGAGAAAGTTAACCACCAAGCAGGAATGCTCTGTACTATGTTTTATAAAGCGATTTTTTTTTGGTATTCTCTCTCCTAGAAAGTTCTCAGCTCCCAGGCTGTAAAATCACTCTACAGTTGGCCTCCCACCATGCCTTTTGCATTGCAAACCTGTTTTTAACAGGCAAAAAGCAAAGTCTTTTACCATTAGCTTCAGATCAACTACCATTAAGTGAGATTTTCAGCTTCCAGTTATTCATAAGAAGAATGCCAGCAAGACACCAAACTAAGGAATTCTTGGAGCTACTCAACAATTGTCACTAGAAATACTTACAAATATATTCTTTAGGCTTTTTGGGTTTTTTTCCCTCTTCTTCTAGTAGCTAATTCCACAGAACACAGAACATCAGACCTCATAGGAGGGAAAAAAAAATATTTGGACTCCTTTTCAGCTCAAAGCTTAAAAATTATCTTACCTATTGTCCTTTCTCCAGTGGGGTCCACCTCTTGAGCCATTTTCAATGCTTCTGTTGTTGCAATATCCACGTTACATGGCACCACTACCAAATTGACTGTCTCTTTGCAGCCAATAATTTTTCTAAGCAGCATTTTGATCTGCAAGTCAATACAGCAGTGAGGAGGTTCAGTGAAATCAGACACTTGCTTGTAGGATGTGACAATTTCTAGCAATATGAGCCACTGCCTGATGACATTAAATGCCACATATGCTGAGGATAGTGTTACATGCTAGAGGATGGCATGGAAAGGGGTCAGCAGAAAAATGCAGCCTCTTTCCTTATGTCAGGATTAATCCAAACATCTGGCATGAATGAGACCAGACTAATGTTGTTAAGCCTGTCTTGACAGCTATATGGAGTTTAACCTCTTGTGATTATATAATCTTTCATTATGGAAATATTAAAGGTATTTGATATCTAACACATGTAAGAAAATCAGGTTCTGATGTGTAGGTACACACTTATGGAAAGAAAGCAAGCTCAGTTATGCTGATATATCTCAAATCTGTATCTCTGAAAGTAGCACAAATGTGTTTGGCTTATTTTTCAGTGGAATATTTGTAGGAAAATTTTAAAAGGCACCAAAATTGAAGCTGCACATGACGTCTAGTTGGCGTTTTTCTGTGTTTCAATGCCAAACTAAACGAGTTCCTCATAATTTGTGTTGTTTTGTAGAAGCTTCACAGAGCACTATAGTGCTTATTGCACAGTAAATAAATTCTCTTTTTTCCCTCCTGGTAAAGATGCCTCTCTTTTCTACTTCCCACCCATCCCAGTTTCTGACAGGCTGCAGTGCTACAGATTTCATCTCTGGAGCACACTGGGAAAAATGGAAACGTTTGGATTTTATCACATCTGCTGCTTTCTTCTCAACACAATAGAAAAAATGCTATCTAATTAAATTCCTCTCCTCCCAGAAAGTAAAGCCCAGACAATCCAATCTTGTCTCATTTCTATTTGATATATCTAGTTTAGTTTGGGCTCCTCTTATTCCAAGTTCCCATTTAAAGGTATTTTAGGAGAAACAACACACCCAGCTCCTGCACATCACCCTCATAGCAGGCCTTATCCAACCAGAGTTTTATTTGCAATTCCCCAGCATTTCTTCTAAAAAAAAATGCAGCCAGAGGAAGAGCAGAGATCCCCTGCACTTATTCTGTTTACTTCACAAAAGATCTGCTGGGAGCCCTCAAGGGATGGGACCCTGGGCACAGACTGGCACGTGAGGCTGAGTTTTACCTGGTCCCCGATGTCCTTTGGCTGGTCCCCCACGGCCACCCTGGCAATTCCAGGAAGATCAATTAGTGTCAGATCTGGGACATCAGGGGACCAAACTTCCAGGGAAATCAACTGCGCACTAATGGCACCTCTAGGGCCGGCCACAGCATCCTGGGCTGTGAAAAGAGCAAGGCAATGAATAGGAGCTTCAAATGATGCNGACAGGCAGGTGAAACGGTGGGAACACTTGGACAGAGGGGTTCAGGGAAGGATCCACTCTGGGAAGGGCAGGGGGTACACAGGGGCAAACCATTTTATAACTAATTAACATAGAAATGCCTCAATAAAATAGCACAATCAAATAAACTCGAAAACTGAACACCACACTGGACACAACGACTTGGAAAAGTACCAGCTTCCACCTAAGGTTCTTTGGGGCTTGGCGTTTTTCTTTCCGATCCAGCCACACACTTAAATCCATTTATGCAAAAATCTAAGGAAATTATCATGCAGAACAAGTTGATGTGGAGTCCTGTTGGAATGTGAGCTGTAATATTTTACAGAGCATATATTTATGGACTCTTGTGTATGCAGACAAAATACATGTACATAAACCACAATGAAAGGTAAAATACTGGTCTGTTGTAGAAATGCTTCCTCAACAACAAGAGACTTTGTAAGCATTAATTAATCCTTGGATGCTGTGAAAGAAATATAGGTGTTGTCCTATATTCTTCACATTTTGATAGGGAGATTGAGAGTAAATTGTCCCAGATACTACAAGGCAATAATGCTTGAACTGTGAGCACAGAGAAGCAAGAGAACCACAGTCATTCTCATGAGAGATTTTCAGCTCTTTAATTACCTTAATTTATACCAATTGCCTGGCCAGTATTGAGAATATCTAAATAATGTATTGAAAAGCTAATTAAAAAAATAGAAAGAATAACAATTTGCAGAGCTGTACTAGCTGAGGAAGTAGGGATAATCCAACTTTCACACTTAGGGCAGGTGCTTACTGCCCTTTGGGTAAGAATACTGATTTCTTACCCAGCATGAAATGCCATAACAGTAAAGCTGAGACATCTGAAGGGCAGTGACTGAGCCCGTGGTCACAGTACCTGGCAGAAGCTCTCTGTCCTCCATTCTGCCTTCTTGCAATTTCCTCCAAAATAATAAGATTTCCAGCCAGAGACACCTCAAACACTCTCTGGGCTTTTGAACTGATGACAATTTATAGTGATGGAGCAATTTATACTGAGCATCATCATGCAGCATCTACAGGACAGTCAGGGTATCAGACCCAGCCAGCATGGGTTTAGGAGGGGTAGGTCGTGTCTGACCAACCTGGTCTCCTTTTATGACCAGGTGACTCTTCTGGTGGGTGCAGGAAAGGCTGTGGATGTTGTGTATCTGGACTCCAGCAAGGCCTTTGACACTGTCTCCTCCAGCACACTCCTGGAAAAGCTGCAGCCCATGGTTTGGACAGGAGCACTCTTTGCTGGGTTCAGAACTGGTTGGATGGCCAGGCCCAGAGAGTGGTGGTGAGCGGTGCTGCATCCAGCTGGGGACAGTCACCAGTGGTGTCCCTCAGGGCTCTGCGCTGGGGCCAGCTCTGTTCAATATTTTTATTGACCACATGGATGAGGGAATTGAGGCTTTCATTAGTAAATCTGCAGATGACACTAAGCTGGGAGCTTGTGTTGTTCTGTTGGAGGGTAGGAGAGCTCTGCAGAGAGACCTGGAATGGTTGGATGGATGGGCAGAGTCTAACAGGATGAAGTTTAATAAATCCAAGAGCCAAGTCCTGCATTTTGGCCACAATAACTCCTGCAATGCCATAGGCTGGGGACGGTGTGGCTGGACAGTGCCCAGGCAGAAAGGGACCTGGGGGTGCTGGTGGACAGCTGGCTGAACATGAGCCAGCAGTGTGCTCTGGTGGCCACGAAGGCCAATGGCTCCTGGCCTGGATCAGGAAGAGTGTGGCCAGCAGGAGCAGGGAGGTCATTCTGCCCCTGTACTCGGCACTGGTGAGGCCACACCTGGAGTGCTGTGTCCAGCTCTGGGCCCTCAATTTGGGAAGGACATTGAGATGCTTGAGCATGTCCAGAGGAGGCAACAAGGCTGGTGAGGGCTCTGGAACACAAGCCCTAGGAGGAACGACAGAGGGAGCTGGGGCTGTTTTGCCTGGAGAAAAGGAAACCCAGAGGCGACCTTATTACTCTCTACAACTGCCTGAAAGGCGGCTGTAGTGAGGTGAGAATTGGTCTCTTTCTCCAAGCAGCACTGACAGAACCAGAGGACACAGTCTCAAGCTGCACCAAGGGAAATACAGGCTGGATAGCAGGAAAAAGTTTTTTACAGCAAGGGGGATAAAGTTCTGGAATGGCTGCCCGGGGAGGGGCTGAAGTCACCATCCCTGGGTGTGTTTAACAAAGCCTGGATGTGGCACTGGGTGCCAGGGTTGAGTTGAGGTGTTGGGGCTGGGTTGGACTCAATGATCTTGAAGGTCTCTTCCAACCCAGTGATTCTGGGATTCTGTGACAGGAACCATTTAGGTTCCATGTTTACAATTTGACAGACAACCTCCTCAAACCAGAAAACCAGGAAGCCACCACTCAGGTAAGGACACAGCCTGAGCCTTTACTGTGGATCAGGATAAAAGGATCACAGATCTGGTGGGTGGCATCCCTGCCTGAGGTGTTGGAACTAGAAGACCTTTAAGGTCCCATCCCTTCCAATCCAGGCCATTCTGGGACCATCATCATAAATCATCACCACTGAAGCACTGGTACAGCTCCCTTGAGAGAAACCAGTTTTACTGACCCAGCTTCTGCTCTGAATCCAGCTCTTGGTGTTACTCCACAATCACTGTGGATGCTGCTCAGTCTAAGAGCAGGATTCAGAGGAGATGGAGCCAGCCAAATGCACTCACCTTGCCTTATTGCTCTGTCCACCTCAGAGGCCTTCTGGAGCTCCATGGTTACATTTTTGTAGGAGATCCTCCCTTGCCACGCTTGCCCTTCAGGCAACCTCTTGAGTTTAAGTTCCAAGGGACACCGGGTGACAATACCTGCAGCAGTTCCAAAGGCAGAGGTTGTGCATGAAACACGGCCTTGAAGTGTGTGCTGCACACAGGGTTGCCTAATGTTTCACAAAAAACGTGGACATGTTCCAGGAGAGGCTGCCAGGGAGGGACTTCCAACATCCTGCTCAGAGCAGGATTGTCACCAGGGCTAGATGAGCTCCACCATGGCTCTTCCCAGACATGTCTGGCCCTGCAAACCTCCACAGATGGAGTTTTTGCTCCTCTCTGTATGACCTATTTCAGTGCTGCAACTAAATCCTATGAAAAACCTTTCCACAACTCCAGCCTGAAGACTAGATTATGTTGTAAACTCACTTGGAACTTGCAGAATTTATGTGTGCAAAAATACATACACAGAGCTCGAAAGTGAATCTTGTTGAACTGTAAAGTCTTCCAAGAATAATCTCTGACTTAAATAATGCTTTACTTAAAGATCTTTGTCACTTTTTACATATAATAATAATAATAATAATAATGCTTCTGTAAGAAAATGTAGTTTAAAAAACCCAAACCAACCCCAAAAGCAAATTTAAAAACTGGTTTTCCATGTGAAATTAATACTCTGCTGCACTGCTGCTGTCTGGGAAATGCACAGAGTCAGCTGGGGCAATTACACTACACTTTTTACTCCTGGTCTCTTACACCAGGAACATATGCCTTGGATTTACCTTGTGGTGCCTCACTTGCACCTCCATTTCTCAGTCATGGAATTATCCAATTCTAGACCAAGAAAAAAAAAAAGAAAAAAAGAAAAAAATCCCTTCCATGTCATCAAAGAGAAAATGTGAGAAAGTGAATTCTTACCATTGCCCCTGGGGAGAGCAACACCAGACAGGGCTTCGAGGACAGAACTTTTCCCAGAGCTCTGGTCTCCAATCACAGCAATTGCAGGCAAGGACAGGTCCTTTTCTATTCCAAGAGCTCTCAGGCTGTCAACAAGATCAATGCAGGGTCGGATCTTCTCCTCATATTGGTTGTACAAGCTGTGTTCTGCAGCCTGTGAGAATTAAACTTACAATGAGTTTTCCATAATCAGAAAAAAAAAAATAAACATTTTCTGTTAATCGTTCTTTAGTAAAAGTTATTTACTGGCATCAAGCTCTGTGCATCCTTGCATCTCCATGTAATAAACAGGTGTCTGTAAATATAAAAGAAACAGTTGAGGGTGGCTCACAGACCATCCTTAGTAAAAATAAATTTTGGAAGCTATCCTGAGAAGGTAAAGAATGCATTACTAAGCGTGCTTTGTCAATTTTTCTTATTAACAGTTTTTTTTTAATAATTGCTGTTTTCTTCCACTCATCCACAGACGTACTGAAGCACGTGTATACAAATGAAGACTGACCCCAGAAATCACTGAATTTGGTAAAAAATAACTTATTAGATCTTTGTTTTGGAGTTTGAAGATTTAGTTTGTGCACAGGTACCAACAGAGTTCTGCTGTAATGTTCTTAACAGGTGGCTGAAATCTTTTAGATCATCATGGCTCTTCCTTCTTTGCTTCATTTCAGGCTCACATAAGGCATGAATATGAGTGGGTTGTTTTAAATGACTGATTATTGTCATTTTCTAGGTTTGATACAGGTCCAGATATTAACACAGTCTCTTCATTTACATGAAAACAAAACAAATAATTTCCAGTCTTTGGCAAAACTGGTCCATTTGCTGTTAAATATGCTCAGATAAAGTATATAAAAATCAGCTTGGTCTCTTCTCCCTGTTCCTCTCTCCATGTTCCAGTCTGCCTGCTGCATTTAGAGATGCAATTTTGGAAACACCAATATGTTTCAGACATATTGGGCCAGGCACATTCAAACCTGATTTTTTGAAAAGAAAAATTGAAGTTTCTCTCCATCACTTTTATCCAAGAAAAATACCTCCGAAAGTATGTCTGTGGATCAGATGCACTCAAACAAAGCAGATTTTTTGGGTTCAAGATGAGGAAGGTACTGGAGGCAGGCATTTAAAACCCTTTTTGGTAACCCCTACACACTCTCTTCACTACAATGTTTAATAGCTGGTAAATTCTCAAAAAACTTCAATAACTGTGTCACAGACTTAAAACCAACCTGTGTTCAGTGTTAAATATCCAAGCAGGTTATTATTAACCTTTCTGTGCATTTCTGTTGAGTGTTGAAGAGCCTCAAGGAAAAAAAAAAACTTCAGCTTTTGTGAATTCTGCTCAACATTTGTTGCTAAAATTGAAACAGACACATGTCACACATTAAATTGGCTTCTAGGCTGCAGCATCTCTTTTTTTAAACCTGCATTATTAATGTCTGCAGATTAATTGCAGGTACCTCTCTTGCTACTTACATGAATAATTGCTAGGCCTCATCTCAAAAGTTCTCCTAAGACCTAACAAGTGCAGATTGCCCAAAGAGACAAAGGAATTAATTTGGGGGCACAAAGTGAAACAACAGAGTAAGAGTAGGGAGGATCTGTGCCCTCTCCTTGCCTTACCTTGTCCTCTTCTTCAAAAAACTCTTTCTCCAAGTCTTGGTCAGAGTTAGGTCTTCTCTCAAAGGTCTTCTCTGACAGCCCAGGAGCTTCTTCTGGTTCTGGTGGGAGAGGCACTGCAGCAGCTTCTGGAAATGGTTTTACAAGAGAAAATAGAAACCCCTCTTTCTTTGGGGTTTTTTTGGTTCTTTCAGAAGGTTGTTTGAATGCTGCTTTCTTTCTATCCATGTCCTGCTGATTTCCTGGGCTTGAATGTAGGTTGTCTGCTTCACTAAACATTGAAAAGATGTTTAGTACCTGGTCCAGCTTCTCTGAGGTGCAGCTTCTGAAACCAAACATGGAGAAGTGAGTGACTCCACCTGGCAACAATGATCAGAGCAGAGCAAATCAAACACCACTTTTATTTCCTGATCCAAACCCTTGGTAGGTACCAAGTGCTACAGCTCTTTTCAAATCACTAAAATTGGTCTTCAGAGGACAGACTCGAAACAATTCTCCCTATCTCTCTTATGCTTTTTTTTTTTTTTTAGTATTAAAAAATGCCACGGGAAAAAGCAGTATTTGTTTTTTAAGGGAAAAAAAAGTCACACCAGTTTTTGTAAAAAGCCAAATCTCCTCGATGAAAAATTTTGCTGAAAGGTGTTCGGAGAAGCTCAGTCAGCATCAGGATTGCAGGATTGGAGGGAGTGTGAATCCTAAACTTCCTGGGGTCAGGAGTGTAGGGCTGTGGGCTGGCTCCAATCCATAGTCTGCTAAGTGCCCATTTCACCTCTTTTGTGGAAGAAACACTTGGCAGAGGCAAGTCTGACACCTGTTTTTGAAGCTCTGTATCTTGGTTCCCTCCTCTATAGCTTAAAACCCTCTGCCAAAAGCAGACTTTGCTTCAAGTGATGTTAGAGAAGGGGGAACTAGGAGGCTTTTTATTTCCATGTTCAGTGCTTCCTTATGGAGAAGTTTTGTTTCCTGTGGGTGGCTCAGGAAATTAGTGGCTTTTGGCATGACATTATCCAGAGAAAGTGATTTCCAGAGAGAGTGATTTAAAGAAAAAAACAAACCAACAGTTCTTTTTCAAAGCTAGATTTTTTAGCCTCCCTTTGCCAAAACCAAGACCTGTTTAACTCAAACACTCTGGAAAACAAATTAGGAGAACCACATCTTTGCTTGAAATAACTTCCTGTTCTGTTAACATTTTTTTTGAATTAAGTTTACAGGTTTTCTAATTAAAACAGATGCCAAAACACAATGATCAGACACAATGTAGGTTATACTTTCAATGTCTAAGACTAGAAAAAACACCACGCATTGTAGCAGAGCAGTTGAGAGAAGGTTGTGGGCCAGGCACAAGAAACTGGACACCGTGACTGTGTGGGCATTTATAATTACATTTATTGCTAATACAGTATGTAAATATTGCCAGTATAATATCAAAATAACAACTCCATGATCTATTACAATGGATTATAATCAGCTCATGGTCCTTCTGCTGAGTCACAAGTGAGACCCCCTTGCTTCCAGAACTTCTCAGAGCAGTCTAGGTGCAAGCTGTTCCACTTAGTCCCAGATTTGGTCAGCAGTCCATGTCTAAAGGGTTGGAATATGAGCAGGTTCAGGTGGAAATGCACAGATTTCCAGTTTCTGGCCTTGCAGAATTCACTATTGCAAAGCAACAAAGCCCTTGTGGAGCTACTTTAGGATTTTATATCTGATTTTATATTGGGGTGGACCTTGGGTATTTTAACACCTGTCCAAAAGTGCTGGAGCTGGAGGTACCTTGAGGGCATTCCTGGTGGGAGTGAGAAGGGGATGGGGAGGGGGGAAAATCAACCCAGAAACTTCCTGCAGTTTCATGACACCAGTTTGCCCTGTTGGCCCGGTCTCCAGCAGCATTTTACATCCCTTTTGTGGCTAATGTGCACCAAAGTCAATCACAAACGTCTCAGTTCTTGATCTCTGGAATGAATTAATTATGCAAACATCCACACATCCTGCAATACCCACCTGGTGTGTTCACTCAGGACAAACCCCATGGCCATCGCAGAGGTGGAAGGGATGTGGGGAGGGCTGAGGATGCATGGGGACACCTGACTGTCTTTAACCACCCTATTCAAACATGGAGATGGGTGCAGACCACAGGGTGCACGCACACACACACACACACACACACACAACCCCTGCACAGAGACACCTGCAGTCAGCACCAGCACAAACACTCGTGTGGATTTCTGAGGCTACACCCTGGACCCAGAAAGGGTGAGCGGGTTCTGTAAGCCTTCCCTGGGCCACACGGGCACAGTGATTTCTTTGTGTATGGAGCTGTGACAACATCGGGTGGAAGAAAGGAGGAGATGAAAACAGAAAAGCTGCAATTGTAAAGAGCCCTTCTACAATGGGCCAGAAGCCATATGTGAAACACCACACCTGGATGATGTGATGATGATGAAAGTCTGCCAACAATTTCCTTTCACGAGAGCTGGCCCTGCCTCCTTTGTCGGGACAATGCTCATTTCCTTGAGCCTTACTTTTAGAACTTGCCTGCCTGTGTGAGGGAAACCTCTCCCAGCACAACACAAAGCACTCTGCTGCACACCCACATCTGCACAAACACCAACGTGCCGCTGGTTCTGAAAAGGAGTTCCTTTGTTTTTCTCTAACGACCCTTTGGCTTTGCATCTGTAGAAGATGAAAAGCCTCTTCTAAAAAATCCTCTCAAACCCAAGGTGCAGAGCTGCAGTGCTGAGCCCATACAGCTCCTGGATTTATTCACTCTCTGTTCAGCCAGAGGAGCACATGGACTTCTGGCTGACACATCCTGTGACTTCAGGATATTTGGGTAAACCTCAGAGTTTCCATGTTTTATGTTTATTAACTCTAGCCGTCTTCTCATAAAGAAAATGAAGCAATGCAAAGCTTATGATCCTACTCATAAATAATGCTGGCTAGATCATCTTGCTGCATAATGGCTTTAAAAAAAATAAATGCCATCTCTCAGTTGTCTCCTTTTACAGAGGAAATAATACTAACATCTTTTCCTTTTTTTTTTCCACCCCAGAAAGCAAAAAATCCTGCTCCTGGCAACCCTGTTTAATCACACTTACTTCATGCATGAAAAGGAATGAAAGTAACAGTAAAAAATTTCATTACTCTTTTTAGAAGAAGGAAAGGAGAAACTTACCCTTGGAGTGTCCTGTAGGAAGGAGAAACAGTGACTTCCTGAAACTTCTTCAGATGCTTTTTATTTACAGGCTCCACCTTCCCATTATGACAAGAAGCAGCAGAAATGAAACTACTTCTCACAGGAGAAATATTTGGCTTCTGTGGAAATGACCAGGCTGTTTCAAAGACAGAGTTGCCACGAGTGGGCACCACTTGCTTACTTTGCACCTGGCTCAGTTAAGGGAATGGATATCCTAACACATGAATTGTGTCCACAAAGAAGGGGGGACCTCACAGCCAGAAGTTCAGAGAGCCAGAGGATCCTAGGATGATTTGGGTTGGAAGGACATAAGGATGATCTTGTTCCACCCCTCTGCCATGGCAGGGATGCTTTCCACTGTCCCAGGCTGCTCCAAGCCCTGTCCAACCTGGCCTTGGGCACTTCCAGGGATCCAGGGGCAGCCACACCTACTCTGAGCAACCTGTGCTAGGGCCTCCCCACCCTCACAGGGAAGAATTTCTTCCTAATGTTGCATCTAAACCTATTTTCTTTCAATTTAAAGGCATTCCCCCTTGTCCTATTACTACCTGCCCTTGTAAAAATCTCTGTGTCTTCTCACTGAAGCCTCTCAGCATAGCAGCCACACCTCTGTACAGCTATTCAGCAGATGATATCCAGGTGAAGCTAAGCTTAATTATTGCTGAACTTCTAGTGAATTATGAATTGTTAATTAATCATGGTGTAGCCTTAGGATATTTAGCACTAATGCAGCAAATGCATTTATCAAAGGTAATTCTGAATCTGTTACAGCTCTCACTTCATAATGCAATTCTTGACTTGACAAAACTGTTTCCATAAAAGTCCTTGGAGGGGGTCTGTCAGGCAAATGTGAAATTCATACTGTTAAGGGGACAGCTTTGTGATAGCTCTGGAAATAACAATGCAATGTGTTGGGTTTTTTACTTTCATTTCCTGTATGTTTCGTGAACAGCAGAAACAAAACTCCTCAAACACAGCTGAGCTCCTCCTTCTTTGGCTGCACTGTATCATATGATGTCAGGGACAAATGGCAGAGGTACTTGGAAATATTTGAGCAACAGCTTGCCTTTCCTCCCTCACAAAAAGGCATCTCAGTGGGTCAGTTCACTACACCTGGGGCAGAACCTGCTGGCTCAAGCTGCTGTGCCCCACTGCCACCGGTGCTGCCTGCTGGGGATGCTGGTCCTGTGCCATCCAGGGGACCCTTCCAGCCTCCTCATCCCTCCATGCAAAAAGCAGCTGGGTGAGGCCCCCCTCCTGTCACAATCCGCTGGTACAAGCAGGGGTTGTGATGGTTCGTTAACTGATCTCAGAATGCAAAAAACACAGAGAGGGGATTTCAGTATCAATCAAAACAAATGCACCTTTTATTGAGTGCCCACAGCAAATGTGATAGAAGCATTGGAAAAGAGATAAAGGATAGAGAGAGAGAGAGAAAGAGGGGAAGGGGAATATAGCTACCAAATGGAGAGACAAAGTCCTCATGGTGCAGCTATTGTCATCTGTGGGGAGATCTTAAAGTCTTGGTTAACTCAGGGTCTGTTATAGTCCTTTGCCGATGGGGGAACAGGTAAAAGACAATG